>VZQC01014390.1:1254464-1373830 GCA_009823505.1 Rhizomys pruinosus | reverse complement strand
ATATATATATATATATATATATATACACATATGCATATGTTGAAGCAATACAGACGGGAGGGAACAGCAGCAGCAGGGGAACTGGGACAGGGAACCGACTGAAACAGTAACGTTCTCCCAAGGACAATAATCCTCTGCTTTGAAAAACTTTGAAAAAAATCTGAAAAAGATACAGGGCAGGAATGGCAGGGTGCATGAACTCGAGTGGGGTGGGGGCACAGAAGGGGAGATGAGTCTAAATTGGACTGAGAAACTATGTATGAAATGCACACATTTTCAATAAAAATATTTTAAAAAGGTGGGAAGAAAACATATTGAGTGTGCTCCCTATGATGATTGAAACACATCTTTATCCTGATTATTACATAATATACCTGTTTATCAAATGTCATATGGTACTCCACTGTCATATACAACTTTGTTTTATGTATTGGTTAAAACTCAAAATTAAAAGTTAGAAGGCAGGGTATGGTAGCATACACCTTTAATCCTAGCACTTGGAAGCAAGAGGCAGGCAGATCTCTGTGAGTTCAAGGCCAGTCTGGTCTACATAGCACGTTCCATAAGAACCCTCCTCCACACTCCTCCACACTCCTCTGCACACGCCCTTAGCACACTCCATCTTTTGTTCTGAAAACATCACCTGGGTGCCCATGGGCCCTCTTCCCTGCTTCAGTGGTGGTGTCTGTCTTTGCTTACCATGACATGGAAAAGCACCAGCTGTGATGAGCTCCATGGGCAGAACAGCCTGTGTTTCACAAGCTCTGCCTGGGCACAAGTGCCACAGGATTTGCCCATGGAGGAACCTGCTTACCAGCCAAGGGACACAGAGTGTACCAAGTACCAAGAAAACACTGAGCATGGAAGTGGGAGGTATGAGCACAGACAGGATAACATCAAGGACGGCTGGCTGAGAAAGGCGGGAGAGGGGGCTGGAGAGATGGCTCAGCGGTTAAGAGCGCCAACTGCTCTTGCAGAGGACCTGGGTTCGAGTCCCACGTGGTGGCTAAGAACCATCTTAAACTTCAGTTCCAGGGGAATCTGACACCCTCTTCTGACCTCCACAGCATTGCACGACACGGGTGCATCTACCCACAAGCAGACAGTACATTCATACACATAAAATAATAAATAAAATAAAAAACTAGAGGAAAGATTAAAAAAAAAAAAAAAGAGGTGAGAGAACCAGGAAAGACAGCTGTCCAGGGAACCGTGTCCAGATCAGGGCAGAGACAGCTGTCCAGGGAACCGTGTCCAGATCAGGGCAGAGACAGCTGTCCAGGGAACCGTGTCCAGATCAGGGCAGAGACAGACAGCTGTCCAGAGAGCCGTGTCCAGAGTCGGGGCAGAACACTGCCACAGCCCTAATGGTACTGGAGTTTGTAGCGACGTGTTCCACCCGTAGAGAAAAAGGATAGTAGGCCTATAGTTCATGTTCTGGGTGGAGTTATGGAAAGGATAGCCAGTATGACAGTAGCATACTTTGCCTTTGTGGGGTTTTTTTGAGACAGGGTCTCATATAGTTCAGGCTGGTCTCTAACTCTGTGTAGTTAAGGCTGGCTTTAAACTTGTGATTCTCCTGCCTCTGCCCTTCAAGTGGTGGGATTATAAACATGTGCCTTTACAGTGTTTTTTTTATTATTTATTTATTTATTTATTTATTTATTTATTTATTTATTTATTTATTTATTTATTTATATGAATGTACTGTCTGCATGTAGGTCTGTGCACCCGTGTCGTGCAATGCTGTGGAGGTCAGAAGAGGGTGTCGGATTCCCCTGGAACTGGAGTTCTCCTGGAATTGGAGTTACAGGTGGTTTTCATCTGCCATGTGGGTGCTTGGGATTGAATCCGGGTCCTCTGCAAGAGCAGTCGGTGCTCTTAACCGCTAGGCCATCTCTCCAGCCCCTACAGTGTTTTGACATACACAAGAAATGGAATTTATGAAGTATGAGGCACTTTATAATATAACACAACCATCTAGCATTTCCATCAGCCTTGAATGTAAAAATGCCAATAGCTTGAAGATACTGTTTTAGAAATAATGCCCAAAGATACTAGTTAACAAGAGAAAAATGTCTCACTGCACTTGAGAGAAATCTGTTAGATTACACAGATATGTGATGAAAGGAAAACATCAACAGTTTCCTCACCTTGTTTAAAAGTTTAACATGAAATGTGCTAAAGCTCTCACAGCTGGATTCATGCCAGAAGCTTCCTTATTTGCAGGTCACATGGTGATGGCTGTCTGCTTAGCATGCTGAAGAATCTACGGCTAGTTACAAAAACCAATACAAAGATCTCTTCCTGGTCTCCCCTTTCATTTGGAAAACACAACTACATTATAGAGGGAAAATTTTCACTTAGGTTATTACATACTTATCAAAGATGTCCTTTACCAGTAAGAGTGAAAATAAACATAAGAACTGCTGTTAGCCAGTTGTGGTGGTGCATGCCTTTAATCCTAGCACTTGGGAGACAAAGGCAGGCAGATCTCTGTGAGTTCAAGGCCATCCTGGTCTACTGAGTGAGTTCCAGGACAGCTAGGGCTACAGGGAGACCGTCTCAAAAAGACAAAAAAAAAAAACCAAGAACTGCTGTTTACTCAATTATGAATAGTAACTGCAAATGCAAATATGAAAAAAAGTTTACATGTCAAACTTTGCATACCTACTGCAAGGAGTACTTATTTTGGCTTTAATTCTTACATGTAACTACTTTCTGTACCAGTACACCCATCACCACCACCTGTTAATTCTTACATGTAACTACTTTCTGTACCAGTACAGGGTGGTCTCCCTGTGGTCCCAGGTGTCCTGGAACTCACTTTGTAGACCAAGCTAGCCTCAAACTCACAGAGATCCACCTGCCTCTGCCTACCAAGTGCTGAGATTTAAGTTGTGTGTCACCACTCCCGGCTCCGTTGCTCATCTTTAAAGAGCCAACAAAGGCATTTCTAACCAGTGAATCTCAAGGGCCAGGCTTTCTGGCTAATACAATAGGCTGCACAGGGGCTGGAGAGAAGAGTCAGCGGAAAAGAGCACTGACTCCTCTTGCAGAGGACCTGGGTTCAGTTCCCAGCACCCACATGGTGGCTAACAACTCTAGTAACTCCAATGCCAGGGGATCTAACATTCTTCTGACCTCTACAGGCATTGCATGACACAGGTGCACTAACATAAATGCAGACAATACACTCATATATATTAAGTAAAAATAAAAAAATAACAAAAATAGGATGCACAGAGGAGATGCCTCCCTATCTGCTGAATGCTGTGGTGCTGAGCAGCTGGGATCCTAGGGTCATCTCTGATGGCTGAGGGCAAGCTGTGCTGTGGAGTAGCTGGGATCCTAGGGGTCATCTCTGATGGCTGAGGGCAAGCTGTGGTGCAGAGCACCTGGGATCCTAGGGTCATCTCTGATGGCTGAGGGCAAGCTGTGGTGCAGAGCAGCTGGGATCCTAGGGTCATCTCTGATGGCTGAGGGCAAGCTGTGGTGCAGAGCACCTGGGATCCTAGGGTCATCTCTGATGGCTGAGGGCAAGCTGGGGAGCATACCTCCTCAAGGACTGCTTAGGTAGGGTGCGTTTCCTTATAGGTCTACATCAGGACTTTGTGTTTCTTATGGCACAGGGCAGCCTAACATTAATAAAACACCCAGTCTGAGACTTACTTCTAGATAATTTGATGAAGTCACTCATCTCAGCTTTAATTGCAGAAATATGGGATAGCATAGCTGTAACTACCCATAACAAGTAGCAGCAGGATTCTTCAAAGGTGACTATTCACATTAACACATCAATTGACATTTTCAGGAGATCTCCACACACATGCCAATCTTACCAGTAGTCAAACTATCTTAAAAAACCAACAACTGAGGCTGAAGAGATGGCACAGCAGTTAAGAGTGCATACTGTTCTTGCACAGACCAGAGTTAGGTTCTCAGCATCCACATCAAGCCACTTACTCCACTTCCAAGGGATCAGACACCCTTTTCTAACCCCTGCAGGCAGTTCACTCATGTATAAATCCCTCCATATATACATAATTAAAATAAAATCTTAAAAAACAAAACCAATCTGTGCTTTAATAAATGTTTATTTAGCACCTGCTCAACACAAGGCAGTGCCTTTGGTACCATGAAGATGCAGATGAATGTACAATTCTTGCCACAGAAAATAACCATCATACAAGACAAAAAGCATTCAATGCCATGAGATGAGTATCAGTGTATGAATCCCAGAAGAGGATACTATCTCTGGATGATAATGAGATTAGAACTGTCTTTCAAATGTGGGCTGTTTAAAATGACAGACCAGATACAGATTGGAAGAAATGAAGAGGAAATGGCAATCCAGGAAGACTACAATTAGGAGGAGGCAGGGAAGAGTCCAGCTGGGGCTAGAACAAGCAGCGACTGCAAGGAGTTGGGAAAAGACAGGAAAGGTGCTGGGATCCAGGGAAGAGGCCCAGGCCACACAAAGGCGTTCCGGCTGCGATGGCAGTTTATGAGGGTGGTCTCATCCAGCTTCTGCTTTAACAAAGCAGAATTTGTGGAAATGTACAGGTGACTTCACAGGAGAGACTAAGAAAAGATAGAGCAGGGACAATAACCATGAGAATAAAGCAGGGAGGGCTGGAGAGATGGCCAGACAAGAAAGGCAGAGGCCACAACTCCAAAGAGAAGGAAGCAGGTGCAGGTGGAAGATGGAGAACGAACTGGGGGACTTGGCACTGTCTAAATAGGAAAACAAAAGGTGGGAAGGGGAGCTGGACAGATGGCTCAGTGGTTAAGAGCACTGGTTGCTCTTGCAAAGGACCAGGGTTCAATTCCCAGCACCCACATGGTGGCTAAGAACCATCTTTAAGCTGGCCGTGGTGGCTCACACCTTTAATCCTAGCACTCAGGAGGCAGAGGCAGGTGGATCTCTATGAGTTCAAGGCCAGCCTGGTCTACAGAGTGAGTTCCAGGCCAGCTGGGGCTACAGGGAGACCCCATCTCAAAAAAAAATACAAAAAAAAAATCTGTACATCCACTGGCAGAAATCAAGCAATGAGGTAAGTTGAGAGGTTCCCAGGTCACCATAGAAAAGTTGCCTGAAGAAAACCCCATCAGGATTTTCCTTAAATATGCAATGTTTATAGAAAATCCCCAAGTGGAAATTTATAAGCATCATCATTTGAAAAGTGTTTCTCCTAATGTCCTACCTTTACTCCTAAGAAACTATGGAAAGTCATTTTGATGAAATATATTCCAATTCCTTTTGACGGGGTCTTCTGTAATAGAGCTATTATTATTCTGAAGATTTCAGAAAATCTGTTGGTGTAGCTTACCTTATCACTTTTTTTTTTCCGTCTTTTTGAGACAGGGTCTCTCTTTAGTCCCAGCTGGCCTGGAGCTCGCTATGTAGACCAGGCTGGCTTGAACTCCCAGAGATCCACCTGCCTTTGCCTTTGCCTCTGCCTCCCAAGTGCTGGGATTAAAGGTGTGTGCCACCACGCCCAGCCCAAGATGGTTCTTAGCTGCCATGTGGGTGCTGGGATTCCAATCCGGGTCCTCTGCAAGAGCAGTCAGTGCTCTTAACTGCTGAGCCATCTCTCCAGCTCCACCTTATCACTTCTAAACACTAGAATAGATCATTTCTTTCTTTTTACAGATGAGAAAAGCAAAGCTCTGATAGGCTAAAGAACTTGTACCATATCTTCCACAAGAGAGATGGCAGAAGTGGACCCACAGCCAGAGTGGTGTGCTTTTTTTTTCCACAGCTACATTTCTGGGTACCTAGGTATCATCTAAAGACGTGGACAGTTAGAGTAGAAGACGATAGACAGACAGACAGACAGATAGATGATAGACAGATAGAGCTAGAGACAGTAAATAGTAAAGGTGGGTGGACAGATAGCTGTAAGAGTAGCTGTAATAATTCATCTATATTTCAGCCTTTATTCCAAGTGGGGAAAGAAGCAAGAAGCTTCTGATAGTGTTCTGTGCCCCACCAAAGACTTGTGAATCTGACAGAAAAAAATTAACTCCAGGAGAACTCCAGTTCCAGGGGAATCCGACACCCTCTTCTGACCTCCATGGCATTGCATGACACGGGTGCACAAACTTGCATGCAGACAGTACATCCATACACATACAGAAATAAATAAAAATTAAAAAAAATTACTTTGGTAATTTTTTGGTAAACACTAAATTGCATTTAATAAAAAAAAAAAACCAGACAGTATTATGACAGAGTCCATTCAATAAGCTTTGTAGTTTACCACAACATAAATCATGGCATTGTCTTGCTGGCATGTATATACACATGGAAAGGCAGTTTTCAGGAAATAAGGTCAGTAAGAATCAGACTTCAGATTATTGGGGGGCTTTGTTGTATACTTTTGTTGTTTGTCTGTTTTCTTGTTTATGCTGTGAGGGATCAAACCCAGGGTACTGGACAAGCTAGGCAAGCATTCTATCTGAGTTAATATTAGATTCTCTTATCCATGACAGAGGCAAAATGCCCATAGTAAATGCCTTTTGGAAAGGTAAATGAGATCTCAGTAAAAGTCCCAAGCATATCAGTTTCATAGAAAATGGAGACAAAAGGCCCATGCCATTTCAAACATACAGGCACAGATATGCAAGCAGAGTTCTGACATCTCAGTACAGCAGCTCCAGCAAAGCATCCGGAAATACATACCCTTTCCAAGTGAGGACACTGTTAATAAAGCCATTCCAATATTTCTCTGGTGTACTAGAATCTTACAGTAATAAATTTCAGCAGGCACAATCAGATTTTCCAAAACATCTTCTTTTTGTAGAGAACATAGGCGATGAGCACCCAGAGAGCAGTGGCAACTATGTTCTGAATGAGATGTTCTCTGTGTGACTGGTCATCCTGCAGTTTCCACTGGAAGGGGAAGTAGTTCTCAAATACCTCATGACCAACATACACCAGGATAGAATTCATTCCTTAAAGAGAGATTCAGAACATGTTTTTCCTGATCATTTAATTACTGAAATGAATTTAGTAAAAAAAAAAAAACAAAAAAAACATGTTTTTGTATTACTGATTAATCCTCCAAATAAGAGATATATATCTTATATATTTAAGTGTGAACTGTATTTTTTTTTTTTTTTTTGGTATTTTTGAGACAGGGTCTCCCTTTAGTTCCAGTTGGCCTGGAGCTCACTCTGTAGACCAGGCTGGCCTTGAACTCACAGAGATCCGCCTGTCTCTGCCTCCCAAGTGCTAGGATTAAAGGCGTGTGCCACCATGCCCAGCGAACTGTATTTTTAAACTATTAGGAAGTAGCAATGGTAAGAAGGCTCAGCAGGTAAAAATGCCTGACCTCAGTTCCATCCCAGAACCTCATGGTGGGAAGAGAGCAACTCCTACATGGTATTCTCTGGCCAACACACACACACACACACACACACACACACACACACACACACACACACACGAAAAAATTATTAGGAAGTATTCATTTTCTAATAAATGCCTGGGATGGAACTTTGAACACACAAAGCACATGATCTGCCACCAAGCTACTGATTTCCTATCCAACAATGAACTTTTTTTTGGGGGGGAGTACTTTTGAGCCAGCGTCTCCCTTTAGCCCCAGCTAGCCTAGAGCTCACTTTATAGGCCAGGTTGGCCTTGAACTCACAGAGATCCACATGCCTCTGCCTCCCGAGTGCTGGGAACACTAAATCTAAAAAGAAAATTACAATTTTGACTCTTAGTTTTTAGACAGATAACTTGAGGTCCAGGGAATGTAACCATTAAAAGTCTCAAACAGGTAAAACAAGTCATTGAGACGATCTGATCTGACACCTCAACCATTCCATTTATCCCTTGCTATGACCACTTCATATTTCTTTCAGTGTATAATCCTTATGATAGCATATTAAGAAAGCAAAAGTTGGGTGTAGTAGCTCATATCTGTACTCCCAGCACTTGGGATACGGGACAGTAGTCCTGGATGCAGGAGCACATTGTGCATGTGCAGGCACAGTCTGCTCAGCACACTAAGCAATGCTATAGTACAAGGCACACCCCGTTGCCTGATGCTAGCACATGCTTGGCACCATGAGCCAACTTGTTTGTCTGCACAAGCTTTTCTGAATATGCCCCACAAGTTGGGATGACGTGTCTTGGGACGTTGAGACAACAGTTCAAGGCCAGCCTGAGCCTCACATTGAGTTTCAAGTGAGTCTGGGCTATGGAATGAGACTGTCTCAAAGAAAAAAAATTCTAAAGAAAAGAAAAGAAAAAAGAAAAGGTAAAGGGAATGCTGGAGAGACAGCTCAGTCAGTAAAGTACTTGCTCTGCAATCCCAATGACCTAGAACTCATGTAAAAAAAGACCGGCATGGTGGCATAAATTTGTAATCCCAGGCACCTAGGGATAACAGGAAGTCAGAGACAAATGGACCCCCGGGGGACGCCAGCCAGCCAGCCTATCCTGATAGGTGAGTTCCAAGCCAATGAATGATCTTGTCTCAACAACAACACAACAACAACAATAATGATAATAGGTGGAAAGAACCTGAAAAATAACACCTGAGGTTGACCTCTGCCTTCACATATATATGCACATATGTACACACACACACACTCAAAGAAGATATAATCACATCTTATTAAAAACAATAATATGCAGCTAGAGCACTAGCTGCTCTGTACCCATATGGTGGCTAACAACCTGTAACTCCAGTTCCAGGGGATCTGATGTCCTCTTGTGACCTCCACAGACATTGCATGACAAGGATGCCCTTACATACATTCAGGTAATACACTCATACACACAAAAATAAAAATAATAGATAAATATTTTTAAAAACAATAATATACTCTGGGTCTGAACTGGGAAAAATCAGTCCATTTCCGCAGCTGGCTACATTTCTGCAGCTGGCTATACTTTATGCTCCATTGCATTTTGTGCTTTACCCAACCATCCTGCTCCCTTCCCTACCACAATTAGCCAGGCAGAACATCCCAGAGCATATGCATGCAGTTCTGGGGAGACCAATATTCCAGGCAGAACATCCCAGAGCATATGTATGCAGTTCTGGGGAGACCAATCTTCCAGGCAGAACATCCTAGAGCATATGCATGCAGTTCTGGGGAGACCAATCTTCCAGGCAGAACATCCCAGAGCATATGCATGCAGTTCTGGGGAGACCAATCTTCCAGGCAGAACATCCCAGAGCATATGCATGCAGTTCTGGGGAGACCAATCTTCCAGGCAGAACATCCCAGAGCATATGCACGCAGTTCTGGGGAGACCAATCTTCCAGGCAGAACATCCCAGAGCATATGCACACAGTTCTGGGGAGACCAATCTCCCAGGCAGAACATCCCAGAGCATATGCTTGCAGTTCTGGGGAGACCAATCTCCCAGGCAGAACATCCCAGAGCATATGCATGCAGTTCTGGGGAGACCAATCTCCCAGGGAGGCCAATGTTTCAATAATTCTGAGAAATTTATTTTCTAACTGAAAACTGGAAAAGTCCTTGTTCACTGACCTGCCTCTGGTATGGTGTAACCTTTGTTGTCTGACTTGAACCTGGTTTGATGCAACTGTGGTTTTTAGCTTTATAAACCCTGCTTTCCTTCTCCTTGGGGTCTAGAGTTCTTTCTGGAAATAGCCACTCTCAACTGCCAGTGTTTTGCTAAACAAACGACTTTTAACTCAACCAAAACTGTGTGGCATTTCTCTGTGGGCACAGCAGAGTGTACCCAGTATTCCGCCATTTTTATTTTCTGAAGAAGTAAGCAGGGCTTATTAGTTGACTCTCCAAACTGAATGGGCACAAGCACGGTACGTGCTTTAGAACAGGCTGGTGACTGCGTGTGACCCGGGACAGCACAGCCCCTGCTGGTTTCTTCTTCAGCTTGTTTCCTGGAAACATGCCCCAGGGCAGCGGCTTGAGGCCTCAGTACCAAGGAAGCACGGCAGTCCTCTGAACCAGTCTACCTGGTCCCTGCCACCAACTCCAAATGGATTATGAGTGACTCACCTGGATAAAAGAATGGGGTTCCTGTCCACAGCCCCTTCACATCCACAACCGGGTACAGGATCAGCAGGATGAAGAAGGCAAAGGAGCTGAGCGTGGTGACATATGAAATGGACCTGCAAGGAGGGAAGCAGGGGAAGCTGCAGCACTCAGGAGAACACGCTTCAACATGAAAACTGTCAACATCGACATGATCATCACTGTGCTTACCAGAGACTTTTGTTAATTGGAATAAAGCCTTCATTTGTAGAAAATTTTGTCAAAGCTATAGAAATAAGTCCCTATAATGCAGAAAAGAAGGATATTAAAGCTTTATATATAACCTCAAACACAATTGTGTTTCAAAACCAAAATTAGTTACTTAATTGCTTAGTTAAGACTGAGAAACTACATCTTCTATTTGACTCTTTTCACTGGGAACATTTTAAGATATATAACTAAAACATTATCCAAAAGTCCTCTTCTCAGTATTGCTCTGAGTTTAAGAAGGGAAACCAGGCAACAAATTACAGGGAAATCCTAAAGGAAAACATAACTGAATGGCTAGAGAAATTGGGAAGTGTACATTTTGAAAATTATTATTTGCCTACTTGTTTTTGGTTATTTGTTTTGTTTATTTTGTTTCTGAGACAGGCTCTCATGTATTCCAGACTGGCCTCAAACTCACTATATGCCAAAGGATGATCTTGAACTTCTGATCTTCCTGCTTCAACCTCCCCACTGCTGAGATTATGGGGCATGGTGCCACCACACCCAGCTTTATGGAGGTACTGGAGGATCGGTCTCAGGGTTTCACCCAAGCTAAGCCCTGCACTGAGCTACATCCCCAGCCTGCCTAGTCTTCTGGATAGGGCTCCCAGTGTAGAACTGATCCCTTACATATTTCCTCCAGCATTCCTATTCAAGTATTTGATGGCAAATATTATCATATGTGTGTGATATAAAATTTATATTTTTTTCTAATAAAATAAGCCTGAGAACTAAGGTATAAAGTTCTTCCCACTTGGAGCTAGGGGTATAGCTTGGTGGCAGACTGTACACTTGGCCCACACCAGGCCCTGGATTTCATGCCCAGTACAAAAAAAAAGCATGCTTTTAAAGATTTGTTCCTTTCTCTTATTCAAGTAAAAATGCTCCCTGTCACAATGAGCTAACAGTTGCTGCTGCCTAAGCTGCTAAACACTTCATTTTTTCTTAAATATATATGAATATGAAGAAAACCAATCTTAGCATGAGGAATACTGGTTACTTACAAGAATACAGCACCAGGCAGTGAATCTAATCAGGATGTCTTTGGTCTGATCCTTATAGTACAACAGTATTTTTCCTGCCTGGAGAAGAAAACACTATGACCAACATGGCCTAAGATGCATTCCTATTTCTTGTTCACCTATCTACTTAATCACTCAACATACACATTTGTTAGATATACTTTCTAGACACTGGGGTTATAAGGAAGAATGCAGCCTGACCCCTACCCTGATTGTGGGGCCTGGAGAAGAGCATGGGACCAGTGACCTGGAGCACCCACTCAAGGAAGGATGTAGCTATCCTAGAGGTGACATCTGAATTGAGGCTACAAATGGGAGAGTGTCAAAGCGGAAAGACATTCTGGGCACAGGGGGTCAACATGCACAGGAGCAGGTTAAGAGCACAGAGGCATCCACCACCCGAGGGCTAGAGGGCCGAGGAGTGCAAAACAGCAGGCTAGCGTGGCAGGTGTCATTTAGAGCAGAGGCTTTTTTCCATAGCCAATGGGGAGCCCGGGAAGGCTCTCGTCTTAGTTTTTATTGTCAACTTGGCACAACCTAGAGTCATCTGGGAAGAGGAGCCTCAGTTCAGGAATTACTTGGATCACACTGGCCTGGAGTCATGTCTGTGGGGGATTATCCTGATTGCTATTGATATAGGAGGATACAGCCTACTGTGGGCGGCATCATCCCTAGGCAGGTAGGCATAAACGACGAGCCAGCCAGCAGTGGGCTTCCATGGTTTCTGCTTCAAGTTCCTTCTTGCATTCTGCCCTGACTTCCTTCAGTAATGGACTGTAACCTCTAATCCTAAAGAAATCCTTTACTTTTGTTTAGAGTATTTATCACAGTAGCAAAAAAGGAAGCTAGAATACCCACCATGGTGACAAGGGACCAGTTCAGACTGACCTGCTACATTGTCTGGTCTTACAGTAGAGACAGAATGTATGTACAGAAATAGTAAAGCACTCAAACAGAACATTACATGGAATTCCTCTGAGGTTAGGGTCAAATTTGAAAATATCAAATAAAGTGTTTATAATTTGTAATAACAGCCAAAACTTTTAAGTATTACCTACATGCCAGTTCTTAAGACTTTGTATAAATTAACGCATTTAATCCTCATAATATCTCAATGAAGTAGGTGCTAGTGAGACACAGAGAAGTCACTCAGCTTCTAAGTGGAAGAGCTAGAGTCAGAGCCAGGCAGTGCAGCTCCAGGCCTGTACTCTGAAACTCTCTCCCCTATACTACACTGACTGCTCCAGTAGGCTGACGTCTATCTAGAAAGTATGCAGAGAGATGAGGTGAATATATGCAAAAACAGAATATCAACTATAAAGTACTGTAGAGAGACAGGCAATATTGTGACCTATTAATGTAGAATTATTTTATAAGCAAACTGTATATGCTTTAGAGCTGTACTGCCAAATAGTATAGCAATTAGTCACATTTGCTCACTTAAAATTTAAATTAAGTAAAATTGAGGTCCAGGAGCTAAAGAGACAGCTTGGTGGGTGGTTAAGAGCCCTGGCTGCTCTTGCAGAGGACCTGGGTTTGGTTCTCCCCCCCCCATATGGGGGCTAACAGCCATGTGTAATTCTAGTTCCAGGAGATCCAGCATTCTGTTATGGTCTTCACAGGCACTGGATGCACACGGGGCACTTACACACACGTGGCACAACATTCATACACATAAAAAATTTTAAATTAAAAAATTGAGGTTCCCAGTCAAACTACAGCTGCATCCATGTACTCGGGCAGCTGGCCACCTAGAGGCTGATCTGGTCTGATCTGATCTGCTCATCGTCTCTCCTCATCACAGAAAGTTCTCTTAGGCCTGCTGTACAAGACTTTCCACTTTCTAGTTTTGTTCCCTCAAACAATAGCTTCAAACACCAAGAAGATGAACTTCAGGTGGAAACATGTAGACTACTCAGAATTTTTAACAAAATTACTTGTAGCATCCATGAAGAATAAACAGTACTGACTCTGACATAAATTACACATCCTCTGAAGCCAAGAACACTACTGTCTGTATTCCTCTGAATTTCATATGGTAAAACCTAATCATCAGGTCATGGGATTAGGGGGTAGGGATCTTGTTACCTGAACAAGGGCTTTGCCTTCATTAACGTATTTTATGCTCTCATAAAGGGCTTGAGCCAGAAAATCCAGCATCTTTACCCTTCTAAGTATCACTGTATGTGGACATAGTGTTCTTCCCTCTGTTCAGTTATCTAGAAGGCAGAGACCAGACCCTTACCAGACAATGAGCACAATACCACTCTGAACATGGGCCTCCCACCTTCCAGAATTATGAGAAATGAATGCTGTTTATGAATTACCCAGACTCAGCTATTTTGTTACAGCTATATAACACATTCAGACAAGTATATATGAAATAAATGGAACAAGTGACATGGTGACTTCCCTATTTTATCAATATCCAAACACTCTGGAAACTCCAGATAGAAATCTTTTATAGTTTTGCTTTTGTTTGTGACAAGGTCTTATTTACTATGTAGCCCAGTCTGGCCTCAAACTTGAGATCTTCCTGCCTTAGACCCCCAAAGGCAGGCATTATAAATGTGGCCATTACAACAGAGAAATGGCTAAGATAAGCCCATGAGTATTAAGAACTGAGTTTCTAGAATGTAAGAATTACAGCTAATTATTCCAATTGATGAATTATTGCACCTTTAGTTTTGCACAATCAGTCAATCCTAAACAGAATTTGTCAGACCTGTCAGACAGGAGATGATATCCTTCCAATTACTTTGTAAAATGTTTTTTTTTTTAGTTAAGTGGTTATCATATAATCAGTCATCATAAACTGTCAGAAAAGTATGTCCCAATAAAATGAACAAATACCTGAACTCCTAAAAACGCCATTACAATGGAATTGATGGTCCCTAGGATTCCTTCTGGATCGTAGGCCACCTCCGTGTGATAAAGCACCTTAAAAAACAGGACAAGAAGAGTCAGTCGCTCACTGACCACAAAATGAGCATAATTCTCAGACTGATCACAGACATAAATACGTTCCAGCAGTCAATGTTTTGGGGTTATTTTTATTTCTCTTTCATTCTTTTTTTCTTTGTTTTTTATTTTCTTATTTTTGTTTTTATGATTTTTGCAGCAGAAATTCATGGCCAATTTATGATGACTATAAACAAAGTCCTGCTGGCCATAAAAGTACGTGTAGGGATAAGATACAGTACAGCTCGCTCACTGTGGTAGACTTGACAAACAGCACTGGCCCAAACCTAACCAAATTCAAATATAAATCCATGCTATCACTGTAATCTTCATACTACTTCTGTTTTGGCCAAACCATAATGGCATCAACAGCTTCCTTCCTTCTTTTCAGGCAAATAACATTTAATAATATATTTGAGAAGGGGGAGTTGCTCAGTGGCAGAGTTCATGCTTAACATGTTGGAGGCCCATGGTTTAATGTCTATTATCCCCCCCAAATAAAATTCAATTAAAATAATATATTTATATATATTTGTATTTTTATTATAAAACAAGTGCTAAAAATGTACAACTCTGGGAAGCTACAGTGTCTTAGTACCAACCAGATCCTCAACCATTTCAAGGACTGAAACATTACCCCAGCAACTAGAAATGTTAGTTGCCAAAAGCTCTCACAAATGCCTCTTCCAGATTGGCCTTGACTAAAGAGAGCTGCCTGGCCAAGGGCATGGCTCAGTGGTAAACTACTTTGCCTGCCATACATTGGGCCCTGAGTTCGATCCTAGAACTATATATTTTCTAAAAGGAGTAGGCATTCCTTTGCCTTTCCAAGTCATTCCTTACTGGGGGAAATCCATGTTTAACAAGGAAAATAAAGGACCCACTCCTCACTCCAATGCAGAGCAGCTCTCAAGGGCCATCTCATCCCTCCATGAGATTAAGTAGGGCCATTGCTGGGAAGTCAGTGCAGTTCAACTTGTCGCTCTGGCCATTCCTGCTTCCTCAGCAAAAACTGATCCCATAAGGACTCCCTGCTATACATCCTATTTCAACATTTGCTGCTGGAAATCAACCTTACAGGTACCAAAGTGCCACTTCTTTTACACTGATACATTTTCACTCTAAAATAAAAATTAATCTCATCAGGTAAAACCCTATTGCTGAAGACATGACGTACTTCAGAGACTGGATTTGGAGCAATGGTGCTGGAACTGACCTGACTGGATGCCACGTCCCCTGAAGGTGAGCTCTCATAGCTTCGGAGAGCAACACAAAAGCTGCCGAGGGAGAACATCAATAGACGGTCCAACAGCAGCTTCAAGACCATAACCACATCAATGACTAGCATAAGACATTGGTGCTGTAGTGGCACTTTTATCTTGGGCACAATCAAGAACTACCTATTTGTACTTAAAGCCCACTCAATGGGAGGAAACTCACTTGTGGTACTGTAAACATGGCCAAATACATATGGATGGAGAGGTCATAGATCTTAAAGGATCCCCAAGGCTGTCACATCCCTAGACTAATGTAACTTCCTACTAAGTGCAAAATATGTATCTTTATTTTTACATTCAATTATCCCAGTCACCACTTATCAAAGAAGCTTCTTTCATACCAGTGATCACACACGGACATTGTGCCTAAGCCTAAGTGAGAAATCTACAATACAGCCTCTAAATCTATGGCTCATACAACATAGAACAAGGGGCAGTGAGGACACTAATGCATTTCTCAACTCTCATTAATGAAGCCCCCTCAAGCAACAGAGGCCAGGAACACAAAAGGTCACAAATTGCCAAAGCATGGAGATTAGGAGTCTGCAGTGTGGGTCCTTGGACAGAAATATATATATATATATATATATATATATATATACAGGAACCAGTGTGGGAAGAGGGGGTGGAAAAATTGTAATACCAGGGAGGTGGTGCATGACCATATGGAAATAGAATCCTACGAGCTCCTGGGACCATTGCTCAATGAACTACAAGCAATGGTGTCAGAGGCAACAAAAAACCATGCCAGCTCAAGCAGACCAAAACCCAGCATGGAACCAGGGAAACAGGTAGCAGAACCTAATCTTAGCTAAAGAAATATGGCAAGCTGATTACTGTTGGGTGAAGAAGAGCTGATTTTCTTTTTTTTTTTTTTTTTTTTGGTCTTTTCAAGACAGGGTCTCCCTGTAGCCCCAGCTGTCCTGGAACTCACTCTGTAGACCAGGCTGGCCTTGAACTCACAAAGATCCGCCTGCCTCTGCCTCCCAAGTGCTAGGATTAAAGGCGTGCACCACCACGCCCGGCTGAGCTGATTTTCTTAAAAGGAGGGACTTGGGATAGGCTGACTAGACCTTCGTAGATGAACTTGAACTGAGGAACACTGGGGGACACTAACTTGACACAGTAGGCCTTAACACAAATGACAGAGTGCAAGAATTCCAGAGTGTGTGTGTGGGGGGGGGTGCTGTGGGAGGATCCCAATAGGGAAGGAGGTATAAAGGTGATTAAGATTGACTGAGGTGCTCTATATGAAATACACAGAAATTCAATAAAAAATTTAAAAAGTCATCCTCATTTATTGCCACATAGTGAAATTATCATTAAATCACCCAGGTTTTCAAATACGAATGATTTCCCATCGTACTTTCTGTAAATGCTATAAAGTTGGTCAGCTCATTCTATCTCCTTTACTTCCAGTTCCAAGGAAAAGCCAGACTCACGCACATTGGAAGATGGATGCTGGTACAGGTGATTGTCTCCTAGAAGAAGGCAGTCAATGTAGCCAGCGGCTCCTCCGGTGCAATGTGGATACTTTCCCAGGTCCCCAATACCACCAGGGCCAAGGTAACCACTAGGAATGTGGAAAACACAATCACATGGCAGGACTGCAGAAGGGAAAGTTCTGAGCAACGGTCATTAATTTAGACCTAATCAAGGAGCCTCACACAGGCACAGGTCAAAACCAGCACCTGGCTCTTCATCTCTCACCAGTGATCTGACCTGCCAACAGCTCCCCTCACTGACAGGCAGGAGGCCCACTTTCTACTCGGACTGACACTGAGACAAGTCCATGTGAAATGAGTCTTAAAGAAAACAAGTGAAAGAGAATTCCTCTGACTTGAAAATTTTTGATGCTATAAACCTTGAACCTCTGACTTGGCAGAAAAGAATATGCATAAAGGGACTACCAGGATTGGGCTAGTAGCTCAGTCAATGAAGTGCTTGTCTTGCAAGCATGAGATATGTCTCACAATTTTTCCCTGAGTAGTTCTTTTGCCTTTAAATCTCATGCTTGGGGCTGGAGAGATGGCTCAGCAGTTAAAAGCACCAACTGCTCTTGCAGAGGACCCGGGTTTGATTCGCAGCACCCACATGGCAGATAAGAACTGTCTTTAATTCCAGTTCCAGGGGAATCCGATGCCCTCTTCTGATCTCTGTGGCATTGCACCACATGGGTGCACCAACCTACAGACAGTACACTCATACACATAAAAAAAAAAATTCATGCAGCAGGGAATAGTGGTACATGCCTTTAATCCCAGCACTCAGGAAACAATGGCAGGAGGATCTCTTAGAGTTCCAGGCTAGCTGGAGCTCCAGGGATACCCTGTCTCAAAAAGACAAAGCAAAACAGTGGCAGTATGCACTTGTGATTCCACCTCCAGGGAGGTGGAGCCAGGTTCGGTTTGGGTTGGTGAGCCTAATTGACAAGTCAAACCAAAAAAAAAAAAAAAAAAAAGAAGGATGAAGGGTACCTAAGGAACAACACCTGAGATTATCCTCTGGCCTCCATGTGCACAGGCAGAGGCATTCTCGTGCACGTGAGTGTGAGTGTGCGCGCGCACACACACACACACACACACACACACACACACACACCCCACAAGGGATTACCAGAAAAGGATTCACTTACGTCGGGCAGCCAGGGACAGGTAAAAGGAATGTCAAAGCCAGCCAAATGCCTTGCAGCATCAGCACAAAAAGCCACTGGGGCCAGCTGGAAGTGATATCTCGCAGAGACAGGCAGTTTCTCTCCTGAGTGAGGGGTAAGAAATAAGACGTGTGAACTCAACATAAACTGAACAGGGCCAAAGTACAATATAAGAATTTGGAAACTGCCCAGGATTATTTTCTTGGCCTTTATAACAGAATTAAAAAATAGCGTGCCAAGGAGGTGGTTCAGTTGGCAGCAGCACAGAGGCCTCAGTTTAATCTCCAGGTCCCACCCCACCCCCAAAAAAAGGGAAGCATGGTGGAATGGCCTCGCCGATTTTGTAATCCTAGAACTACTGGGAGACAGGTAGATCCCTGTAGCCCACTGGTCAGCTAATATATCCTATGTGGCTAGTTCCAAGCCAATGAGAGACCCAGTCTCGAACAACAGCTCATAGCTATCCTCTAGTCTGCACATATCTCACACACACACACACACACACACACACACACACACACACAAATTGATCTATCTAATAATGCCAGGCATAGCAGCACTTCAGAACTGGAGGCAGGAAGATCGGGAGCTGATCTCCTCCTCTCCTCTCCCCTCTCCTCCCTTCCCCTCCCCTCCCCTCCCCTCCTCTCCCCCCTTCTCTTCCCCTCCCCTCCCATTCTATCCTATCCTCTCTTATTCTCTCCCTCTCTTTCCATATAGCAGGGGAGCTGAGTGTGGTGCTGCACACCTTTAATTCCAGCACTCAGGAGGCAGAGGCAGGTGGATCTCTGTGAGATCAAGGCCAGCCTGTCTACATAGTCAGTTCCAGACCAGCTGGGGCTACAGGGAGATTCTGTCTCAAAAAATTTTATATATAGAACATATGATGATGTCTGATATTCTTCACTCACAAATATTGCAGTAAAATATTAGTTAGAAATAAGTAAGGTCAAGGTTTGAGTCAGTGTAAAGCAGTTGCTAGAGTATGTGAGGCCCTGGATTTAAAGCGATGGCTCCACAACTGAGTGCACCAACTGCTCTTGCAGAGGACCTAGGTTCAGTTTCCAGTGCCCACAATGTGGCTAACAACCAATCACTTGTAGTAACTCCAGTTCCAGGGGATCTGATGCTCTCTTCTGGCCCCTGAGAGCACTGTATGCATGGGTGCACTTATACACATGCAGGCAAAACAATCATACATATAAACTAAGAATGAATAAAATTTTTCAAAAGGAGAATGTATTCATTAGCATAAATACAGTGGTATACTCAGAACTAAAAAGTTCTGAAAACCATATAGTGAATTTCTCCCTCTTATTTGAAAAATAGGATTTCTGGGGATAAGGAAACAGGTCAGTCAGTAAGGGACCTCAGTTTTATCTCAAGATAAATAATAAATAAAATATTTTTGAAAAGGTGGATGGCACCTAATAAATGACACCTGTGGCTGTTCTCCATCCACATGTGGATCTCTCCACCCACAACATACAGACAGACAGACAGACAGACACATACACACATACACACACACACACACACACACACACACACACACACACACACACACACACACACACACACACACACCCTCACACAGTATTTCTCACCAAGGCACAATTTTCAGGCACAGGTTTTGCAAAGAAGAGCTCCAATACAGCAACCACAAAATATGTCACTCCCAACCGCTGCAGAACACCAGGAATTCGCACCTTATCCCAAGACACTGCCAAAAACACAAGTCAACTAAGGGTAAGCCAGTACTTCACATCTTACTCCAATAAATTATTGTCTCCTATAGAGGAGATATCTATATTACATGCAGTAAGTTTCTGTAAGCTTGAATACATGGGGACTGGGGACATGGGCTCCATCTGCAAATGGTGAGCTGGCCAGCCTCGCTTGAGTGTGGAAATAAAGCAAGGACTCCTCTTGGTCCTGAATTCCAGCTCCTGGCCCCTTCCTATTAGGAAGATGGATGTAACCCTCATGCCCACCAGAAATGTGCAGACCAAACCCAAATAAGTGATTGACTCACCCCGTATAACAGACTATGCAGCTGTATCCCTGGAAGACAACAATCCTATAGAACAACCTGTAGAGAATCCCCTGGAAGAACCACTCGTGTTTTACAGTCCACCAGAATGACCTCTCTCTCAGCTCCCAGGCTTCCAGGAAAGGTACTTATTGCTTGAGAGCTGGATTTGGATGTCATGCAGGCCCTGAAGGACACTGATTACTGCCCCCCATCTGATGCTGATACAAAGCCCAGCGCTCACACCTCTCTCACTCTCTAATGTCACTGAAGAGGACAGAAGCAGGCTCCTCTTGCTGCCACACTCAAGTGAGGAAAGATTCTTTTGGGCTGTTTTTGTTTTTTTGAGACAAAGTCTCACTAACTATGTTGTCCTGGCTGGCAGAGATCCCTCCACCTGCCTCTGCCTTCCGAGTTCTGGGATTAAAGGTATGCACCATCATGCCTGGCTAAAGACAGATTCTTGTGAAATGAACAACAAACACTGACAGTCCTCAGAACCAAAAATCCCAAAAGAGAGGGTCTGGGCATAAAGCAACTTGGTCTTTCTCTACTGTGTCCCTCAATACATGGACAGGACCCAAAGACAACCATTCAAACTTGCTTGGCCCCTGATTTTTTTCTACAACAGGAGAGCCCTGAGTAGTCGTAGAGGTGCCTTCCATTACTAAAATTCTGAGCTAATAATAATAGTATTCAAAGTTATACAAGGAGTATACATACTTTTCTAATAATTAATCCTTTGTGAGGGACCTGAAAAGGAAGAATTATATCAAATCATAACATGCAGGGCCCAGTACAAAAAGTTTGCATAGCATTTATAAGACCCTGGGTTTGAGCCCCAGCACTGAAAGAAATTATATACATATATAAACAAGTATTTTTCATATTCCAACCCAAGTATATACTAACAAAAGACTATATACTTACATGGACCAAGGCAATAATTGGGGTTCACAATGACAATTCCTATACAGATTAGCAGAAAACTTCTCCACGCAATTTTCCCCAGCAATCTGAACTTAGAACATCCTCGTTGTAGTGTAGAGGTCATTGATAAAAAAATTGAAGATCCCATAATAAAAACAAACCTAAAAAAGCAACAAGCTCTTAATAGGTGGTCATTTTCAATTTTTTTATATATGTACATTTAATATTTTATAATAATATGAGATAGGTACACATTATTAGTTTAAAGTAGCCAATTACTAAAACAATGTCAGGCTAGTATAATAATACAGGAAAAGATCAGATCATAATCCTGTTGGGCTGAGTTGTGACAGAATATCTTGAAGTTCTGTGTCTGAGGAAGAAAATTTGGTTAATATTAGATGGAATTTCCAAGGAAAACCCTTCCGAGTAGCTGTCAGAAATGCTACAGAATCCAGAATCCAAATAATGAGGCTTTCATTAACACACCCTCAAGTCCTTGAGAAACAAAACATTTGGCTCATCTGGACATCAACTCCTGCTTATGAAAAGCTAATTTTCATCTCTCCATTTGGTAAGAGTCAGACATATTTTTCCTTTCCTTTCTTTTACCTCACATATTCTCCCTTTAAAGGAAAGCTGTTCTGGCTTGACTGTGAACCGCTGGCAGGCTCTCATGTTTGAACAGCTGCTCCCCAGCTGGTGGTGCTGTTAGGGACGTTATAGAGCCTTTTGGACATGGAGCCCACATGGCCAACTCAGGGCACAGGGGTAGTAGGGCTAGGAGGTTCTAGTAGACCCTGCTCCAGCCCCAAGTCTCTGTTCCCTGGTCTGCTGCTCAGATGCGAACAAGCTGCTGCATGCACCTGTGGCCATGCAACCCTGAGAATACTTATCCCCCTAAGTTGTTTGTCAGGTATTCTGTCTCAGCAAGGAGATAACTAATATAAAAATCCTAAAATAGGGGCTGGAGAGATGGCCTAGCGGTTAAGAGTGCCGACCACTCTTACAGAGGACCCGGGTTCGATCCCCAGCACCCACATGGTGGCCAAGAACCGTCTGAGACTCCAATTCCAGGAGAACTCCAGTTCCAGGGGAATCCGACACCCTCTTCTGACCTCCGCGGCATTGCATGACACGGGTGCACAAACTTGCATGCAGACAGTACATTCATACACATACGGAAATAAATAAAATTAATAAAAAATAAAAAAAAAAATCCTAAAATAATTTTCCTTGTTATTGGCTTGGTGTTAAGAAAAAGATTGTTTGCTCTGGCTCCATTCCCAAAGACCAGGCTTCCTTTCTAGGTAAAGCCTGTGGTAACAGGAACTTCTTTG
Organism: Rhizomys pruinosus; assembly: GCA_009823505.1. NCBI lineage: Eukaryota > Metazoa > Chordata > Mammalia > Rodentia > Spalacidae > Rhizomys > Rhizomys pruinosus. The sequence goes on along the minus strand of VZQC01014390.1, from coordinate 1,351,352 downwards.
GAGAATTGCACAGATAACATACTCAAGTAGATACCAGATCATCAAGCATACACTACTGCCCAACATACATCCCTCTTGAAAATAAAAATCTTGAGGCTGGAGAGATGGCTCAGCGGTTAAGAGCGCCGACTGATCTTGCAGAGGACCTGGGTTCGATTCCCAGTACCCCATGGTGGCTAAGAACTGTCCTTAACTCTAATTCCAGGGGAATCTGACGCCCTCTTTTGACCTCCACAGCATTGCACAACACGGGTGCACCAACCTACATGCAGACAGTACATTCATACACATACAGAAATAAATTTTAAAAAAGGATTATATCAGTAATAAAACAACAGAGACCCAAGACATAAAGCAGTCTCCTGGCACTGTCTCCCAGTGATGGAGCAAAGCAGCTCAAAGCATCAGTACAAAGACTCAAGTAGCACATCATATATGAAGTGTATCTTGACAAGAAAAAGAAACCATCAGTGAAAAGAGTTTTCTTACTCTACTATTATATTAAATTTTAATTTACCATAATTTTCTGCTAAATATCTATATTCAAATAGATACTAATTTATTAGATCTGTTTAAATAAATATATATTTTGGAGATTAATGGAATTTAACTACATATTCAGAATTTATCCGCTACTGTAGGATTTAGCATAAAGTATATGGTATCTGTTCCAACAGATGTTTTGCAGTGGACCCAATGTTCACAACAAAATCATTCATCTTTTGGGCTGGCACCACAGCTCAGTGGTAGAGCGCATATTTACCAGGCACAAGGCCTTAGGTTCAGTCTCCAGCAACACACACACACACACACACACACACACACACACACACATATAGAGGCAAATACTATATATCTTTTATATAGATACGCATAAACATGATGTCAAGTATATGAACTATGCAGTAATACAACTTATGGGAGGGGCTTGTGATCACAGAGAGGTATTCCAGAATTTCAAGGACAAAGGATTGGAGATAATCTGTTGATGACAGACTTTAGCTCACCATGGGAACACAAGGTCAGCCACTGTTAGTCCTGCAAAATAACAAGAACGAACAGTAAAAAGAGGATTCTAGAATATATTTTCCAAATCTAAAATTTATATGTATCAATACACAATTCATACAGACAGGAATCACACACACAAAGTTTCCCTTGAGACTCATCAACCAATCCCTGGGCTCTGAGGCATTTCCTGACCATAAAGCTATTCATGGAAGAATAAAACTATGGGGCCAAGCTTGTTACCTTCCCGCAGTACTATTCAAAATCTACTCTCTCCCTCCACCAGACACTGTGTCCCTGGTACCATTCTCCAGCAGAATGCCTAGAATACAACTGCAAGTATTTGGCTGTGCAAAAGGGAAGCTGATGCTGAGGTACAAAAGGGACACAGATGCTTATTTTAAATTGTTGTATTAAATTTTAATTTTATTTATGGAAGGAGAAGCACATGTACATGTGCAGATCAGAGGACAACTTACAGGTGTCAGTTCTCTTTTCACCATATGGGCTCCTGGGGATTGAACTCAAGTTGTCAGTCTTGGCAGCAAGTGCCTTTATCTGCTGAGCCATCTTGCCAGCCCAAGACTCTTGTTTTAATGAAATATTTAAACACAACTCAAATTCTACAAGCATCAGGATTCAATATCTGCGCGTGGGGCTGCATCACCCACAGACTTGGTAATCAATACATGAAATCCGAGTGCCAATGGTCGGATACAATGAGAGCCTTCCCTAGCCCTCTACAGCCATGATTCAGCCAGAAAAAAGACGGCCAGGATCTTTCACTGTCAGTGTCTACAACAGTCAGGTATTCTGTATGGTTTTCTTGGTTCCCACAAAATATATTCTTCAACCAGCTACCAAGGTTATTAACTGAGTACCATTCAAATTCATCCTAGTTTAGTAGCACCCCAAGAAAAAGAGTATCTTAGAAGGAAGAATCCCCAAGAATATGGTGCCTGTCATATCTAGACTATAACAACGATCCTTTAAAACCAAATTTTTTACATTTTCTATGAGACACACATTCTCCCAGCAGAAACCTTGAGTCTTCATGTCATCACACTGAAGCATTCTGGATCCACATATTATAGCTCCACAGTACACAAAGGAAGAACAAAACCAAAGGTCCCAGAGAAAGCTCAGGGTGATTCTATGCAAGCAGAGTTCAGCAGCTCAGAAGAGGTTGGTAGAGCCTGGAGTTCCCAGAGGGACTACTAAGTCCTTGTGATCTGAGTTCTCTGGGCAGAACTATAAGCAACATGGCCTTTAGGGAATATCTTACCATTCCAACTTGAATGTTTGAAGTACCAGTATTTTCCACCTCCGTAATTCACAAACACCATGAGGATGAGAGCTATCCTACAAGGCCAGCAAAGAGAGGACAATGTGACTAGTCACTGAAATGTGGACATGCTTTCATACACAGTGCACTACATAATAATATGACTCTACAGAACAGTTTATGACACGAGATTCTAAAAGCTAGATGTTGTTATCTTCTGATTGCTATGATTGGGACCATACACTGAGGTTCTGTTGCCAACATCTCCATACAGTGTCTTAAGAAAAATTTATACTTGGGCTGTAAGATGGTTCGGTGGGCAAGCCTGATGACCTGATCCCAGGGACTCCTATGGTAGAAGGAAAGAACTGATTCCTTTAAGTAGACCCCCGATTTCCACAGGCGCACCATTGGGCCCCAAGTTAGCACCACAGTGATAAGGGGCAGTACTAAAGCAGAAAACAGGAAGGGCCCAGGCAGAGTTCTGACACAAAGATGAGCCCCTCCTTGGGTCTGCTGCAGCCTCTGCCAGACTTAAAAGGAAGAAACAGGGCATAAATCAATGTCTACGTGTCCCCACAGTCTCTGTGCACCTCTGCATGTCTGCATGTCCCCACAGTCTCTGTGCACCTCTGCATGTCTGCGTGTCCCCACAGTCTCTGTGAACCTCTGCATGTCTGCAACCCTGTCTACACTCTGTGGTGTAGAGCACGCAATCAGAACCTAAGTAATGTATGCTTCCATACAAGGGAAGCAAATAAAGACAGTCATGGTGGCACATACCTTTAATCCCAACATTCAGGAGGTAGAGGCAGAGGCAGGCAAATTTCTGTGAGTTCAAGGCCAACTTGTTCTTTACAGTGAGTTCCAGGACAGCTGGGACTAAAAGGAGACCCTGTCTCAAAAAAAAAAAAAAAAAAATTAAGGGAAGCAAATTAGAGTATAAGAAGAATATATATGGTAATGCCCCTTTGTGTTTATGGCTTAGCCTTTGGATAAAAATCTGCTGTGTCTGCTGGCATGAAATAAACTCTACTTCATGCATAAAGCCCCTGTGTCCTGCCTTTTTATACAAGTGTCCTACAACACCATGACATACACGTATCCCCTACACACACACACACACACACACACGCACACTAAATAAATAAACAAATAAATGTAATAAAAATTTTAAAGCAAAATTTATACTGCACTACCGAATTTTATAGTTTGATAAAAGAATAGTAACTTATTTCCAGTAACACAACTTTTGAGTAAACTGTTTGGATGTCTCAGGTTGACCATGGTTACAGAAGGCATGCAGCCACTGGAACTAAGAAATCTCATCTTGAGCCTTGTCCTTTCATTAGTCCTGAGACACTAGGCAAGATTCTTCTCAGCTACCTCTGAGCCATTCTCTGCCACAGGTGACTGAATGTCCCGCACATTCTAGGCACTTCATGTAAGTTTCTTTCCACCTGTGAACCTCTTATCTCCAAAAGTGTCAGTGAGGACAGGAAAGAAAGAGGAATGGGTAAGATGGGTTCTGAACACTTCTAACCACATTAAGGAGGGAGACTTATGCATGCTAAAGGGGAAATTTGCAAAGTCCTCTAATTCAACGCTTAGAATCAAATCCTAGCTTTCCCATTTAGCAAGGGACTAGAAAAGTTACTTTATTCAATGGCTCCATTCTTCCATCTGTGAAGCAGACCTAGTGAAAGGACGTACACAGCTCAAGAGATCAAATAAACAGGTTAGAGGTACGATTGGCACCTAAAACTGCAAATGATTACTAATTTTACGGTATTGCAATTCATTTTACCAGCAGTTTTGCTAATCTGAAACCTGAAATGCTCTAAAATACAGAAGTTTCAGAGTATGGAGATGATGCCATATGTGGAGAACCCCACACCTGATGCCAGGACAGCTCACAGTGGAAATGCAGGCCCAAGGCTGGTAGTGGGCCAGCACGTGGTTTCCACATGGGAAGCCTTAAGTTAAATCCCCCCCAAACCCTTGCCCTGCCCCCAAAAGAAAACCCACAAAACCAAAAAGCACAGACACACTCAAAACACTATCTAAAATTACTTTCCGGTTATGTATGTAAGGTGTACATAAAAGAAAACTGAATTTTTGTTTAGACTTGTACCCCATCCCCAAGATTGCTCATGTTATACATGGAAACATTCCAAAATCTGGAACACTTCTAGCTTCTAGATAAGGGGGGCTGGAAAGATGGCTCAACAGTTAAGAGTGCTGACTGCTCTTGCAGAGGACCCAGGTTCGATTCCCAGCACCCACATGGTGGCTAAGAACTGTCTTTAAGCACCCAGGAGCCAGAGGCAGGTGGATCTTTGTGAGTTCAAGGCCAGCCTGGTCTACACAGTGAATTCCAGGCCAGCTGTCTCAAAACAAAAACAAAAACAACAAAAACAAAAACAAAACAAAAAAGAATTCTGGATAAGGAAAGGTTATCCAAACAGATGACCTGACTATAATCATATTGAATAGGGGCACTCAGGGTCCTGAGAAGGCTGGGAAGGAATTACAGGTCTGACAGTGGAATTCAGAAGTTCTCTGTGGGCAGACATGGGGGAACTGATAGCTATACATTTTATTTTCAGCTATACTTTGTCAGTTTGTTCCTGACCATCACTCTTCTACCAGAAGAAAGAACAGTGACAACTTATGATTTACTACTGTGGATTTGCAGACAACAGGGCTTGCTATCCAAGGTGCTGCTAGTGACGGCTAAGAAGTTACTCTTTCCTACACTCACTCAGCTTCAGACCGGTGTACTGTCTAAGCTACCAGGCTACTTACTGGACATAGTATGACAGACTGTGGCCCTGAGTACAACCACTTGCCCAAACCACTACACATATCAGTGGGAACTGGCTCTGGCCTGTACCACCACTCTTCTGTATATATACTGGTTCTTATGCCAATTTTGTCTTTTCTGTTTTATCTGCTTTCTGTTGCGAGGACGTGACCTCAAGGCCTTGTGCAAGTCAGGTCAGTGAGGTCAGTGAGGTCAGCAAGGTCAGTGAGGTCAGTGATGTGAGGTCAATGAGGTTAGTGAGGTCAGTGATGTGAGGTCAATGAGGTCAGTGATGTGAGGTCAGTGAGGTCAGTGAGGTCACTGAGGTCAGCGAGGTCAGTGAGGGCAATGAGGTCAGCGAGGTCAGTGAGGTCAGTGACGTGAGGTCAGTGAGGTCAGCGAGATCAGTGAGGTCAGTGAGGTCAGTGAGGTCAGCGAGGTCAGCGAGGTCAGTCAGGTCAGTCAGGTCAGGTTAGTGATGTGAGGTAAGTGGTCCTCTATGTTCTAGCCACATCATGACAATTTTCAAGCAAGGAGTAGCTCTTGATACTATTTTTAACTTTTGAGAAAGGACCTTGCTTGGTAGCCTTGCTTTAAACTCTCGGCAATCCTCCTGCCTCAACCTTCTGAGTGCTGAGATCATGACATCACAGGTATGCATGACTATACCAGTTTTATAGCAAATAAATATTTTCTAGTCTAGAAAATAAAAAAATATGCAGAATACTTTAAGTTAAAAGTCCATTATGTGTAATTACACAATCTGACAAGGACCTATGCCCACCACATTATAAGGGAACCCCACATACCCCCTAAATGTGTCCACACAGCGGAGACGGTTTGGCAGGGGAGATGGGTGTCTTGTTCCTGGTTGGCAATCTGCACCGAGTGAGTCTGCTCTGCTTGGGGATCCCAGCTCCTTCCAAACAAAAGGAGAAACATACACTAAGGACTAAATATCATTATTTGATACTTTAGGGAAGAAATTAGAGTAAAAAGTGAAGATAATTTTTTTGAACAATAATTTGTTTCTGTAACGATTCCATCTAGAGGTTTGACATTCTATATTAGTAGCTTTTTGTGAGCTTGCTGGTATTCATGTTGATAATGACACAAGGAATTAGTTCTTGGTCTAAGGATATAGCTTAGTGGAAGAATCCTTGCCTATCATTTGAGAGATAGTGGGTTCAACCCCAAACACTGAAGTGACTCTTAGATGATCTACCAGAAAATGGAAGCAAGTATGCTGAGAATTCATTAATCCAAAGACATGTGGAGCCAAGCCAGGTGGCTCACACCTTAAATCCCAGAACTAGGGAGACAGAGGCAGATTGAAGCCAGCCTGATCTAAATAATGAGTGACAGCAAGATGGCTCAGCCAGAAGTGCTTGCTACACATCTTATGACCTGAATTTGATCCCCAGCACCCACAGAAGGAGAGAACTGACTCCTGAAGGTTGTCGTCTAACCTGCACATACAGGCTGTGGTGCATGCATGCCGACACATACACCCATACCTGACATACCTATAACACACACACACACACACACACACACACACACACACACCAATAATAATTTTAAAAAATGAAATAAATTTATATACAGGGAGGAGGCTGGGTAAGTAGCTCAGTTGGCAGAGTGCTTGCCTAGCATGTTTGAGGCCTTGGTTTGATCCCCAGGATCACAAAACCAGGGATGATGGCATATTCCTATAATTTCATCACTCAGGAGACAGAAAAGAAGAAAGATCAGGAGTTCAGGGTCATCCTCAGCTACATAGTAAGTTCCAGGCCAGCTTTGGGTACATGAAACCTATCAAAAGGAAGAAAGAGGAAGGGAGGGAAGAAGGAGGGAGGGAGAGAGGGAGGGAAGAAGGGAGGGAGGGAGAAAGGGAGGGAGGGAGGAAGGATACATGCTGGAAATGTTGGCTGACATCTGTAATTGTAGCTTAAGGATTGCAGGCAGGAAGAAGAATATGGAATTCAGATCTAGGATGCTACTCAGTGGAGAGTTTGCCTAGGATGTACAAGGCCCTGGGTTAGATTCTCACCAGCACAGGAAAAAAAGATTTCAGGACATGCAGACTGGTCTTCCACAATATAAATAAAATTCATCAAAGTAGACAATAATGCTTACTAAAAAGGAAATTATAAATTCCAAATTTTGAAAACCACCCAGACAATACATGATATATTCTAATAACTCACAGAATTGATGAGGCGGTCAGTTTCTTGAGAACTTATTGCCTTAGAAATCCAATTATTAAAGGCATCCAAACTGTGCAAAAAAAAAATCTCAATTAGTTTACTTTTTTGGCAAAATTTTCAAAATGACACAATATTGAAGTAAAATTGATACTCATAAACATTATGAAAGGTTTTTAGAAATATAAAATGAGAAATCAAAATTTGTAGCAGCCATGCTTTTAGTTTGACCCTTATGCATAATTTCCTCATCAATTAATAAGAATGATGATAGAGCCGTAAAAAGTTGAGAAGATTCCAAGAGACAACTGTCCTCTGTGACTGGGATTCTTATTAATATTATTAAAAATACAAGTATAAAAACTAAATTCACTCAATATAGGAATGATTCAACACAAGACAAAACTGCTGTGTGATAGGATGAGAAACAGCTAGGAAAATAACAAGAGATAGACTTCGTAAACACAAAGAAATATGAAGATGCAAAAAGCAAAAACCAATCCCTGTTTGACTGCAACAAAAATGCACATACACCCACTGAGAAAGCTGGAAAGCACGGGCACTGACTCAAATGGCTGATAGAGCCAGTTCTATTCCTATGGCTGATGCAATTTTAAAAGATATCCATTTAACTGATTTATATAATTGACAAAATGGTAAATATATTAATTGATTTTTCTTTAGGATGGTATTTCTTTTTAGTTTTTTCCTTTTTTTCTTTTTTTTTTTGGTATTTTTGAGACAGGCTCTCCCTTTTAGTACCAGCTGTCCTGGAGCTTGCTCTGTAGACCAGGCTGGCCTTGAACTCACAGAGATCTGCCTACCTCTGCCTCCCAAGTGCTGGGATTAAAGGCGGGCACCAACACACCCGGCTGGGATTTCCTTTTAAAAAATTAGTTTATTTTTTATTTTATGTGTATGAGTATGCATTGCCTACATGTATGTAAGTGTATGTTGTGCAATGCCCAGAGGTCAGAAGAGGGTGTTAGACCCCTGGAACTGGAGTTATAAATGGTTGTTAGCCATCATGTGGGTGCTGGGAATTGAACCTGGGTTCCCCGTAAGAGTGGCCAGTGCTCTTAACTGCTGAGCCATCTCTCCAGCCCTGGGATTTCTAACTGGGGCAAAAATCTTTCAAAAGTATGTATCAGGCCAGCAGGATGGCTCAGTGGGTAAAGCACTTGCTGCCAAGGCGGGACCTGAGTTTGATCCCCAAAACCCCCAGTGTAGAAGGAAAGAACCAACTCCCAAAGTCATCCTCTGACTATACATGCACCTCCCCCACCTCACAGAGACACATAAAATTCTAAGTATCTCAGCCTCTCTAAAACAAAATCAACCCATATGTTTTACATTAACTGCCACATACGAATTATCTAGTGCATGGAATTTCCCCTCTGCTTTTCATGATGTAGCATGTAAACAAAGTAGAGGAACCAGGATAAGGAAGCTCTGGGTTCTGCAGTGTCCATGCATGGCAGCCTTATTTCATCTAACTTCTGCCTTTCATTGTTATTCAGAAAACCCAGGCATAATATCACTTCATACACAAATACTTCAGTATCTGTGCAAGATAAAAACATAACCATGATACCACCATCACATTTTAAATGTTAGTCATTAACTCCTTTTTTTTAACTTTTTTTTTTTTTTGAGACAGGGTCTCCCTATAGCCCCAGCTGGCCTGGAACTCACTCTGTAGATCAGGCTGGCCTTGAACTCACAGAGATCTGCCTGCCTCTGCCTCCTGAGTGCTAGGATTAAAGGCAAGCACCACCATGGCTGGCTTAAAGACAGTTCTTAGCCACCATGTGGGTGCTGGGAATCAAACTTGGCTCCTCTGCAAGAGCAGTTGGCTCTCTTAACTGCTGAACCATCTCTCCAGCCCCAATCATTAACTCCTTAATATCTTCACATAACCAGTTCAGTTTCTCTGGCTCATAGATTTTTTTTTAAAAAAAACTTCAATTGTTTAAATCAGTATGCAGAAAAAATTCATATAGCTAATGCTGTATTTGTCATTTTTCTTTTCCTTCTGCAAAATAACTACCATTTCTAGTTTATTCAGCATTTCTAATGTTGCCATCACATGAAAAAAAAATTAAAATAGACACATTTAAGGAAGGACCAAAAAGGAGAAGTTGAGATGCTAAAAAAAAAAAAAAAATTAAAATCCTTTTCAAAGGATGTGGAGCCCTGCCTTTAATCCCAGCAGTGTAGACGGATGTCTGTGAATTTGAGGCCACCATAGTCTATCTAGTAAGTTCTAGGCCACCAAGGCTACAATAGTGAGACCCTGCCTCAAATAACAACAAAACCAACAGGAAAAAAGACTTTTATTTTACTGCTTATTCTCTTTTTTTAAATTTTATTTATTTTTTATATGTGTTTGAATGTATTGTCTGCATGCAGGTTTGTGAACCCGTGTCGTGCAATGCCGCGGAGGTCAGAAGAGGGTGTCGGATTCCCCTGGAACTGGAGTTCTCCTGGAATTGGAGTTTCAGACGGTTCTTAGCCGCCATGTGGGTGCTGGGGATCGAACCCAGGTCCTCTGCAAGAGCAGTCGGTGCTCTTAACCACTAGGCTATCTCTCCAGCCCCTTACTGCTTATTCTCTTGATAAAAAGGGAGAGAAAATTTTTATGCTTTCTCCTTTTCCCAGTTCTGACTAATCAAAATGTTTTTGAACTCAAGTATGTCGGAAAGCAATAGGGGAAATAGGACTAGAAATAGAACCCAGAGCTTCCTTATCCTGGTTCCTCTACTTTGTTTACAAAAAAAACTAGGACTAGTTTTTCCAATAACATTCTACCCACTGTGGGAAAGGCAGATTCATGGGCAAAGTGGAGTTCATTTACACAGAGGAGCAAAATGGAATGTCTCCTCCTTGCAAGTGCTTAATGTCAGCTATCCATGATTGTAAACCGTGATGGAACAGATCCATTCACCTGAAAGAACAGTAATACACTGGACAGCATTTCCATCTCATCAGAAGACCAACAAGATAATACCTTATTCCAAAGAAATATAACTTTGCTAGAGTTCTACTCTGTCTCTAAGAAAGGTTCGAATTAGGCATTTGCTTCTAAGCAACAAGCACTTATTTTGCCAGTATATGGTGTTCTCTCTCTCTCTCTCTCTCTCTCTCTCTTGTCTTTTTTTGAGACAGGGTCTCCCTGTAGCCCCAGCTGGCTTGGAACTCACTATGTAGACCAGGCTGGCCTTGAACTCAGAGATCTACCTGCCTCTGCCTCTGCCTCCTGAGTGCTGGAATTAAAGACATGTGCCACCACGCCCAGCATGGTCATGTTTCTTAGACATGGAATTAAACTACATCTAAAATGCACAAAGCTAGACTACCAGGCTGCATTAAACTCTGCAAAGTTTGAAGAGTCCTCAAAGTAGCCAACTGAAAGGATGTGTTCATTCTTCCAATCTGGATACTGCTCACCAACAAAATCTATGCTCTTGACCCAAGACCCTACCTAACAGGATGAACACATCTCACTTTTTCTTTTTTTTTTTTTCCCTCCCTCCCTACCACCCTCTATTCTTGCCTCTCTTTCCCCCTCCCTCCCTCCCTTCATTCTTTCATTTCTGATCAGGTTTTACTATGTAGCCAAGGCTGCCCTGAAACTGAAACTCCTGCCTCTCCCTCCCAAGGCTAGGATTACAGGAGGATGTCACCATGTCTGACACATTCCTTTAAAGACAAGAATTTTCCTGTGAAAGTTAACTAAACCAGCCTGCCTCTATTTTGCTTTCTTTTTCTTTTCTTGTCTGATTCATTTAACACAGGATCAGTGTTAAGCAGGTAAATATCCTCTCCAATCAGGTGCTTCTATCCGAAGGAAAATGAGCCCATGCCAAGGTCCTGAGCTATGTGTGGAGTTTGTGCTCCACTTCATCCCCGGACTCCTGGGCTGGCAGAAGCAGGGAAACTGAGACTAAAGGTAGTATCGGGGTTCAGAGGCAGAGAGAAGGAAGAGAGTCCAGGGTGGTAGCCTCCTCCTAAAATTATAAGTCACAGGCTGGAGAGATGGCCTAGCAGTTAAGAGCACTGACTGCTCTTGCAGAGGACACGGGTTCAATCCCCAGCACCCACATGGCAGCTGAGAACTGTCTTTAACTCCAGTTCCAGGGGGAATCCGACACCCTCTTCTGACCTCTGTGGCATTGCATGACACAGGTGCATAAACCTACATGCAGACAGTACATTCACATACATAAAAAAAATTATAAGTCACTTATACTAACTCAAAGTCAAGATAGGAGATTCTTTTCTTTTTTTTTTTTTTTTTTCTTTTTCAAGAAAGGGTCTCCTGTGGCTGCAGCAGTCCTGGAACTCGCTCTGTAGACCAGGCTGGCCTTGAACTCAAAGATCCGCCTGCCTCTGCCTCCCAATTGCTAGGATTAAAGGTGTACGCCGCCACGCCCGGCCAAGATAGGAGATTCTTTAGGAAATAATTGTTTCTCAAGGATCAGCCATGGTAGAAGAATGGAAGGCAAAAGTCCATTAGAATCTTTATTATTGTGTCCAAATGCTCTGAGATCATACCTTAGACTGTGTGGACTCTGATGCCTAGGACAGAATAGATAAAGTAGGTGCACAAATGCTCACTTAATCAAACAGTGATGGTCATCTTTGTGTGTTTGGTTTTGGTGGCTCCCTGGGGTGGAATAACAGTCACTGAGGGCCATACTATCCTCTCTGGATGTATTATTTCTGGGTTCTGAACTTCCCAGTAATGTTCTCCCCAACAACATACCTCAGCAATAGCCTAAGGAAGGATATCACAATGATGACTGCTAGACCAACAAGGAACGCGATACTCACAGCTATAAAAGAAGAAAAACATTATCCCCCAAAAAGAAATCAAATGTCAGATATATTGTTATGATAAACTTCCAATAACAACATATGTGAGAAATACTACTTTTTAATTTTAAAATGTCCAGGCTACAGGGAGACCCTGTCTCGAAAAAAACAAAAAATAAAATAAAATAAAATAAAATGTCCAATATTAATGAATATACATAGAACTGTGTAATATACTCAAACATACCCATCACTCAGCTCCTAGAATACTTATTTATCAAGACACTCTCATCCTGGCAATCTGTAGGCTGGGGGATATAGCTCAGTGGTGGAGTGCTGACCTTACACTTGCAAGGCTCTGGGTTCCATCCTTAGTAAAACACAAATGCTACCACTCTGTTTCATATACCACTAACTGCCTTCTGGTTTTGCTAACATAATTTGAATCTTGGATATCATGTCACATTCTTATATACTTCTGTATATATTTCCAATGCATAAGGCCATTAAAGAAGGAAAACTGACTTCATGTATCTCTTGATGTATTAGGAGGATGTATTACTTGGGAAGGATCTACTCCAAAACGGAAAGCTTAACCATGGGAAAACATCAAAAAAATCCAAATCCAGCAACAGTTTGCAAAACAGCTAAGTATGTTCTAATTCTCAAGATCATGAAAGACAAGGAAAGGCTGAAGAACTATCCTTGACCCCAGAAGACAAAGCTTGACAAATAATTGCAATGTGGAATCCTAGATTAGATCCTAACCCAGAAAAAGGCAGGTGAGATGGCTTATTTGGTAAAGGCACAAGTCTGACACCCTGAGTTTGATACCAAGACCTCACATGTTAGAAGGAAAGAACTGACTCCTGTAAGGTATCCTTTGATTTCCACATGTGGGCGATGCAATGCAAGGGTACCCCCCCAACATACAATAAATAAATGTAAAAAAGAACATTTAAAAGAACAATTTAAAAAACTTAAATGTCTATATTGGAGATGCCTATATGTTAAGTTCCTGCTCCCAATAGTAACATGAGTGTAATTATAGCATGATTATACAATTTAAGGGCATAAGCAAATCTAGATGAAGGGTACTTAGGAACTTCTATAGCATTTCCAAAAACCTAAAACTATTTTACAAACCCAATGTCATTCAAAATTAACAACACTTTCTTCACCAAAGAGATATCTTCTGCAGCTAGCCATAAGTATGGATGTGTTGAGCTGGTAAAAGCCTGACTCTCCAGTGTCAAGGAAAACTTGTAGGAGTCAGTTTTCTCTCCCACCAGGTGGGTTCTGAGGACTGAACTCAGATCATCAAGCTTGTGGAAGCACATCTACTTGATGACACAATTTACTGGTCCCTCAGCTGACAATTTTAAATTACTTCAGTTAACATCAAGTGCCCCTGTTACCTCCAAAAGCAACCAAAGTATTGCTTTTTATTTTTATGTTTTTTTTTCATTTCATAATCCTATAGTTTTTATATTTGTTGCATACTTATTACTTTTTCATCAATGACATTTATTTTTCTTTTAAGACTTTGGGGAAGGGCTGGAGAGATGGCTCAGCAGTTAAGGGCATTGGCTGCTCTTGCAGAGGACACAGGTTCAGTTCCCAGCACCCACATGGTAGCTAACAACCATCCCTAACTCCAATTCAGGGGAATCCAAAGCCATCTTCTGACCTCTGTGGGGATTTTACAACACAGGTACACTTATATACCTGCAAGCAATACACTCATATACAAAAAATAAAATAAAATATTTTTTTTTATAAAATATGTTTTAAAAATATACTTTGTAGCTGGGCATGGTAGCACCCACCTTTAATCCCAGCACTCAGGTGGATCTATGTGAGTTCAAGGCCAGCCTGAATTCCAGGCCAGCTGGGGCTACAGGGAGACCTTGTCTCAAAAACACCAAAAAAAAATTATATACATATATATATATATATATAAAATAATATATATCACCCTCGATCAACACACTTTGTACTTAAAAACCTAGCAATATCAAAAATATGTTGAAATATCGATGTAACTTTTACATATAGCCTTCTTTGTTATTGTTTATACATCACCCATGCCACACTAAGACCCTTGCAACTGCGACTGAGGGGCTGGGTCCAGATCTAGTGGTCCAAACATATGTTTAACATGTTAGTGCCCTCGAGTTTCAATCCCAGTCCCCGCTCACCCCGCTTCTAAACAACCCCGTACACACACCGACACACCACCCACACCCCTGTACCATAAGTAAATGGTAGAGATAATATATATAATCCACATTTTTAATTATTAAACATGCCATGGACTGTCTGATATAAAATACACAAAGACTGAAACCTTTGAAAATGCAAATTTAAGAAACCAACAAAGAACATATACATACGAAGGTTACTGTCAACTGGATTTTCATTAACAACTAGGTCACAGGCAATTTCACTGACTCCATTGGAGGCACGATGTACCAAAAGAGAATAATTTCCAAACTCTCCAAATTTGTATTCCAGCCTGCAAAGATTGGGTAAAATTAAGACAAATGGTTACATTAGGAAATTAGCTAGATTTTGTTAATATCAATGCAGAATGATGTGCTTTCCTACATACAGATGGGAAGAGAAGAGCAGAAAACACAGAACTATAATAAAAAAAAATACAAACTTTTGGATTTGTTTTACTGTTAGAAGTTAGGGATCAGTTCCAATATAATCAAAGCCATAGCGAAGAGACCCATGCGCCCAATCATCCTAAATGGTAGGAAAAGTTGGAAGCATTCCCCCTTAAAGGCAGAACATGGCAGGCTTGTCCCCTGCTCACCTCTCTCTTTCAATATAGGCTAGAAATGGCTCGCTAGGGGAATAAGGTGAGAAAAGTGAATTAAAGGAGTACTAATTGAATACAGAAAGAGAGTAAAAACTATGTCCTTTTTGCAGAGTGAATATGATAGTCTTACCTAAGAGATGCTTAAAAAACTACCACCAAAACTCGGAAGAAATAATTAAAAGTGGTCAGGAAAGTGGCATGATACAAAATAAACCGAGAAAAATCAGCAGCCTTTCTTTAAAACAACAACAAAAAGCAATGGAGAAGGAACGTAAGGAGACTTCCCCAATCACAATAGCCTCAAAAAAAAAAAAAAAAAAAGATACCTAGGAACAAACCTAACCAAAGACACCAAAGACCTCTACAACAAAAATGTTAAAACCCTTTAGAAGGAGATTGAAAATGACATCAAAAGATGGAAAGACCTCCCATGCTCATGGATTGGAAAAATTAATATAGTAAAAATGTCCATTCTACTCAAATTAATATACAGATTCAGTGCAATCCCAATCAAAATCCCCATGAGAGCTTTTTTCACAGGGAAAAAAAATCCTTAAATTTATACGGAAAAACAAAAGACCCCAATAGCTAAAGCAACCCTGAGTGAAAAGTGCAATACTGGGGGGATTACACTACCAACTTTACCAAACTTCAAGCTATATTACAGGGCTATAGTCATAAAGACAGCCTGGTACTGGCAAAAAAAAAAAACCAGACCCACTGACCAATGGAACAAAATTGAAGATCCAAACTTGAGCTCATATAACTTCAGCCACCTCATATTTAACAAAGGGGCCAAAAAAGCTCAATGGAGAAAAGATAGCATCTTCAGCAAATGGTGTTGGCAAAACTGATCACCATTTGTAGAAGAACAAAATTAAACCCCTACCTCTCGCCCTGTATAAAAATCAACTCCAAGTAGATAAAAAAATCTCAACCTGAAACCTGAAACCCTGAAGGTGATACAAGAAAAAGTTGGCAGCAACCTACAAGACATAGGCATAGGAAAAGACTTTCTAAATCAAACAGGAGCTGCGCAGGAAATAAGGACAGCAGCTGACAAGTTGGACCTCATCAAACTCAAAAGCTTTTGTACAACTAAAGAAACAATCAAGGAAGTGAAGAGAAAACCCAGAGTGGGGGAAACCTTCACCACTGATACATCTGACAGAGTATTAATATCCAGAATATATAAACTACTTAAAAAAACAAAGAAGTAGCTGGGCATGATGGAGCACACCTTTACTCTCAGCATTCAGGAGGCAGAAGCAGGTGGATCTCTGTGCATTCAAAGCCAGCCTGGTTTACAGAGTGAGTTCCAGGCCAGCTGGGGCTACAGGGAGACCCCGTCTCAAACAGAAGAAAAAAAAAAAGTAAGAAAACAAATGACTTACTCAAAAGATGGAGTAAAGAGATGAACAGAGACGGGTGTGGTGGTGCACACCTTTAATCTTAGCACTCAGGAGGCAAAGGCAGGAGGATCTTTGTGAGTTCAAGGCCAGCCTGGTTTACAGAGTGAGTTCCAGGACAGCTGGGGCTACAGGAAGACCCTGTTTCAAAAAAGATTTAAAAAAAAAGAGATGAACAGTGACTTCACCAGTAAGGAAGTAAAGATAGCTGAGAAACATCTTAAAAAGTGTTCAGCATCATTAATAATTAAGGAAATGCAAATTAAAGCCACACTAAGGTATTATCTCACTCCAATAAGACTAGCCAAGATCAAGAAAACAAAAGACACGAAATGCTGGAGAGGTTGTGGGGAAAGGGGAACACTCATCCACTGCTCGTGGGAATGTACAACTGGTACAACCACTGTGGAAAGCAGTGTGGAGAACCCTTAAAAGACTCAAAATAAGCCTACCACCTGACACAGCCTTACCACTCCTGGGTATATACCCACAAGACGCATCCTACCGCAAAGATACATGCACAGCTATGTTTATTGCAGCTCTCTTCACAATAGCAAAGACCTGGAACCAACCCAAGTGCCCCTCAACAGATGACTGGATAACAAAAATGTGGTACATCTACACAATGGAGTTCTATGCAGTAGTAAAGAAAGATGACATCATGAACTTTGCTGGTAAATGAATGGAACTAGAAGCCATTATGCTAAGTAACACATTTCTTTATTAAAAAAAAAAAAATGCAAATGGTTTCTATCATTTGTGGGTGCTAACACCAAATCCCCAGCTGACAGGCAAACTGAGCAACTTTATTATTATATTTCATTATATCTGAAAGCAACTGTGCTATTATAATGTGAATCTCTTTTTTTTTATGTGAATCTCTTAATGGGCTCCAGAATTGTCCTACCACTTGTATTCACACATTGTAATTACCATATATGGATGGAAGATATGTTTTCATATTGTAAAAAAATAAATGTAAAATTATATTTCTTTTTACCTGCATGCAACTTTACTGTTAAAATGTGAATCTCTAAATGTGTTTTGGAATTAACCTATAGTTTATTAAAAAATAAATACAGACTTCAATTAGGATCACATCAAAGCAGGCACAGACCTACAAGCAACTTTCTCTTCCAAGGTGTCATTAACTTGAAGAATGGACCCATGTTGAGTGCTGATAGAGACAGCTGCAATACTTGGCTTCCCAGATTTTCCATTGTGAGAAATATTTGCGAGAGACTGAAACAAACACTGTCAAGATAAAAGCACAACAGGTGCACCATTAGAGTATTTCTTTTTTTCAAAGGAGTTGTCATTTTGCAGTGCTGGGTTCAAACTCAAAGCCTTGAGTTTTTTAGGCAAGTGCTTTTCTACCAAGCTATGTGGCCAATCCTGTTAGGGGTGTGTGTGTGTCTGTGTGTGTGTCTGTCTGTCTGTGTGTGTGTGAGAGAGCAAGAGCGAGAGCGAGAGCGAGAGCGAGAGCGAGAGAGAGAGAAACATATGCCATAGCATGAGGCTGCCTGTCTTCTTTGAGACAAGGTTTCCTGTTGTTTGCCACTGCAGTGGCAGGCTAGCTAGCTTGTGAACTTGTGGGATTATCCCGTCTCCACCTCCACCTCACTGTAGGAATGCCAGATTACAGAAGCACACCACAGTGGCCAGTTTTACTTGGCTTCTGGAGATGTAAATTTAGCTCCTCACACTTGCACAGCAAACACCTTACCCACTGAGCTATCTCCCAGACCCTGGACCATAATTTGTTTTAATTTTAGTTGGCGTATTTATCTTAATCTCTGATTTTGTCAATTTCTATTATTATCTTAAATTCACCAACTGTGGGGACTGGAGAGGTGGCTCAGCAGTTAAGAACACTGACTGCTTTTGGGAGGGCCAGGTTGGATTCCCAGCACCTGCACGGCAGCTAACAACCATCTGTAACTCCAGTTCCAGGGGATCTGACCCCTTCTTCTGACCTCCACAGGCATTGCACAACATGGGTGCACTTACAGGCAATACATTCATATACATCAAATAAAAATAATAAAATATATTTTAAAATTCACCAACTGTGTATTTAACAGGGGAAAAAAGTTTGTTCAGTACATACCAAGGATCATAAAGTAGACAGTACTGAGAGTAAGGCTAACATGTGGTTTTTAAAGTATTTTTATTTTTATATGTATTGCCTGAATGTATATAAGTGCACTAGTGTCAGAAAAGGTCAGAAGAGGGCATTGGATCCACTGGAACTGGAGTTACAGACAGTTGTTAGCCACCATATGGGTGCTGGGAATTGAACCCAGGTCCTCTACAAGAGCAGTGTTCTTAACCCCTGAATCATCTCTCTAACCCCCAAATGTGTGGTTTTTAATTTTAAAACTCTTGACTTATTTCAATCTTTTTTTTAATTTTTAAAAATTTTTTAAATTTTATTTATTTTTTGTGTACGTATGAATGTACTGTCTGCATACAGGTTTATGCACCTGTGTTGTGCAATGCCACAGAGGTCAGAAGAGGGTTTCGGATTCTCCTGGAACTGGAGTTAAAGACGGTTCTCAGCCACCATGTGGGTGCTGGGAATAGAACCCGGGTCCTCTGCAAGAGCAGTTGGCGCTCTTAACCGCTAGGCCATCTCTCCAGCCCCTTGATCATCTTCTTTCAAATTCACTTTACAGTGTTCTCCAAAACTCTGAGATCTTTATTCAACATCTTTATACTTCCCCTTTTCTTTCTGATTAATAATTCTGGGAAGCACAGCTTCTGAAGCTAGAGAGGATGAAATTACAGCTGTTCAGAACCACTGGATAACTCGGAGGTCAGTGCACCTGCTGACCTCAGTAGCAGCATTTACCAAGTCCTCTCTACTGGACTGATGAAGATCAAATGAAGTGTATGTGAGACACAAACAAGTTCTCAGTCAACAGTAGCTCCAACTTCTATTATTACTTTTACTATTATAAACACTTAAATAAAAATGTTTATAATTGTCAGGCCTGGTGCCATGCCTTTAATCCCAGCACTCAGGTGGCAGAGGCAGATGGATCTCTGCATTAGAGACCTGTCTGGTCTACATAGTGAGTTCCAGGCCAGCCAGGGCTACATAGTAAGATCCTGACTTTAAAAAATGTTTTTCATAATACTTGCATTGGCCTGGCCTAGAGGTTTTGCTATGAAACATTTGGGTTTGTGTTATAGCCCTTCTTATGCTTTTTTCTGTTGTGCAGAACAACGATATTGTTCAATGTAGTCTCTGCTCTTTGTATCTAGTCTCATGTGACCTAACACATGATCAATGTTACTGTGAAATGTGTACACAAGTCTTTGAAATTGTCTATGTTTCCTATTTAATTTGTATGAGACATGGTCTTCCTATGTAGCCCAGGCTGTCTTCCAGGTTGTGAGCCTCCTGCCTTAGCTTCCAAGTGCTGGGATTACAGATGCCTGCCACCAAATCTGGCTTGGCTTTTCTATTTATGTGTCCTCTGAAGATGGAAAACTGATACTCTCAGTGGTAACAGAGCATCCTGGTTTTTTTGCTGTTGTTGGTTTTTTTTTTTAAGGGATTCTACAATATAATAGCACAGTTGTTTTCAGATAACATTGACGTTACTCAGTTTGCCATACAATTAGGTAATTGGTGCATTTTTTTGGAGTGAGCCAAATTATTAAGCTTAAGCAATGAATGTAAGTAACATTCATGTAAAACCAACTTGCAAGTATCTATGTCCAAATTTTGAACAAACCAAGGTTCCCATAGTCCAGTTGGAGAAGCTTGTATGCACAAGCATGTTGATCAAATAGGAGTCCAGTCTATATTGCTGTGGTCTCACAATTCACCCCAATCTCTCCACAGCCCTTACATTCTACCACGCCTCCTCTTCCACAAGTTCCCTAGGCTTTGGGAAAGGGGCACAAGTGGTTGAGAAGCAAAACATTCTATTTTCTCTGGAGATGTCATTTTGGACTCTAGTCTGTTCAGGTTGATCCCCTTCATGGGTTGACAGCTTATCCAGTGATACCTTTTTAATCCTACTAACAAAGCACAAGCAATTGGGTGTACAGGCATTTAAGCAGTACTAATTATTATGGCAAGCTAAGCTGTGAGCATAGACATAGATGTTTGGATGGTATGCTAATCCGCAAACTGTGGTTTCTCTATAAAGGGTGACAAGTTCTTATTGTGGCTTATAACATCTCCTAACCACTAGAGGACATAAGCTGTGACATCCGCTGTGAATTATTCCTCCAAGGAGAGAGCTAATAGTCAGTTAGATTTGGGATATATATAGACACATGGCTGCCACTGTTGCACAGTATCTCCAGGCAGTTGAGGTGTAGCTGATACTGATGGAGGAGTCTTGCTTGCCTCAAGGAGACCAATATTTTGCTGTATTGCTTTAGTGGCCTTTGGTAACACTCTCTGGCATTTCAGAGGCCAGTTGTACATTAGCAAGTGACATCTCAAAACATTTTTTCATGCTCACACCAGATCTTCGACAACAGGGACTTACTGCCTTTCTCCTTGCATATATCCCACTTATAGGCAAAGGCCTTTATAATTTTGGGGGCTTGGATCCCCTAGCCAACATCTCCTAGGCAGAATAATTCATTGCTGATATCAGAGCTTTCCTGTACTAATATATTTTGCTTAATTACACAGCTTATAAAGGCTTTACTATTGAATTTGGCTCTAAATAGAGAATTATCCTTTCACAGTTCTTATGCCTATCAGTCAATTTAAAAAGGGTAGTTATACCTGTTTTATAAGAAATTATCACTATTAACAGTTGGCTCTAATTTACAGTTAGGGAATGACTTCAGTACCATCATGTTTTTCTTTTTCCTATAAAGGGGAGAGGTAGGAAGGTTTCTCAGCATCTGGAAGGTAAACTTCATTAGGGCCCATTATAAACAGTTAACCCCAATAGAATTCAGAGATGCTCAGTGTCTGTGACTCAGGCAGTCTGAGGTTCCTCTTTAATGTTCAGATGGGTCAGCCTCTCTGCTGGAATTTCCCAGTCTATCATGCACAGCCAAAAGTTGTACGTTTTCAGGCATTTAGATTGGTGTTTTTACCTGTGGGAACATACAAATCTCCTCCCATTGTTAGTTTCAAGATCTCAAAATTGAAAACTTATCAATAGGTTTGGAACACAGAGTTTTCCATTTGTATCCCAGAAGGGATACTACACCATCTCCCACCTCCCTCTTTTTGTTTTTTAAATTTTTATGTTTTGACCTATAGATGTCTAAGTTGTATTACACATACCCATAAACAGGAGCCAAGGCGTAAGTTTTCATTAAATTTACCCAAACTGTTTATGCTACTTATTTGGGAAGTACAGAGCATCGTGTTTTACATATTGGAACAGACTTGACCTTAAAAGCACTAAATTCAGCCCAGCATGGTGGCGCACGCCTCTAATCCCAGCACTCTGGAGGCAGAGCCAGGCGGATCACTGTGAGTTCAAGGCTACCCTGCTCTACAAAGTGAGTTCCAGGACAGCTGGGGCTACAGGGAGACCCTGTCTCAAAAAAGAAAAAAAAAGCACTAAATTCTAGAGTAGGGATGGAGACAAGGGAGAGGGAAATGAGGAGAGAGGAAGGGAAGGAGAAAGTGTGTTACAGATGACGCAGATTCTTAGACAAAGGCCTTTCCCCTCACCCGCCTTTCCTGCTATTTGTCCTTGGGATGATACTGGTGTCTCCTTCCTTCCTCCTCTGGTCCAGCAAGCGAGTTATTCATTAAACAGAAGAAAATAAAATGCGATCTATCAAGTGTGTTTGTTGTCAAGAACTGGTTTTTAAAAAGACAAGCAGGGGAGAGAATAAGGAGACACTGGACACTGCTAACGATTCTACCTTCACTGTATTCCCCCTGATGTTTCCTTACCTGTTCATTGAAGTTAACATGAAAAGGATCTGAGAACATTAAATCAAACAAGCCCCAGAGCAAACCAAACTGAGACTTCGCACAATACCTACCTGGTAACAGTATTCAGATTTCCAGTAGACAGTAAGATTTGTTCCCAGGAGTTCATTGTGGATAAGCAGCAAAGCCTGGTCCATCTTCAGCTCCCCATGTTTTTTTTCATCTAAATTTGACAAGAATTAGAAAAGTTACAAAAATAAAACAACCAGGCCCTTGAAAAGTATTCCAGAGGCACAAATACCCACACTCTGGGGCTTGTGATGTCACCAACACAATGCCCCATGTGTAAATATGTGTGTAAGGCACATAGGTGTCCTTTTGCTCAGATGTCTCCACTACAAACATGGATTCTGTCAACACCATTCACATCCAGTGTGTATAAGAACTGTGCAAGGAACCAGCATTCACCAACACTGAATTTAGCTGTCTCTGTATGGATTAGTTACTTCTTTGTTACCGTGATAAAACACCATGACCACGGCAACTTATAGAAGGAAGAGTTTATTGGGCTTATGGTTCCATCATGGTGGGAGAGATACGGCGGGAGGCAGCTGGAGCACAAAGCTGACAGCTCACATCTTCCAGCAGCCACAGGAAGGAAGCAGAGTGTTCTAGCTGCAAGTGGGATGAAGCTAGGAATGCCCATCCCTGCTGACACGTTTCCTCCAGTCAGACCCCGCCTCCTGAGCCTCCATAAATAGCACCACCAACTGGGGCCAAGTATTCAAATACTTGTGCCTATCGGGACATTCTAAATCAAACCACCACACCGTGTAGTAAGGACAACCCCATGAGCTAGGTATGTTCTCCATTTTATAGAAGAATAAAGCTCACAAGAGTTTTTGCCCAGGCCCAACAGCCACAGTTCTTCAATGAAATCATTGATCTGGACAAAAGTCCTATGACTCCCATATCTAGACTTTCCTCTACCATGTTATAGTTAGAGTTGTGAGCTCAGCCCCAGAAGCTTACTAGAAATGCAAACTGCAGCTGCTTCTTCAATGAGGTGGCCAAGCGGGAGACACCAAGATGGAGATCTTTGTGAAAACCCTGCCAGGTAAGACCATCATGCTTGAGGTTGAGCCTAATGACACCACAGAAAATATCAACCAGAATCTGATACCTGCCAACAAACAGCTGGAGCACAGCCACACTCTCTTGGACTACATCTAGAAACAGTCCATGCTACACCTGATGCTGCGTCTATGTGGAGGCATTGTCAAGCCCTCCCTGCACTGGCTAGCCCAGCACAACTGTGACAAGATGATCCGCCCCAAATGCTACATTCACCTGTACCCACCAGATGTGAACTGCTGCAAGAAAATGTGCAGCCATGCCAGCAGCCTCTGCCCCAAGAAAACTAAGGTAAGTCAAAGACTGCCTGCGGAACCTATCTATAGTCTCAGGACCCTAGTAATGTAATAAAGCCCTCCTTACACTGACCGGAGGAGTAAAAGAAGAAATGCAGACTGAAGCCCTTCCCAGACTCCTGGGCATCGCTGCACCTCTTTAAAGTTTGAGACTTCTTGCTTCCCATCATTTTGAGAAGGGACTCCGAGTCTCCATCAGCTTCCATGGCAGATTTGAAAGGGGAAATGATTTGGGAAGTCTGAAGGGCAGAAAGACCCCTGCTCTGGCATTCAGTCAAGACTGACACGTCACGGTTTCCTAGATGACACAAAGATGACACTCATTTAGGGACTGGGGAGCAGCTCAATGTTGCAGCACTTGCCTGCTGTTGCAAAGCCTGCCCTCCAACAGACACCATCTTCCCAACCTTGCTTGTGCCTGCCTGCCTAAGATCATCACAGCTGAGCTTGTTAACTGTTCACACCCCAGCAAGGAAGGGAGGGGAGGGAAGAGTCCCCAGACCCTGACCTGAGAGTCCAGCCACACCTCTCAACCATTCTGCCCTAACTGCATGTGGTGGGGGGAGGGGCTAAGGGTATATAAGCTTGGGAAGCCCAGGGAAGGTCTCTCGCCATTTATGCAGCTGTGAAGAAGCCACCATCCATGCTTGGATGGAGACTGTGCAGTGTGGCCTTAGCGGGGGAGTACCCACATGCCTGTGAATAAACCCTCACCCACTGCTCGATAAGCTCACTGGTTCCCAGACTGGTGAAATTGCACCTTGGTTTGTTGTTGGGGCCAAGAGAGGAGGGGAAGGCCACTGTTTATACCTTCAGAAGGAATTTTAGCTACCCTATATTTATTTCATGAGGCTCCAGGTTCAAATACCAATAGTAGTGCCATGCGCGCGTGCGCACACACACACGCACGCACACACACACACACACACACACACACACACGCACATGAAGCATTCCCTGAACTCATGTCTTGTCAGTTCTGTAGAACAAACTGAACTGCTGTTGTCTGAAGTTAGAGCAAAATGTTTCACCTACACTAACTGGGGTATTCTATAATGGTATAACATAAAAGAAAAAACAACTCGTTTTCTAGTTCCCAGGCAAAAGAAACAAAAAAGGAAACAACACAACCAAAAGACATGAGTTTGGCTTATTTTGCAGTATGAAAGCCTCCTCCAGGCCTCCCCAATAACTCATCAGTAGGGCTAGTCAAGGGATTCTTCACTTACCCAGCGTAAATCCCTCTTTTTAAAATTTATTTTTAAAAAATTGTATGTTTTGCCTGCAGAGATTTAAGTATGCCACATGCAATACCAACAAAGGCCAGAAGAGGGTGTCGGAGCCTCGGGAATGGAGTTAAGGGCAGTTGTTAACTTGCCATGTAGGTACTGGGAACAGAATCCTGGTCCTCTGAATGAATAGTCAGTGCTCTTAACCACTGAGCCATCTCTCCACCCACACTCATTAAAAACAAATTTTTTCTTGGTGGTGGTGGTAGCTTTTTTTTTGAGACAGGGTCTTCCTGTAGCCCCTATGTAGACCAGGCTGGCCTTGAACTCATAGAGATCTGACTGCCTCTGCTGCCTGAGTGCTGGGATTAAAGGCTTACATCACCACACCCAGGTTCATTTTTAAAATCTTAATGTCCCCTTATTTTCAGTAAAGACAAAATGCAGTATTTAACTCTCAGAGCCCCACTGATGCTTTTCCTTTCCACCATTTTTTTTCTGTTCCATGGTGTTCTCTGGAAAGCTCTCTGAGGAAGTCATGCACAGGACCATGGACAGAATACAAGGGATCAGATGTGTATGGTCCACTAGAGCAACTGGGGTCTGTATCCCTCCTTGCCTCAGGCTCAACAATAAGCCAGAGGCCAGAAGAGTGTGTACTTCACAGGACTGTGGGGAAGTCTAAGTCTGATAAAATGTAAAGGGCTTGGTGGAAAACCAGAAACAAAACCAGTGTTCAATAAATGATCACTTCATCCAACCCAGCACTCGGGAGGCAGAGGCAGGTGGATCTCTGAGTTCAAGGCCAGCCTGGTCTACATAGTGAGTTCCAGGACACCTGGGGCTACAGGGAGACCCTGTCTCAAAAAGGCCAAAAAATAATACATATATATATATTATATATATCTATATTTAATATATATATATATATTACTCTTACTTGGTGCTACATCCTGAGGGCCATAAAATGTTCTTGGTATTTTTAATTGGATGTCTCTTTGCATTGCATTGTGGTGGCTGGCCTCAATCTCCTGAGCTCAAGGGATCCTTCTACATCATTCTCCCAAGGCAGGCACCACCTTGAAATCAATCAACTACCACAGCCTGCTGGCAAGAGGGTTTAAGTTACTGAGCAGCTAACCTCTGTTCCCATGCTCCTGAGAGGAAGCATATCTGCTCTCTGGCCAGATTAGCCTTTGGATTTTTCTCCACACTTTTCAGCCTGGTAAATAGCAAACAGCACTTTGAACATATTCTCCAAATGTTTAACATAGGCATTTTCCCATGAGTTCTTGGAATATTTCTTTAACCCCTTCACTAAATCCATGAGAGTATGCTCAGGTATTTGTGTAACTTCTTTACAGAGTCAGGATTTAAATCCTTTTTCATCTTTGTCATAATTTTTTCATTCCTTGTGTGTGTGTGTGTTTTTTTTTTTTTTTTTTTTTTTTTTTTTTTGGTCTTTTCGAGACAGGGTCTCCATAAGCCCCAGCTGGTTCTGGAACTCATGTAGACCAGGCTGGCCTTGAACTCACAAAGATCGCGCCTCTGCCTCCCAAGTGCTAGGATTAAAGGCGTGGCCACCACCACCGGCCAACCTTGTGTTCATTTTTGATGGTCCGCCTTTTCAGGTCCAGTGACTCCTGAGCACCTTTTCTATTCATCATCCCTTCATCGTTGGAATGAATACTGGTTTGTACTCTCATTTCTCAATCTAGTGGAGTGTCAGGTAAGGTTCCCTTATGCTTACTAGGACTTCCCATGTGAATTTTAGACTCACAAAGTTCTTGTTGTCACGTTACGTCACTGGGAGTACGAAGTGAGACTCGGGCCTAGGTGAAGATGAGAACTGCTTAGGAAGCTTTAAATACACAACACAAGGAACCAATATCCTGACCAGACTCCAAATCAGTTAAATCAGAGTCTGCCCAATCAGAATAATTTAAAAAATATGTCCTCCAACAACAAAAAGTCCTGATATTCTTTTTTGCATTATTTGAATGAATTTTCCAAGCCTAGAAGTGAAGTGTTTGGTGTGTGTGTGTGTGTACTCTTAGGACACCAAAATCCCCATGTGGTAAGGAAAAGGGAGACTCACGGTGCCAGATGAGTGAAGGGTTTGCAATGAGCAAAGGGTTTGCAAACTTACTTGACTCCTCAGTCCTGGCCCGAATCCATCCTCCCGCCCAGGGCTTGTGCAAGTCCTACTCTGGGNCTACAGGGAGACCCTGTCTCTAAAAGACCAAAAAAAAAAAGATATGGCTTGGATACCAACTAAACATGCTACTGTATCTGTTTCAACTTTATCCTTAACCAGAGAAATGTCATTAGTCATTCTCTCTTAAACACATTCATGTCCAGTCTGTCTTTTGGATAATCTAAATTGTTTCTGATATGGTATTACATAACTTCTCTATAAACTTGAGTTTCTTAAACCAATAATTGTCATCACTGTTAGTCTGGAAGGAAATAAAACAAACCATTAACAAGTGTTCCTTATTTAAATATACTGTTCTGTTTTCTTCATTTTTTATACTAAATCAACATAACTTAGGAAAGTAATTTATAATTTCCCTAATAGGATATCTGTAGTTAATAAAGACTAGGAAAATGGGAATTTTTAGAAATTTGGGGTAGAATTTTATATGTGTTCACATTTATGTAAATAGTTGAGAGCATTTGTTAGATTTTCAAAAAGAGTTAATGTTACTGTTTTGTGTCTTAAAAGGTAAGCGTTTACTCACCCAAGTGTTTTTTTGTTTGTTTGTTTGTTTGTTTGTTTTTTTATCTTTTCGAGACAGGGTCTCCATATAGCCCCAGCTGTTCTGGAACTCACTCTGTAGACCAGGCTGGCCTTGAACTCACAAAGATCCGCCTGCCTCTGCCTCCCAAGTGCTAGGATTAAAGGCGTGGGCCACCACCACCGGCCAACCTTGTGTTCATTTTTGATGGTCCGCCTTTTCAGGTCCAGTGACTCCTGAGCACCTTTTCTATTCATCATCCCTTCATCGTTGGAATGAATACTGGTTTGTACTCTCATTTCTCAATCTAGTGGAGTGTCAGGTAAGGTTCCCTTATGCTTACTAGGACTTCCCATGTGAATTTTAGACTCACAAAGTTCTTGTTGTCACGTTACGTCACTGGGAGTACGAAGTGAGACTCGGGCCTAGGTGAAGATGAGAACTGCTTAGGAAGCTTTAAATACACAACACAAGGAACCAATATCCTGACCAGACTCCAAATCAGTTAAATCAGAGTCTGCCCAATCAGAATAATTTAAAAAATATGTCCTCCAACAACAAAAAGTCCTGATATTCTTTTTTGCATTATTTGAATGAATTTTCCAAGCCTAGAAGTGAAGTGTTTGTGTGTGTGTGTGTGTGTACTTTAGACACCAAAATCCCCATGTGGTAAGGAAAAGGGAGACTCACGGTGCCAGATGAGTGAAGGGTTTGCAATGAGCAAAGGGTTTGCAAACTTACTTGACTCCTCAGTCCTGGCCCGAATCCATCCTCCCGCCCAGGGCTTGTGCAAGTCCTACTCTGGGAGCCCGGGACCTTGTAACCAGGATCGAGGGGGCGTCCCAGAATTCTAATTTTTCACCTTTTCCCGCGGTGAATTCTGAGACTAAGTTAGGGTCGCCCTGGTGGACTGAGCACCAACCCAAGGGCTGCACCCTAGGCCCTGTCCCTGCGCCCTCAAAAACCACCCCGCCCGGCTCCCAGGTCGCGTCCCCGCCGTCCCCAGCCTCCCCCGAGATGCAGGAATTCCACCCCCTCGCGGACCCGGGGCCTCGGGGCGTTCCTCCACGGCAAGGCCGCGTGGGAGGCCCCGGGGAAGGCTGCACCGGGCAGCAGCGCCCGCCCGCAGGGCCAGGGCAGGGCTCTGCCAGTCCGTGCCCTGGGGACGCCGCAGGCCGAGAGCCAGCGCGACACGGAAGGGGTTCTCGCCACGTCCGGTTCGCCCCACGGCGCGGCCGCGGGAGCGCGCTCACCTGGCTCCGCCGAGCGCCCCGGGGCCAGCAGCGCGGCGCTCAGCACCGACCCCACCAGCAGCAGCGCGGCCAGCGCCCGGCCCGCGCCCATGCCGCCCTCCGCCGAGGGCCGCGGTTCACGCCAGGACGTCTTCGTCTCCGCCACGCCTCCGGAGCCCAGCTCCTCCGCCCGCGGCCTGCGCGTGCCCGTCGGCCCCGCGCGCGTCATCGCCTCTCTCCCGTGTCGTCACCTCCGCGGTCCCAGGCTCGGCACCGGAGGCCCAGGCCTCCCTCCCGCAGGCTAACTGAAGAGCTGGGCCCGCTGGCTCAGAGTGTGTAGCAGCACGGCCCGCACACCGGCTCCCTCCGCTGCGCCTCAGAGGTGGGGCTGAGGGCAGGGGTCAGTTTTCTACCCTTTTGATTTTGCCCTGTGAGGAGAAACACCCAGCTCCTTGCTCCCTAATCTTTCATTTTCACCACTTTCCTGAACAACAGTCTTCTCACAGTCTGCGTCCCGGCTTTGTTAGAGTCCTCTGCCCACTATTCTAGACTATGCCTTGGTAAATAAAACTGCCAAGCTTCACCCCAACACGTTCCCCCCCGCCCCCCACCAAACCTAAGGGGTTCACTACCAAAATTGAAGAGATGCACAATAAAATCTCTATCTAGCGTTCCTGCTACCTTGTGCCTGCTGCCAACCTACACCAAGTTCAAGGTCCCCAGGCATGAGGACTCTGCACAGCCACTGCTAGCTATATTCCTAGAGAAATGATCACGAGAAGACAAACACAATAGTACTTGCAGCAAAATTGTTGTAATTGCAAAATCTTGTAATTAGTCTGAATGTCCATCAGCAGGACAAATAGGCTGCGAAACACCACGCAGCAGTGGACACGCTCAGACCTTCACATATCCACATGGGAGAATCTTTTTTTTTTCTTTTTGGTCTTTTCCAGACACGGTCTCCCTGTAGCCCCAGTTGTCCTGGAACTCACTGTGTAGACCAGGCTGGCCTTGAACTCACATGATCCACCTGCCTCTGCCTCCCAAGTGCTAGGATTAAAGGCGTGGGAGAATCTTTTTGAATATCTTATTTATTTTTATTTTTATGTGTATGATTGTTATGCTTCCATGTGTGTAACTGCACCCGTGTCATTCAATGCCAGCAGAGGTCAGAAGAGGACATTGGATCCCCAGGAACTGGAGTTAGAGATGATTGTTAGCTGCCATGTGGGTGCTAGGATTTCGAATCCCGGACCTCTGCAAGAGCAGCCATGCTCTTAACTGCTGAGCATCTCTCCAGCCCCAACACACGAGAGAATCTTAAATAGGAAGTTGAAGGGAAAAGCAGGTTGTACTTCATCCTGTAATAACAAATATATGTAATGAAAGTGTACAGATTCACATGGAAAGATAAACACTAAATGCAAGAGGTAGGGGAGAGAGAAGGGTGAGCCAGCATCACAGTGGGCTTCAATATATGAGCACACCCTTTGTTATTTTTTATATTCTTTGTCTGAATTACTTGATGATCTTAAGTCACAGTACAAATTCAGTGTGATCAGAGCTATGCTAGGAGAAGATGCTAAGATGGCGATTGACAGAAAGAGCTGAACTAGCCTGGAAAGCCTTCCAGGAGCAGGGCATTCACAGTGACTCCTGAGGGATATTGACTAGGAGAGGGAGGAAGATTGTGACGGATCCAAAACTCAAACCCCAATGACTGCCTGGCAAGGATGTGATTGGCACAAACAAGGGGCTGATTGATCCAAATATCCCTTCCCAGCAAGCTGTGCATGCTCACCAGTGAGTGGGCTAAGAGTCCCCTGTGCTGTTTCTAGTGGTATAGCATTAGGCCTAATAAAGGCTTCTCTAGTGTGGATTTTTCATACCTACTTTCAGGTTAGCTGCTTTTTTTGTGTGTGGGCAGAGCTGGCAACACACACACACAAAAGAAGCAGCAGAGAGCAGCCAGCCCAGAGTTGTGGGGGTGCCTGACAGATGAGGGAGCAGCTGAGCAGGTCAAGGGTGGCCAAGGCGGCCTGATGTTGTGGGCACATTTAATCTCAGCACTTAGGAGGCAGAGCCACTGGATCCCTGTGAGTTCAAGGCCAGCTTGTTATATATAGTAAAAAACTGTCTCAGAAAGAAAGAAAATGAGAAAGGGGGGAAGAGAGAGAGAGAGAGAGAGAGAGAGAGAGAGAGAGAGAGAGAAGC
Source organism: Rhizomys pruinosus (assembly GCA_009823505.1). NCBI lineage: Eukaryota > Metazoa > Chordata > Mammalia > Rodentia > Spalacidae > Rhizomys > Rhizomys pruinosus. The sequence continues at coordinate 1,320,265 of VZQC01014390.1, read as the reverse complement.
GGCCAAGGCAAGAGAGGATGCAGGAAAGAAAACAGGCGAGAGCAAAGGAGAGAGAACAGTTGATTTTGAAAGGATAAAACGCTTTAGGGTGTAGGCCAGGCATAGTGGTGTGCACCAGGCATAGTGGTGTGCACCAGGCACAGTGGTGTGCGCCTTTAGTTCCATAGCTTTCAGGTTTTCAGGGCCAAGAGTCCTAGACCCCAAGCTGAGAGCCATAACACTGGCCACTGCAAAAGGCTTAAGGGTCCCCATACCCAGGGGCTGCAGGGGGACTGTGATGCTTGTAGGGCTAAGGTCCCCATACCTGAAGGCCATAGTACAAGATGATTCCGTGTTTATGCCGTCTGCCAGTGCTTGCTGCTGCAAACACTGAGGGAAAACTAAAGGGGACGGGGCCACCCAACACCTGTAGAGGTTCCCTGCCACCAGATGTGTGTGGGATCAAAGGACAACTTGCAGGAGTTACCCCTTCCATCATGTGGATTCCAGGGATGGAACTCAGGTCATCAGGGCTGGCAGCAAGTGATGAGCTAAGCCATCTTGCCAGCCCATACATGGAAAACATTAAGAAATCTATACACAGAGTGTGATGGTTAGTGTTGACTGTCATCTTAATAGGCTCTGGAATCACCTAGGAGACAAGTGTCCAGACACACTTGTGACAGATCATTTATATTAGATTAGCCTCTGGACATGCCTGTGAGGGACTGTCATGGTTAGATCAACTGAGGTGAGAAGATTCACCTCAGCAGTGGGCAGTACTGTTCCCTGGGTTTGGATCCTGAACTACATAAAAAGGGGAAAGCTAGCTGAGCTGCTTCCTGACTGCTCAAAGTGTTGATCATTTCTAGTCATTTTTCAGATGGAATTTTGGGAATCTTGAATATAACACCCTATCATCTGCAAATAGAAACAATATGACTTCTTTTCCTATTTGTATCTCTTTAATTTCCTCTTATTTTATTGCTCTAGCTAGGGCTTCAAGCACTATATTGAAAAGGAGTGGGTATAGTGGACATCCCTGTCTCATTCCTGATTTTAATGGGACTGCTTCAGGTTTCTCTCCATTTAAAATGATGCTGGTTGTAGTTTTGTCATATACAGCCTTTATTACGTTGAGGAATGTTCCCTCTAATCTTATTCCCTCTAGAGCTTTTTAAAGGCATGTTGGATTTTATTAAAGGCCTTTCCTGCATCTATTGAGATGATCATATAACTTTTTTCTTTAAATCCATTTTTATGATTTATTACATGGATGGATTTACATTTGATATACCATTTGTACATCTATGGGATAAAACCAAATTAATTGTGGTGAATGATCTTTTTGGCATATGCCTGTTTTCAGTTTGCAAGTATTTTATTGAGAGTTTTTGTATCTATGTTCATCAGAGATATTGGACTATAGTTTTCTTTGTTGTTGTGTCTTATTTATTTATTTATTTTTATGTGTATGAATGTACTGTCTGCATGTAGGTTTGTGCACCCGTGTGGTGCAATGCCACAGAGGTCAGAAGAGGGTCTCAGATTCCCCTGGAACTGGAGCCAAAGACAGTTCTCAGCCAGCCGCCATGTGGGTGCTGGGGATCGAACCCGGGTCCTCTGCAAGAGCAGTTGGTGCTCTTATTTTTATTTTTTTTGGTCTTTTTGAGACAGGGTCTCCCTGTAGCCCTAGTTGTCCTGGAAGTCGCTCTGTAGACCAGGCTGGCCTTGAACTCACAAAGATCCGCCTGTTTCTGCCTCCCAAGTGCTAGGACTAAAGGTGTGGCGGCAACACAGTTGGTGCTCTTAACCACTAGGCCATCTCTCCAGCCCCTGTTGTGTCTTTACCTGGCTTTGGGAATACAGGCTTTGTAAAGTTTGTATGTGCTCCTTCTGTTTCTATTTTTTTAATTTTCTTTTTATTTGATTTTTTTAACAATAAGTAATAAGTAATGAATACAAGCATCCTTCATGTAAAACCAATTTGCAAGCAGCTATGCCCAAACCCACACAGCCCAAGGGTTCCACCATCCAGTTGCGGGGGTTTGTATGTACAATCATGTTGATCAAATAAGTGTCCAGTCTATATTGCTGTGGTTTCACCATTCACCTCAACCACAGCCCTTACATTCTACCACGCCCCCTCTTCTGCAGATTGTTCCCTAGGCTTTAGAAAAGGGGCACGAGTGGGCGAGAAGCAAAACAGTCTACTTTCTCTGGAGATGTTTTGGATTCTGATCAGTTCAGGCTGTTTCCTTTCATGAGTTGACAGTTTATCCAGGAATAACCTTTCAATGCTACTAATGAAGCACAAGCAATTAGATATACAGGCCTGTTTCTATTATTTTAAATAATTTGAGAAGTTTTGTTTTGTAGTTCTTCTTTGAAAATCTGGTAGAATTCTGTTGTGAATCCATCTGGACCTAGGATAATTTTAGTTGGAAGGGTTTTTATTACTGTTTCAGTAGCATTTGCTGAGTCTCTTTAAGTTGTTGCTATTTTGGTTTAACTTTGGTGGTTTAGCTGTATCTAAAACCTTGCCTGTTTCTTTTAGGTTTCCCAACTTAATGGAGTATAAGCTTTAAAATATTTTTATTAATTCTTTGAGAAATTCATGTAATATATTTTGGTCATATTCACCTCCCCACTTCTCCCCTTCTTCCCGGATCCACTTCCCACTCCACCCCACCTTCATGTTTTATTTTTATTTTTTTATGTGTATGAATGTACTGTCTGCATGTAGGTCTGTGCACCCATGTCGTGCAATGCCGCGGAGGTCAGAAGAGGGCGTCGGATTCCCCTGGAACTGGAGCTAAAGTCGGTTCTCAGTCACTATGTGGGTGCTGAGGATCGAACCCAGGTCCTCTGTAAGAACAGATGGCACTCTTAACCGCTGAGCCAGCTCTGCAGCGCCAATGTTCTTTCTTTTTTTTTTTTAAAGCATCCATTAAGTCCAATTTGTGCTGCCCTCCTGAGTGGGGAGCCATCCACTGGACAGTGGTCCACCCACCACCCTTAAAGAAAACTGACTCTCCTCCCAGCAGCCACCAATTGCTAATGTCTCCTCAGCTAAGGGTGGGAATTCATGACCACTTCTCCTCTCGATGCTCAAGCACATCTTTTAGCATGTTGCCACAATTGCTATGAATTCATACGCGCAACTGTCCTGTTCCGTCTGGAAAAGAGTTTTGTTTTGCACAGCCTTCCTTATTGATCCCTGAGCCTTGAGGGAGTCTCTCTCTCTCTCTCTCTCTCTCTCTCTCTCTCTCTCTCTCTCTCTCTTTCTGTAATACAGATGTCTCATTTGGGACTGAGTACTCCCTAGTCTCTTTTCCTCTGCACACTGACCAGTTGTGGATCTCTTTGTTAATTGCCATCTACTGCAAAAAGAAGCTTCTCTGATGAGGGTTGAAGATGCACTAATCTCTGGGTATAGCAATAAGTCATTGGGATTTGGTTAATAATACGTCCATGTAGCAGAATATTACTAGTAGGAATTTCCCTAGAGCCTATGACTTATCTAACCACAGGTTCTTGGCCCTGATAATGGTGTTTGGCATGAGTTATAGATTATGAAATGGGCCTTGAAGCCAATCAGAAAGTGCGTTGATAAAGGCACCCCCATCAGAGCAGAGGTTTTTTGACTATTCTCTTATAATATTCTGAATTTCTTTGGTATTTGTTATGTTTCCCTCTTCATCTTTCATTTTATTAATGTGAGTCTTTCTTTCTTTTGGTTAATACAGCTAAGGGTCTGTCATCTGATTTATCTTTCAAGAGAACCAACTCATATGAATTGATTCTTGATGTTGTTTTTGTTATTGTTTTTATTTTATTAGTTTCTGCCCTGGTTTTTATTATTTCTTCCCACCTACTGGGTTTCCGTTTGGTCCCCTCCATCCCCCACCGGGATGTACAGACTATCTAACAGAAACTCCAGTGCTAGGCGTGGAAACCTCACTGTTGGCCAGGGGGTCAGAGACACCTTCAAAAGCGGTATCATTGATTGCCAGTGAAGCCGGCTGCCTCCCAGAACCTGAAGGTGAGACTTCATTACTGAAGACACCACACTTTTCAGACACAAGACTTAGAAGAATCAAGTTAGAACTGTCTTAGAAGCCTCTTCCCTGAGGGGTAGCTCTGCAATAGTATCAGAAGGTGTACTGCAAGCTGCCAAGGGAGAACAGGGACCAACAGTCCTACCCAGCCATAAACCTACAAACCAACCACAGTGACCCACCCAGTAAGATATCCCCTGTGGTTCAATAGCGGCGCTTAAATCATGCCTGGATTGTAAACTTCCTCAACTGTCTATGGCTAGAGAGGTTATACACCCTAGAGGAGAATCTTAATACTATCATTTTGCGAGATCAATATAGCTCTTAAATACCTTAAAATACTGTATTTTAAATACTTATCCTGGGGCTGGAGAGATGGCTCAGCGGTTAAAGAGCCGACTGCTCTTGCAGAGGACCAGGGTTCCATTCCCAGCACCCACATGGCGGCTAAGAACCATCTTTAACTCCAGTTCCAAGGGAATCCGATGCCCTCTTCTGACCTCTGCGACATTGCACTACACAAATGCACCAACCTATATGCAGACAGTACACTCATACACATAAAATAATCCTAGCACTTGGGAGGCAGAGGCAGGCGGATCTTTATGAGTTCAAGGCCAGCCTGGTCTACAGAGTGAATTCCAGGACAGCTGGGGCTACAGGGAGACCCTGTCTCGAAAAGACAAAAATAAATAAATAAATAAATAAATAAATAAATAAATAAATAAATAAATAAAATACTTATCCTTATACCCACAGACAAACACTTATTCACTGTGGTAGGAGTACAAGCTGGCACAGCCACATGTGGAAGTTCCTTTAAAAGCTAGAAATAGGGGGCTGGAGAGATGGCCTAGTGGTTAAGAGCGCCAAATGCTCTTGCAGGGGACCAGGGTTCGATCCCCAACACCCACACGGTGGCTGAGAACTGTCTTTAACTCCAGTTCCAGGGGAATCCGACACCCTCTTCTGACCTCTGTGGCATTGAGCCATACAGGTGCACAAACCTACATGCAGACAGTACATTCATACACACACACACACACACAAACACACACACACACACACACACACACACACACACAAAGCTAGAAATAGATCTACCACAAGATCCGGCTGTTTCAATTGTCATGGTTGCCTTTGCTTGTCAACTTGGGACACCTGGAAAGAGGGAACCTGATTTAGAGAATTTCTTCAGGGTTTGGGGGGAGTGCTAGAGAGATGTCTGCTCTAGAGAGATGTCTGCTCTAGAGAGATGTCTGCTCTTGCAGAGGACCAGGTTTCAGTTCCTAGCATCCATGTGGTGGCTAACAACCAACCATCCATATCTCTAGTTCCAGGGCATCCAATGCCCTCTTCTGATGTCCACGGGCATTGCACAACATGGTTGTACTTCCATACATGCAAGCAATATATTCATACACATAAAAAAGTAAAACTAATAAATAAAATTTAAAAAGAGAGGATTTCCTATATGGGATTGGCCTTTGGGCATGTCTGTGAGACATTTTCTTGATTACCGAGGGATGCAGGATGGCCCAGCCCAGGGTGGGCCTGGGTTGTGTAAGGAAACAGGCTCAGTGCAAGCCAGAGGAGCAAGCCAGTAAGCAGTGTTCCTCCGTGGTCTTTGGTTCCTGCTTCCAGGTTCTTGCCTTGACTTCCTGCCTGTCCTTCCTTTAATGATGGACTGTGTGCATTGTAAGCCAAATAAACCCTTTCCTCTCCAAGATGCTTTTGGTCAGTGTTTTACCACAGCAGCAGAAAAATAACCTGGGCACCACCCTTTAGCATATAGCCAAAGGACTCTATATCCTACCGCAGGTAGAAGACTTTTTTTTTTTTTTTTTTTTTGGTCTTTTTGAGACAGGGTCTCCCTCTAGCCCAAGCAGTACCGGAACTTGCTCGCTATGTAGACCAGGCTGGCCTTGAACTCACAGAGATCCTCCTGCCTTTGCCTCCCAAATTCTGGATTAAAGGCCTGCACCACCACACCCAGCCCTCAGGGGACTCTATATCCTACTGCCTGCTTATCCTAGGTCACAACTGCTCAGTTCACAACACCCAGGAAATGGAAACAGCCTGGAGGCCATCAACTGATTAGGGGTGTGGAAAATGCCATACATTTACACAATGCAGTATTATTCAGCTATTAAGAAAAACAAAATTGAGTTGGGCATGGTGGCACACACCTTTAATCCCAGAACTCCGGAATCAGAGGCAGGCAGATCTCTGTAAATTCAAGACCAGCCTGGTTCCAGGCCAGCTGGGGCTATCAGGAAACCCTGTCTCAAAAACAGCAAAAAAGCAGGGCGTGGTGGTGCATGCCTTTAATCCTAGCACTCAGGAGGCAGAGGCAGGTGGATATTTGTGAGTTCAAGGCCAGCCTGATCTACAGAGTGAATTCCAGGCCAGCTGGGGCTACAGGGAGACCCTGTCTCAAAAAAGACCAAAAAAAAAAAAACCAAAAACAAAAAAACAAACAAACAACAACAACAACAACAACAAACAACAAAAAGATGGTGGGGGGGGCTGGAGAGATGGCTCAGCAGTTAAGAGCACCGTCTGCTCTTGCAGAGGACCTGGGTTTGATTCTCAGTACCTACATGGTGGCTAACAACCATCCATAACTCCAGTTTCAGGGGAATCCTTCTGACTTCCATGGGCACTGCAAGACACCAGTGCACTTACATACATGCAGGCAATACACTCATACACATAAAATAACAAAAGAAGAAATAAAATAAAATATTAAAAAAAGGGGAAAGAAAATTGAGCTGGGCATGGTGGTACACCCCTTTAATCCCAGAACTCAGGAGGCAGAGGCAGGAGGATCTCTGTTAGTTCAAGGCCAGCCTGGTCTACACAGTGAGTTCCAGGCCAGCTAGGGCTATCAGGAGACCCTGTCTCAAAAAGATCAAAAAAAAAAAGTCAAAAAAGAAAAATGAAATTATGGAACTCACAGGTAAATGGATGGAACTGAAAACAGGTAGCCCAGACCCAGAAAGACAAATTATCATGTGTTTTCTCTCATATGTGGATGTTGTTTTTTAATCTTTAGATATGTGTGCTTTATTTTAAATAATCATAGAGGTTAGGAAAACTAGTAAGGGGCCATGGAGGAAAAGGGAAGGAAGATATTTCAAGGGAAAGGGGGGAATAATGGAAAGGAGGTTGTTAGCGGATGAGAGGGTAGAGGAGGGAATATGAGGAGGGATAACAATAAAGGCTTTTGGAAAAAATCACATAGAAAACTACTACTGTAGAAGATCTCTAAAATATCTGCATATAATATGTAAAAAGAGATCAAATGCAGTTACCCTATAACACAGGGACAATAACCCAACAAGACAACTCATCCTAGTAAATAAAAACCCCAGTACCCAGGAATGGGTTACCTTTCCTTGAGTTGCAGGCCAGTAGGATCACAATGACCTACAAATATTATAGGCCATTGCCCTCAGTTATCCTCTAGCAACAGTAAGACACTGTTGCTGAAGAACCATGGAATTGATTCATAAAACATGAAGAAATCAAGAATCTATTGACCCAGAACTTTCATCTCTATTGACTAGCATGTTCTGAGCTGGAAGTTTCATCTCTACTTTCATAGTGATAGAAGGTGCTATGCACACTATCAGAGGAGAAAAGCAATCATCAGTCTTACCCAGCTGTGAATCCTGTGAGCTACAACTACTACTGGCCTAGAATGGTATGCTCACTGGCGTAACAGTGGCATTAATGTTATAGGGGTAACCAATCACTTTCTACTTGGATTAGAGGGCTGTTCCATGAAAAAGAACCCATCCCTGGGCCAATTACTGAGGCCAAGAACCTGTGGCTAGGTAAGTCATAGGCTGTAGGGGAGATCCTACTGGTATTATTTTGCTAAATGGACATAGTATTAAATCAAGTCCTAATGACTTATTATGCCCATAGATTACCGCATCTCTTAACCCTCATCAGAGAAGCTTCTTTTTGCAGTAAATAGTGATTAGCAAAGAGACCCACAACTGGTCATGTGCAGAGGATAAGAGACTGGGGAGTGCTCAGCTCTAAATGAGACATCTTTATTGCACTCCTCCGCTAAGGCTCAGGGATCTTCAAGGAAGAGGGGATGGAGAGATTTTAAAAGCCATAAGAATGGAACACAAGGAAACAATATTTTCCAGACAAGAGGGAAGTTGCACAAATGAGCTAATAGCAGTTATGACAGCATGCTCAGGACCTGCTCAAGCTGAAGTCAGACAAAATCGCAGCATGGGGCAGGGGTAGAGGAGAGATGGTTATAAACCTGCACCTGTAGCTGAGGAGGTGCTAGCATTTGATACCTTCTGGGAGAGGAAATGTCAGGTTTCTTTAAGAGTGTTACCCTGGTAGGTTGACCATTGCCCTCACCAGTGGGGTCTTCAACAAGGACCCGAGGGGAGAATGACCTGAATGAGAGACAAACCCAGACACAAAGAAGGAGACCAAGACAAAGATCTGATCAAGGTCTCAAAGTTTATTTATTTATTTATTTATTTATTTATTTATTTATATTTTTATTTTTCGGTCTTTTTGAGACAGGGTCTCCTTGTAGCCCCAGCTGTCCTGGAACTAACTCTGTAGACCAGGCTGGCCTTGAACTCACAAAGATCCGCCTGACTCTGCCTCCCGAGTGCTAGGATTAAAGGCGTGTGCCACAACGCTCAGCTCAAAGTTTATTTTTTGTAAGGCAGATTATATAGAAGCAGGCAGGAGGAAACAGCCCCAGCCGGCATAGTTCAAGGCCGTTAGGTTGCTAGGACACCCAACTGCCCATTGTTTTCTGGGGAAGGTTATGGGTGGGTGAATTCCCAAGAAGCAGGGTGCTCCAGCCAAACGGGGCATGAAGTTCTAATAAGTTAACTATAAGCTTGGGCAGTTGCCTAGTACTAGATGGATGAGGCTTGGGGAAATAGAAACCTAAGTTAATCCTAGAAGCTGTGGCAAGACCATTGCCTGCTGGCCATGGCTCCCAACAGACCATAATTCAGGGCAAGTTCCACATCCAAAAGTATTTGAGAACATACATTGGGCTTGATGGGGGAAGAAACACGAAGTGGGGGGGTAGGGAAGTGGGAGTGGATCTGGGAAGGGGCGAGGGATGAGAGAATATGAACAAAATACATTGTATGAAGTTCTCAAAGAATTAAGAACTTTAAAAAATATTTTCTTATTTTCATTTTATGTGTGAGTGTATTGCCTGGCTGTATGTAAGTACACCTATGTTGTACAATGCCCACAGAGGTCAGAAGAGGGTGTCGGATCCCCTGGAACTGGAATTAGGGACAGTTGTTAGCTACCATGTGGATGCTGGGAATCAGACCAGGGCCTCAGGAAAAACACCAGTGCTCCTGACTGCTGAGCCATCTATCCAGCCCCAGAATTAAGCATTTTAAAAAACTAAGTGGTGGGAAGTAGGATCTGAAATTATGTGCTCGGTGTTCCAAAGCCTGCTTTTCCTATTGCTTCTCCATACTTGAACATACTTATCTTTTTTTTTTAATTTAAAAAATTTTTTATTTATTTTTGTATGTGTATGAATGTACTGTCTGCATGCAGGTTTGTGCACCTGTGTCGTGCAATGCCGCGGAGGTCAGAAGAGGGTGTCGGATTCCCCTGGAACTGGAGTTCTCCTGGAATTGGAGTTACAGACGGTTCTTGGCCGCCATGTGGGTGCTGGGGATCGAACCCGGGTCCTCTGTAAGAGCGGTTGGCGCTCTTAACCACTAGGCCATCTCTCCATCCCAAACATACTTATCTTTAAATAAAATACAGTATCACTTGCAAAAAAAAAAAGATATGGGTCAAATGGAATTCTTAAAAGTTGCTGGTGAACGGTCACAGCCGCTTTAGAGAATAGCTCGGAAGGTCCTATGAGCTTAAACACACACTGACATTTGACTGCCAGACCACTCCTAAGTACTAACCCCAGGAAGGTGTCATCACACATGGATTTGTATTTTAATGTTAGCACAAGTTATATTCACAATGACCTCCAAAATGGAAATATTCAGTGTCCATCAACAGGTAAATGAATAGACTGTGGTCTGGCTTACAACAGAACAGTACTTGCTGACAAAATCATTAAGCCAGTTGGGCATTGTGGCACTCACCTTTAATCTTAGCGTTCAAGAGGTACAGGCAGGTGGGTCTCTGTGAACTCCAAGCCAGTCAGGGCTACACAGTAAGACCCTGTCTCAAAAAAAAGAAACGAAAAATAAAGGAAAGGAAAGAATAAAACAGGCTTACCAAGGGAGACCCTCTCACAGCTAAACAAACAAAAATCATTAAGCCAGGTATAGTGTCACATAATGTCATTACTTAGGTGACTGAGGAAGCAGCATCACCAGATCCATGTCTCTGAAACCAGCCCAGGCCAGAAAGCCAGAACCTGAATCAAACAAAGTAAAATGAGATACGGTAAAAACAACAGAGAAATCCAACATCATAGATGAATCTCAAAACTAAGACAGGGGCTGGAGGGATGGCCTAGTGGTTAAGAGTACCGATCACTCTTGCAGAGGACCCGGGTTTGATCCCCAGCACCCACATGGTGGCTGAGAACCATCTGTAACTCCAGTTCCAGGGGAATCTGACACCCTCTTCTGACCTCTGAGGCATTGCAGGACATGGGTACACAGACCTACATGCAGACAGTACATTCAGACACATAAATAAATAAAAATTTAAAAAAACTAAGATAAAACACTCAACACTGAACAAAATAGAAAAAAAGAGGATATACTATATTCTAGAGTTTAAATGTTTGTGCCCCTCCAAAATTCATCTTGAAACCTAATCTCCAATTTAATAACATAAAGAAGTGGGCTTTTTTTTATTTTTTATGAGATGGTCTGATCAGAAGGCTTACTTACCCTTGGGTGAATAGAAGTAAGTCTCCTCTCCTCCCAAGTCTCTATCTGGCATATGAAGACAAACCCTTCAGAAGAAACCTTGGGCTGGGAATGTGACTAAGTGGTAAAGTTCTTGCCTAGTATGTACAAGGCCCTGGGTTCAACTTTTGACACCCCAAGAAAGGGAGAAAGAAGTGAAGAGATGAGGGAGGGGAGGGGAGGAGATAAGACCTTGGAAGAAAAGACCTGTCCTTCAACAGACACCCAGACTCACTGTTCTGTTCTCATAATCTGGGACTTCCCAGCCTCTAGAACCACGAAAAGCAAATTTTTATAATTTATAAAACATCAGGGCAGGAGAGATGGCTCAGCAATTAGTAGCACTGGCTGCTCTCGTGGAGGACCCCGGCTGGATTCCCAGGACCCACATGACAGCTAACAACCATCCGTAACTTCAGTTCCAGAAGAATCCAGTGTCCCCCTCTGACCTCTGAGGGCACTGCATGACATGATTGCACTAACATGCATGCAGGCAATATACTCATGCACATAAACTAAAAATAATAAAATATTTTAAAAATCAAGTATTAAGCATTTTGTTACAGTAGCACAAACATCTTAAACACTGTATCACTCTATGTATTGAAGTTCTGGAAAAGAAATATTTGGGCCAGTGATATGGCTTTGCCATGCAAGCCTCAGTTTGATCTTTGGGACCACATGGTGGAAGAAGAGAATGAACTCTGCAATGTTGTCTTCTGATCTCCACACTCACACCCACACCCACACATGTACACAATAAATAAACAAGCAAATAAATAAATAAATATAATTTTTAAAAGTCTTATTTAAGAAGAAAACAGAGCTATTGAATGAGGCCAGAAGTAGGAAAGGATTGACTGGGGTGGGATGCATAGGAATAATTAAAAAATGTCTTTTATCTGTGAGGGTAATATATCATAATCAGAATTGAACTATATACCCCATAGTTGTAATTTATTATATAGAAACTATTAATAAGATGACGTTTTTATTTTTTTATTTTTTATTTTTATTTGCAAATCACATGTGATAAGAGAATTACATCTGGTACATAGAAAGACCTCTAATTCTACAACACAGTATTTAAATAGACAAGTGAATGCCGGGCATGGTGGAGCATGCCTTGCCTTTAATCCTAGCACCTGGGAGGCAGAAGCAGGTGGATCTCTGTGAGTTCAAGGTCAGCCTGGTCTACATAGCGAGCAAGTTCCAGGCTAGCCTTGAATTCACAGAGATCCGCCTGCCTCTGCCTCCCAAGTGCTAGGATTAAAGGCGTGTTCCACCACGCCCGGCTTCAATTTTTACTTTGTAATGAAGGATACTGATGGTTGCAACAGCTGATATTGAGCAGGTAGGATAAGTTCATGGATCAGCTCAACCTGGTTCTTACAGGCCTTATGGATGTCAATCTTCCCCAGTGCATACTTAGAATTGTGAGTCATATGGTAACTCTATTTTAAACTCTCTAGAGGAACTACCACAGTTCCCCCAAATGCTTTAGCATTTTAAGTTCCCACTAGCAATGTCCAGAGGGTTCCAGTTACCTCACATCCTCATCAACAATCCTTAACCTGGTTGATTATGGTGGAACGCCCTGTGAGCTTTAGAGTGCGAGCTCTGACCCCGGGCAAGCTCACCCTCCAACCAGACACAGGCCAGTAGGATGCAGCACTGAGGCCACCTATTTCTTCTGCTTCTGGTGCCCTCCCTTGAGTGCTGAGGGCAGTGCTTCTCCAAGTGTGGTTTCTATAGCAGCACTGGGAAGCAGTTAAAAATTCTTGGATTTCACTCCAGATCTGTAAAGCTGGAGACTCTGGGGTAGCCCAGATCTCAGTGACTTCAGCTGATTCTGCTGCCTGCCCAAGTCCAGGAGAAGAAAGTGACCACCTTATGAGTGACTATTAATAAACAAATTCCTCATGCCTAGCACAGGAGGAGGACAGTGCCACAGAAAAGAACTTTTGGGGAGCTGCAGACAGGGTCTTGCTATATAGCCCAGGCTGGCCCTCTGGCTCTCTGAGCCTGGATTCTTCTTCCTGTTTTTCTCAAGCCCTGTGATTACATCATTCCTGGCTATACACAGGATTGTGTGTGTATTTTTTTTTTTTTTTTTTTTGTCTTTTTGAGACAGGGTCTCCTTGTAGCCCCAGCTGTCCTGGAACTCACTCTGTAGACCAGGCTGGCCTTGAACTCACAAAGATCCACCTGCCTCTGCCTCCCGAGTGCTGGGATTAAAGGCGTGCGCCACCACACCCAGCTTTTGGGTTTTTTTTTTTTTTTTTTTGGCCAAGTGCTAGGATTAAAGGCATGGGCCACCACGCCTGGCTATGTACATATATTATAAACTATTCAGTCATGCAGCCCAAGGGGGTGGAGCTTGACATCTTCCAGTAATGAGGGACACTTGGTATGAAATATTTACAATCAGTTTGGGACACAGAAACCCTAGCTAAGCAGGAATTCAAAGCGCCATCCATTCGAAATGTCAAGAGCCATGGTAGTGCTCTTTTGGCTCAGTAAGAAAAGAGGTGGCACAGAGGTTTCACGGGAAATCACTGACAAGGACTGACTGATAGCATGTGAAAAGGGGCGCACTCAGGACCCTCTGCCTTTGTTTTTGGTCTTTGTTTGTTGGAGTGTGTGTGCACTCGTGTTATGGAGTGCCAGGGATTGAATCCAGGGCTTTTCACACAAGTAGGCAAGTCCCCAACCCCTGAGCTATATATCCCTAGTCTTCAATATCACCTTTTAATTTAGGAGACAATTGTTCTTTGAAGAACTAATGCATGTTTTCTTTCTCATATGCTGTAATTTAAAATACTCCTATCTATTTCCTTCCAGTCTGTAAGTCTGGTTATTAGGGTAGGAGAAGCTTCTTTTTGACTGCTGTTTTGTAACTTCCTTTAAACACTGGGTAGATTCATTGCTTCTCTGTACCTTTACCAGGAAGCAGAGTATAGTAAGATCTTCTTGGTTGGTAACTTGTACCCAAGTTGCTGGGAAGGACAGAGCATACTCCAAGATGCAGGCAAGTCAAGGAAACAAAAGCTCATGCTAGGACCCATACCATCAGTTAGAACTGCTGTAAAGCCATTCGGCTGTGAAGCCCTCTCACCCAATGGCCTGTTTCTACAGCATTTCTCTTGTCTGAGATGTTATAGAATCTCTGAGTGAATGTAGAACATTCTGGTAAGCATCCAGAACATCCTGAGCACTGGGTCTTTCTGCAGGAACCTGGTTCTTACAGGCCTTATGGATGTCAAACAAATGGAATCGAACCATATCGCTTCCTTCCACATGCCCCAAAAGGAAACTGGAGACATCCGGAATTTTCCAGATGTCAATCTTCTCATCATATGGAGGCATGAGGTCAGCTTGGAAAGGTGTGTCCTCTCCATAGGGCCAGAGCTGCTCTGGAGCCACGAAATCCCCGTGGAGCTCCCTATGACCACACTTCACAAACGTCTGAGAGTCATGGTTCACCAGAGGCAAGGCATCCAGGTCGTTGGCCACAATGCTGAAGTTACTTGTCAGCAGGTACTGGGTCAATGTCTTGGGCAGGTCGTTAGAGTCACACATGACCCGTGTTCCCAGGGGGCTATGGTGCAGGTAGTTGATGATGCTCACATACTCTATAGCCAGCTGCAGCCTCTGCTGCCAACTATTTACATTTTGGTACTTTGAAAGGTTTAGTGTTTCTTCTAGGTTGCTCAAGGAACCTAAAGGGTGGTATTCAGTAAGAATAGTGCTGTCCTCCTCACAGTAGCCAACCAGTGTGACAACGTGTCTGCTTTGTAGAGATTTCAGCATCTGTAGTCCATGGAGGAAATCGTCCTTCATCTCCAGACTGGTGAGCCGTGAGAAAGCAACTTTGTGTCCATTCCACTCAGACAGGAAGATCTGCAACAATGCACAGAAAGCATCAAACCTGAACTTCCACCAAAACAAACTGAGAAATAAGTTCCTTCCTAAGAGGCAGGTATGATCCAGAGGGCATGGAAAGGTCTGAGAGACGGCCCAGTCCTGGCCACCTCGGAGCAGTGCTTAGTTCAGCTGCAAAGACTCCTAAGCACAGAACATGCAGCAAGGTGGGCAGCGACACATTAGTACGTGCAGTTTCAGAGGAGGCCGGCAGCAGGGATGGCCTTCGGTCTGGATGCCGGGAGCTACTGAGAGGATGCAGGGCAGCTCCCAACTGTGCTCTTGGAGAGTGGGCAGGCCTTGCAGCACAAACATGGAGCGCGTGGGCACAGACCTAGGCTCCTTTCTGTGTTGTCTGCTTTTCTTTTAAGCCAGTGTTTTGCTATGTTAACCAGGTTGGCTTCAAAGTCCTAGCCCAAGCTGCCTCAAACTCCCAGGTATAGCACGAGTCACAATACCTGGCATGTCCTTATGTCAAACTGCTCTCCCAGAGGTGGCACCGCTGGTAAACACACACAGACACACACTTACTCTCTTCACAGCTCCTTCCCCAATGCGCTTCAGCTGCCTCACTTCTGTCCTCAGCTCCTTACAGGACAACCAGCGGGAGCAGTTCCTCATCTGTCCTATTCTGAAGTAGCCGTGAGGACAGCGCCTAGACTCTTCAGTGGATCGTTGAGGAGAAATGAAGAACTGGTCGAGGCACAGGTAAAGGAGCACATTCACGAGGGCCATGGCGAGCAGCAGCCCCATGACCCGGGGGACTTCCCTGCGGGTGGAGCCTTCCCTGTTCTGGAGCGTCCTCTCCATGTTGCTATCCCATGTCAGT
Source organism: Rhizomys pruinosus (assembly GCA_009823505.1). Taxonomy (NCBI): domain Eukaryota; kingdom Metazoa; phylum Chordata; class Mammalia; order Rodentia; family Spalacidae; genus Rhizomys; species Rhizomys pruinosus. The sequence continues at coordinate 1,304,555 of VZQC01014390.1, read as the reverse complement.
TCCTATAATACAGCATGACACAAGAATGACCCTGCTGTCCACTTTCATTCCATGGAGGGGTTCTGATGACACTAGTGGGCTGACAGGGATCACACCTGCTCATACAGGGATCACACCTGCTCATGTGTCTCCCACTGAGAAGAGCACAAGAAGTGCTAAAGGTTTATCCTACCCGCTCAATATCAGCTGTTGCAATCATCAGTATCCTTCATTACCAAGTGGAAATTGAAGCCGGGCGTGGTGGAACCCGCCTTTAATCCTAGCACTTGGGAGGCAGAGGCCGGCGGATCTCTGTGAATTCAAGGCCAGCCTGGTCTAAGGAGTGAGTTCCAGGACAGCCAGAGCTACAGGGAGACCCTGACTCAAAAAGACCCAAAAAAAAAAAAAAAAAAAAAAAAAGAGTAAAAATTGAGTTCATCCAGATTAGGTTAGGTTAGAAGAAAGACACTTTATCTTTGTCCCACCCGCAGTGGCTCACACTAAGTGGATACTCTGAATGTTTAAAAAAATAAAAGCAAAATGTGTATTTGTCAAAGCAGGGGGACTGGGACAGAAGATGGACAAAGGAGGTAAGTTGAGGTAACGGTTAGGGGCCTCCTGAACCAAACTGAGAAGTGGGACATTTCTTGGAAGGCACTCAGCAGCCTCTGGTACAGGCTAGGGATGGAGCTCGGGAGCAGTGCAAGCTCCCAGCACATGCAAGACCCTGGGTTTGAACCACAAATACAGCAACAACAGAATATCTAGGGTTTTTTTTTTTGTTTTGTGGTTCAGGGATTCAACTCAGGGCCTAAGTTATGCCAGGCGAGCACTGTAGTACTGAGCTTCAACCTAGTAAAGAAGCAAAGGCTACTTCTCAGTAGGTATCAGAGGTGGGTTTGTGGTGGGAGACACTGGGCCTCAAAGACTATATTAGGAGAGCCTGGCAATAATCTGGGATAAGCCAGGCATAGTGGTGCATGACTTTAGTTCTAGCATTTGGAGGCAGAGGCAGGGGGATCTCTGTCAGTTCCAGTTTTACAGGATAGCCTGGTCTACATAGTGAATTTCAGGGCAGTCAGGGCTACACAATGAGACCCTGCCTCAAAAAATAAAATAAAATAAAATAAAATAAAATAAAAAATAAAATAAAATAAAATAAAATAAAATAAAAAATAAAATCTGGGATAAAAATCAACAAATTTGTGAATAAGAATAGTGGTGACAAGACTGGAAAGATCTCAGGTGACACCGCAGGAGTGAGGAGATCTGGGGAAGGGTGGGCCGGGAAGGACCGTGGCAAAGGGTGCTTATCTCTCCGTGCGCTGGGGGCAAAATTATGCTCCATCGGTACTAGGAGGCTCAGGGACATGAGGGAAAGAACTGTCCTGTGCTCCTGGGCCAGGGTCAAGGGTGACTTAAAGGGTTACCTTTAGGCGTCTCTTCCTTCTCTCATCCCCATCCAGAAGCCTGGGTCAGTCAGTGTTGTGGTTGGTCTCAAGGACTGCTGTGAAAGAAGTTTCTGCCACAAAATACCAAAAAGAAGGTTTGATAAAGGAAAAGTACTTGCTGCACACAGGAGAATGTCAACAGTCCAAACAGCCTCCCTCTCCCAGGGCCTGCAAGTACCTAGGTATTAAGCGAGTTCTCAATCCAAAGGGTAGAAAAGCAGCCGCAGAGCAGTCCTCAGAGTCTGGCTACCGTCCCACAGCCCTGATAGCTTATCCGGGCACAGAGCCCAACATTCCCCAGTAGGCTGTTTGCTTCCAATCTGCTCCCTTCACCTAACTGCTATCCTTCAGCCACTCGTTTATTCTCCACAAGTAAAACAGCCTCTGTGGGCCCATGTCTGCACTGAGACCCAGAGATGATGGATGGATTGAGCAGCTTGGCGCTTAGGGGGAGTAGAGTGAGGGAGACAAGACAATAAACAAGGAAACTGAGCACCCCATTATCCCGTGAGGGGAATTCAAGGATAGAGAACGACTGGGTGGGAAGTTTCCTAAATGAAGCATCTAAGAAAACCTTTTCTGAGGATACAGCACTCATAGTGAGAACAGAGGACTGAGGAGCCAGCTGGGATAATCTCAGAAGGTACTTCATCTTTGAGAGAGTAAAATCCACCATGCCAACCTCAAAGTCAACAGGAAACAGTACTCTATTAAGGACACATCACAAATATAAAGTGCCAAACATCCCCTTTCTTAGAACATCGCTACTTTTGTAGTACTGAAGAGCTGCTCCCTATAACAACTACCCGAAGCTATCCTTATCCATATGAAAGCGCACAATCCTGCCGGGAGGATCTGAATCACACTGGCAGAGAAGCAGTCTTGACTTTCCGAACTGGCAGACCTTCAGATAGGGAGCTTTTAGAAATAATTCAGCACATTCACGTCAACCACAGAAGCTCTAGGAAAACAGGACCCTGGGGTCCACATTGTTCCGATGAGATCTTGACTCCTTTATGCAGAACCTTGCTTGTCTTTGAGCTCATCAAAAACAACCTCATAGCTAGATAAGTAATACATAAAACAAAGAAAAAAACTTAATACAGCTCTATTTAAACTTTCTATCTCTCAAGTACCACAACTCTTTTTTTTTTTTTGTCTTTTTGAGACAAGGTCTCCCTGTAGCCCCAGCTGTCCTGGAACTCACTCTGTAGACCAGGCTGGCCTTGAACTCACAAAGATCCGCCTGCCTCTGCCTCCCAAGTGCTAGGATTAAAGGTGTGCGCCACCAAGACTGGCCCAAGTACCACAACTCTTTTGTGACATCCAAGTCCCGCTGCTGTGCAGTCCTTCTTACCACATGGGGCTCTTAAGCCCCACCAGTTCGTTCCCCCAGGCCCTAAAATGGTGGATTAGACTACCCTCTCCTGTTAAACTGACAATGCCTTCTTCGCTTCTGCTCTCATCTGATGAGCTTGTTTCCTGTTCCACTGAAAAACATAAGACACCAGGCAGCACTTCCTCGAGTACCCAGGTTCTACGCACTTCACCTTCCCTCCTGCTGCTGAACTGGCTGCACTCCTGATGCAGGAACGACTGTGCTGTGCACGGGATCCCTTCTCGATGCCTGCCCCTGGACTTGGGTCCTACAACTCTGTCTGAATTGTTGCCAAAATGCAATGATTTGTCTCCTGGTCTAAAACACCCTATCTGTACCCTACTTTCTCCTCTCTTCACTTTTTTCTCTCCCTAAGAGAACCTAATGCCATTTCCTGTCACGGAGAACCTAATGCCACTTCCTGTCATGGAGAACCCAATGCCACTTCCTGTCACGGAGAACCTAATGCCACTTCCTGTCATGGAGAACCTAATGCCACTTCCTGTCATGATGCTCTGCTTCTTTCTACCTTTGTTCTTCTACCCAAAGCTCCTCATCACAGTGTCCACCTCATCACAGTGTCCACCTCATCACAGTGTCCACCTCATCACAGTGTCCACCTCATCACAGCTACCACCTCATCAGTGACCACCTCATCACAGTGTCTACCTCTTCACAGTGACCACCTCGTCACAGTGTCCACCTCGTCACAGTGACCACCTCGTCAGTGTCCTAGTCACAGTGACCACCTCATCACAGCGTCCACCTCATCACAGTGACCACCTCGTCACAGTGTCCACCTCATCACAGTGACCACCACTGACCTTCATTTCGCATACAAATATCGAACAAGCAGTTCCAGTGCTACAGTCTGCAGCATCTGGTGACTGATCCCCTCTTCTCCCTGATAACAGGTCTTTCTTTGGTTTCCAGGAAACCAGGGCCTAGTGGCTCTTGCTCATCTCTGACTCTCTGCTGGGTGCCCCAGGCCGAGATTTAGACCTCTTCACTCATTCCTTGAACAATCTCACCAGACTCATAACTTGTTCACAGACCTCAGAGGCTCCAATTCAAGAGTCTCCCAGAACTCAGGCTTGCTTCCCTGACATCTCCATTAGGATGTCTGATGGAGCCATCTGATGGATGACTCAGAAACATTACCCCCAACAACAAAAACAGACCCAAATTTAAAACTGAGCAAAGACTTAGAATAGAAATCTCTCCAAAGACATACGGTCAATAGGGACATGAAAAGATGCTCAATCATTTATCCATCAAAGCAATGCCCCTCAAAAGCACAAGATGCCACTTAATACCCACCAGGATGGCTTAACAATATTATAAATATAAGGTGAATACAAATGAAAAATCAGGTAACCAAGAGTATTTATGAATTATCATCCTCATACATTGCCAGTGAGAATTCAAAATGTAACCACTATGGGAAACAATCTGTCATTTTTATATTAAACACAGCTACCTTATCAACTCAATAATTCCACTGCTTGGAGTATGCCAATACATAAACAAACAAACACCACATTCATACAAACAGGAACATTCACAACAGCAGTGTTTATAATAGCCAAATAATCCAAATGCGCGAATGGATATTAAAGAAAGAAATTAGTGCAGGCTTTAACAGGAATTAACCTCAGAAACATTACACACAGTGAAAGAGGCCGGCCAAAAAGAAACGCACGTTTGCCTGCATTTACATGGCATGTCCTAAACAGGCAAATCCACTGAATCAGAAAGTGGAGTACTGGCTGCTAAGGCCTGGGAGGGGGAGAACGGCTACAATGGTTACGGGACTTCATCCTGAATAAATAAGTTCTGGAATTAGATCATGATGATTAAATCATCTTGTAAGTAAACACCTAAAAAAAAATCACTAAATTGTATATTTTAAAATGGCAACTCTTTAATAATTGTATCTCACTTTAAAAGGATAAAAATACTTCCCAAACTCAACTTTTTGTCTTTACTCTCAAATCTTCTTTTTTCACATAGTTCACGTCAGCAAATGAGGAATCTCTCCTTCCTGTTTCCAGGCCACCGGTGAAAGGAGCACTGCACTGATTCTAATCAAGAAACGTTAGAATTGCCTCTCTCCAGCCAGGCAGCTGTACATTCCCTACTGTCACCAGGAAGTGCTCAGTGAACCTGCGCTCTGGAATCACTTCAGCTTCTTTTGCCGAGGGCACCTGGAGGCCATCTGCTCAGCTGCCACAGCCTTGGGTGGTCCCAGCTACCTCAGGCAGTACTCAGAATAGCTATTTGCTCATATTTCCACTGAGATTTCCCTTATCCTTGTCTCCAGCCTACCCCTTTGGGTCATCTTCAGCAACTTAACTAAAACTGTGACAGTTTATTCAACTCAGGTTGATGGCTTCTTCCCAAAGAAATAAATAACTACCATCTCTCTTTCACAATACTTCATGCATGTGGAGATCAGAGGCCAACTTTATGGAGCTGCTTCTCTCCTTCCACCTTTACTTGGGTTCTAGGGATGAAATTCAAGGTCAGGCTTGCCTCGCAAGAGCCACTACCCACAGATATCTCTCACTGGCCCATCTTTCACTATACGTAAAGGGACCAGGTATCTCTCAATTTAGACCTTAGGTTAGGCAGCTGCATTTTTTTTTTTTTAATATGAAGTGCCAAATGGTAAACAGGCTTAGGAGTCAGAGTCAAAATCGAGTGCTAACCAGGTCACCAAATGGAAGTGGACAGAGGCGTTATGATGCAAGTAATGAAAGGCCCCGTATTGTCTCCATCCATCGGTTACTCAACTCTGATTCAAGAGTGTTAAAAACAGCTGCCACAGAGCACAAAAACCAATAATGTGTGGCTCTGGCCCAATAATATTTATAGACACTAGATTCTGAATTTCACATAGTTTTTATGCATCACAAAATACCCCTCTTACCCAACATTTGCAAAGATAAAAAGTGATTGGGAAAACTGGACATGGTGGTGCACACCTTTAATCCCAGCATTCAGGAGGCAGAGGCAGGTGGATGTCTGTGAGATTGTGGCCAGCCTGGTCTACACAGTGAACTCCAGGTCATCTGGGGCTCCAGGGAGACCCTGTCTCAACAATACCACCCCCTCTAAGTGTCTGGGAATATAGAGTTCTTGCCTAACACTGGTGAGGCTCAGGCTATACAAACGTAGGCAGAGGGCTACAGCGGGCCAAATCTGGCATTAGGTGACAATATTCCCCCTGGATCTATTGCAGGCCAAGGTAATCTCACCTCCTGAAGTCTTCAGAGGCCCTCTAAATGCTTGTGATTCCTAAGTCTGTATTGCTGCCCAGATCTTTTTCAATGCTTTAATCTGTGGGCTCAAGGCCTGGGCTGTCCTGGGATGTCTACAGCAGACTTTGGGGCCTCCCTCCTTCCCTAACACCTCTCTTTTTTGGGGCTCCCATTCTATGATGAGTATACCACCCACCCAATCATGCATGTTACAAACCAGGGTGACTTGATTCCTCTCTCCCTTGATCTCAAAACCAGCTAGTCTCTACATGGAGCCAATTATATCACTCTAGTCTCTCAAATATGCACATAGCCGCCTGTCCTACTGACTCTGCCCTGGCACATGCCACCGGCATCTCTTACCTGGGTTTCTGCAACTGATTTCTGCCTGGTCTTTCTTTGTTCCAATCCATTCTCCACACAGCAGACAAAACCTTACTTCTTTAATGAAATAATTCAAGAGGAAAAGAAAAAAATTAAAATCGTGAGTATCCATTAGCTTTGTCAAATTTGCACTTGTACTAGAACATTTCCAATGCTCTACTTTGGCACTGGGAATCCAACGCCAGGTCTCACACTGCATGTGCTCTACCACTGAGCCATATTACACTACAGCCTGATCTTTGTGAAAGAAATGAGATACCACATACACAGTTCAAGGACCTCTGATCCCCTGCCCCTAGCTTCCACTATCCTCCCAACTGTGCACTGGTATTCTTCAGCTATGGGCACTGGACCATCTCTCTCCCGCATCCCCCACCCCCACTCTTCTCCCCTACACAAAATGCAGACTGTCAACCACTGAGCTGAAACCTCAAAGACGGTACAGAACCTAAATAAACCCTTGGGTAGGAAACTCAGATAGTTTGTTTGAACATAAAGGATTATGTGCTTTGATAGGGCGTTGATAATGGTAAGAAGAAAAAAATGGAGCCAACTGTTTTATCTATTCACTGCTTAAGTTAGAGAAGGAAAATATGTAAACAAAACGAGTTACCAATATGTAGACTATTTCAACAATTCTAGAATAGTGTCATCCAATTCAGAGTAAAATCTCACTTTCCAGAAATTATTTTAGATATTCTGGATGCTTATTTAGCCCTGAGGTTTTATTGTAAAGGCAAAGAATAGAGTCCCCAAATTTATCAAATGTCTAAATATTGCTTTTAACAGAAAAAGGAGAGGGCGGGGTGTGGGGGCGGGGGAGGCAGCGAGCGTTGCAAAGGGCTTCAGCCCGCACACCTCTGGAGTAAAGGCGGGTGCACTTACAGCCGGCCAGGCTGCTGCCCACCGCCAGCTGCCCGGGGGCTCCGCGTCGAGCTACTGTGCGAGGCGGAATCAGGCCCGCGCGGAGCAGCATAGAGACATGGTCGAGCCGCGGCGCCCTACACTGGGCCTGGGTCCAGGTCCCAGCCACTACGGGGCCCGCGGGACAAGGCCTGTCCCCACCGCTGCCCGCACCCGCCACGCCGAACCGCTGTACCAGCCCAGCACCTACCTGGAGCAGGGAAAAAAAAAAAAAATCCAGCTGGCAGCCCACAGCGCCTGCGCGGCCGGAAACGGAGCGGAAGGCGAACGCGAGGCTGCCCCCTTGTGGCCAGCGCACGCCAGACCGTGTGTCAGCTTCCACCCTATCCTCTGCCTTCTACTTTCCAGGATTTAGAGGTACCATAACCTGCTGACTGGTATTAGCCCAGGGCAGAGAACAGTGCAGTTGCTGTATGATCTACACTCTGCAAAGTTGTGGTTTCTAAAGGGCAGTCTCACTCTGCAGCGCAGGCTGACCTGGAACTCATAGTGAGCCTCTTGCCTCTGCCTCTAGAAGGCTGGGATTATAGGTGTGAGTCTCTATGTCTAGCCTCCAGTTACCTTTTATCATTTTCTAAAAAAAAAAAAACACTCTTATTTGGAGAGAACAGTTACTGCATATTACTTTTTTGTGATTATAAACTAAATTGTGACTAGTTTAGTACAAATTCAGTAATAAGGAGCTGGAGAAATGGCTCATTGGTTAACAGCAAGTTAACCTCTTGCAGAGGATCTGAGTTCAGTTCCCAGCATCAACATTAGGAACCTCACAAGAGCCTCTAACTCAGGCTCCAGGGAGTTTCTTCTGACACCTGAACTCTAAGACCACTTGTATTCACATGAACATAACCATACCCACACCCACATATAAACACATTTAAAAAAAATTTTTTTTTGGTCTTTTCGAGACAGGGTCTTCCCATAGTCCCAGCTGTCCTGGAACTCACTCTGTAGACCAGGCTGGCCTTGAACTCACAAAGATCTGCCTGCCTCTGCTTCCTGAGTGCTAGGATTAAAGGCGTGTGCCACCACGCCTGGCTTAAAAATACTGTAAACTAGAGCCAATTGTTACAGTGGTAATTTCCTATAAAACAGGCATAACTTATTAATTGATTGACAGGCATAGGAACTGTGAAAGGATATTTCTCTATCTAGAGCCAAATTCAATAGTAAAGTGTTTATAAGTTGTGTAATTAAGCAAAATATATTACTACAGGAAAGCTCTGACATCAGCAATGAATTATTCTGCCTAGGAGATGTTGGCTAGGGGATTCAAACCCGCCCCCCCCAAAAATTATAAAGGCCTTTTGCCTATAAGTGGGATATATGCAAGGAGAAAGGCAGTAAGTCCCTGTTGTGGAAGACCTGGTGTGAGCATGAAAAATGTTATGAGACGTCACTTGCTAGCGTACAACTGGCCTCTGAAATGCCAGAGAGCGTTACCAAAGGCCACTAAAGCAATACAGCAAAATATTGGTCTCCCTGAGATAAGCATGACTCCTCTGTCAATATCAGCTACACCTCAACAGCCTGGAGATACTGTGCAACAGTGGCAGCCAAGTGTCTATATATATCCCAAATCTATTTGGCTATTAGCTCTCTCCTTGGAGGAATAACTCACAGCAGATGCCACAAGCTTATGTCCTCTAGTGGTTAGGAGATGTTATAAGCCACAATAAGAACTTGTCACCCTTTATAGAGAAACCACAGTTTGCGGATTAGCATGCCATCCAAGCATCTGTGTCTATGCTCACAGCTTAGCTTGACATAGTAATTGGTACTGCTTAAATGCCTGTACATCCAATAGCTTGTGCTTTGTTAGTATGACTAAAAAGGGTATCAGTGGAAAAGCTGTCAACCCATGAAGGGAAACAACCTGAACAGACTGGAGTCCAAAATGACAACTCCAAAGAAATTAGACTGTTTTCTTCTCACCCACTTGTGCCCCTTTCCCAAAGCCCAGGGAACAAACTGCGGAAGAGGAGGTGTGGTAGATTGTAAGGGCTGCAGAGAGATAGGGGTGAATCGTGAGACTACAGGAATATAGTCTGGACTCCTAACTGATCAACAAGCTTCTCCAACTGGACTATGGGAACCTTGGGTTGTTCAAAATTTGGACACAGATACTTGCAAAATGCACCAATTACGTAATTGTATGACATACTGAGTAACATCAATGTTATCTGCAAACAGCTGTGTCATTATATTGTAGAATCCCTTAAAAATAAAAAAAATAAAAAATAATAATTTTTAAAAATCCTTAAAAATTAGTAACAGAAGGATAAGGAGTTTGGCTTAGTATAATGGCTCCCTCCTGCGAGCTCTCAGGAAACTGAGGCAGGAAAGTCAGGATTCAAGGCCAGGTTGGGCTACATATGACCCTGTCAGGGAAAGGAAAAAAGAGGAGGAAGAGGAGAGGAAAGGAAAAAGCAAGGAGAGGAAAGGAAGAGGAAGGGGGGAAGGGAAGCAGAGGAGGGAAGGGAGAGGTAGGGTTAGATGAGGAAGGGAAGAAGGAAAGGACAGTCCAACTACTGCTGCCGATATATGCACAGCCCTCCGCTGGAGAGAAGAAACCTACCAGTGGTCACACCTTCAAAAAGAATGATTTTCTCTCCCAGCAACCATCAACTGCCAGTAGCTCCTCCCTCAACGGGGGGTGGGTCTGGAGGGCACTACCCCATCGAGGCCCGAATTTTGGCTAGCTTAACCTTGTGTGGGTCTTGTGGAGTCAGTTAGAGCTGCTGTGAGTTCGTGAGCGCAACAGCCATGTCGTGTCCATCCGAAAGACAGGTTTATCAGTGCTCATCTGCGTCCTCCAGTTCTGGCATTCTTTTCAGCTTCTCTTTCTCAGCTGGTGCATGGGTGTGTATAAAGAGGTCCCATTTCGGGCTGAGCACCCAGCACCGTCCCCAGTTATGCATCTCTGAATTGTGACTGCTGGGCAATTTCTTATCAGCAAAACTGGAATCTGGATATCTCTGGTCAGAGTACTGACATGGGGTTCTTCAGAAAAACAAAATGTACTGGAGCTAGTAGGAAGTCAGAGACTCAGTCCAGTAGCCCCAAGAACCTTGGCTACCCCAACCTGCACATCAATAGATCTGATTCATACCAGTATACATTAAGAACTGCATTAATGATCAGGATTCTGCTCAGGTCCCAAACAAATGCTTAATGAAGCATACCTGAGACAGATATAAGTAGAACCTCAAAGGATTGGAAAACAAAACTGACTTTGGAACACAGTCCAAAAAATGATGGGATGTGCAGCCTCTACCCAGTGAGGGGAAGTGCCTGTGAAAAAAAACTCCAAATTCTCTGCAGGATTGAGCCAGGAACCAGTCTTATCATATTCAAAATGCTCAGGATATAGTCCAAAATTACTAGCATTGTATCACAAAAACCTCAACTTGCACGGGAAAAGACAGTTGAACAGTCACCAATGACTACACAAATGGTGCAATTATCTGACAAATGCATTAGCTATTAGAGAAATGATAAATAAGCAACTGGAAAAACTCTTGAAACAAAAGTTATAACAGGTATCTGTGAAAGGGCTGACAATGTGGCTCAGCAGTTAAGGGCACTGCTGTTCCTGTAGACGATGACCCTGGTTCAGTTCCTAGCATTCACATCATGGCTCACAGCTGCCTGTAACTCTAGTTTCAGGGTACCTGATACCCTCTTCTAGCCTCCACAGGCACCACACATGCATGTGATGCACACACATACATTTAGGTAAAATACTCATACACATAAAATAAAAATGATCTTTAAAATAGGTAAAAATAAAAACAGAAATAACTGGTATCTGAGTAATTACAATACACTTCCCATCTTTTCAAGTTCTGTAAAGTGTCTGGAGGTTGAGTACAAAGTACAAAATTTTCAGCTGGGCATGGTGGCGCAGTCTTTAATACTAGCACTTGGGAGGCAGAGGCAGGTGGATCTCTGTGAGTTCAAGGCCAGCCTGGTCTACATAGAGTTCCAGGACAGCTGGGACTACAGGGAAACCCTGTCTAAAAAATAATAATAAAATAAATAAAATACATAATTTTCTTATGGGCTTCAAAAAGGTTTCAACATATTAAGTGGTGAGGACTGAGGATTATATAGTGAGAAGGTTCTAGATGGTGACTGAGGTGATAAACTATAAACTGTGAAAAGTTAATACATACCTTATAATCCTTGAAGTAACCACTAAAACCCAAACAAACCAAACAAAAAATAGATATATAACAGAAGGGGAAATTTTCCAAATATTTTTTTCAGTTTGTAGTATTAAATGCTTCTAGGAAGGAACAGAAATCTTGAGTCAAGCAGGCAAGCTTCCATCCTAAAATAGTATGAGAAAAAAGCAGCCAGGTGTGGCGGTGCACGCCTTTAATCCCAGCACTTGGGAGGCAGAGGCAGGCAGATCTCTGTGAGTTCAAGCCCAGCCTGGTCTACGTAGCAAGTTCCAGGACAGCTGGGGATACAGGAGGACGCTGTCTCGAAAAGACAGAGAGAGAGAGAGAGAGAGAGAGAGAGAGAGAGAGAGAGAGAGAGAGAGAGAGAGAGAGAGAGAGAGAGAGAGAGAGAGAGAGAGAGAGAGAGAGAGAGAACAAGAGAACGCAAGGCAGCTCAAGTAGAAGGAAAGACAGTAAGATGGAAAGGCAGATAATACATTTTTCAGGTGCTGGTGAGATGGCTCAGTGAGTGTGATGCCGGTGAGATGGCTCAGTGAGTGTGATGCTGGTCTGGTCGTCTTCTTGACTAGATCCAGAATCAATTAAAACACAAGCCGCTGGGCACTCCTGGGAGGTTATTTTCTTGATCAGATTATTTGAAGTGGGAAGGCCCACTCTAAATATGGGGAGCACTTCCAGTAGCAGCCCAGATAAAAAGACACAGAGGAAGCAAGCTTTGCTTTGTGCCTGCTTGCCTTCATGCTTGCTGGCAAGCTCATCTAACCTGTGGCTATCACAGTAGCTCCAGCTTCTTGGGTCTTCCAAAGTAGAGTGAAGATCAGAGCTCTTAGGGAATCCTTCAGGTCTTCAGCACCAGGCTGGAACTGCTGAGACTTCTAGCCTCGTCGACTGAGCAACTATCAGATTTCTGACCTTGCCAGTGTTGGACCACCCAAACTATATCATGTAAGCCAATCTAACAAATCCCTTTATACACATACACACACACACGCGCGCGCACACACACGCGCACACACACACACACACACACACACAGTTCTTTTAGGGAACCCTAACTAATACAATGGGTAAGGCTCCTGCTGCCAAGTCTGATGTACTAAGTTTGGTCCCTGGGACTCACGTGGTAGAAGGAGATAACTGACTTCTGCAAGATGTCCTCTGACCTCTACACAAGTGCCATGGCATGTATATTGTACATATGCACACATATAAATAAAATGTAATAAAACTTTAAAAAATTTCCATTCCAAAAAGCCCAGCTGAAACTGTTTTATCTAATTATTCATTAATGGGTTTACAACTCAATTTGAGAACCAATTTTTTGTGTGTGTCTGTTTTTGAGACGTCTTTGTCTCAAAAACAAAAGGGGGGGAATATAACCAATTATTAAGGGCTCACTAAAGAACAAATTTGGCCTATGCTGTAAAGACCTGACTCCACCAACTAGATACCTTCTATTTCTGTATTCTCAAATATGAAGACTCAGCAAAATATTATAGCAACTGTGTTTGCACATGTTCTTGTATGTGCACGTGCATTCTGGAGGTCAAAGATTCACATTCAATGTCTTCCTCAATTGCTCTCCAATAGGGTCTCTCTCTGAACTTAAGAGATTGTCCTGACTTAGATATACTGGTTGGCCATCAAGCCACAGGAACTTCCTGTCTTCACCTCCCCACCCTGGACATGCACTGCCATGCTAGCTTTTTTATGTAGGTACTCAAGACTGAACTTAGGTCCTCATGATTGTGCAGTGTGTGGTGCACATGCACGTAATCCCAGCACTTGGGAGGCAGAGGCAGAGGCAGAGGCAGAGGCAGAGGCAGAGGGAGGTGGCTCTCCATGAGTCTGAGGCCAGCCTGGCAATACATAACAAGTTCTAGGCCAGCCAGAGCTACACCGTGAGATCCTGTCTCAAAAACAACAACAAAAAAGTTGTTTCCCAAGTTTATCTTGAGAAAAGTTGACTATTCAACTTTTCTCAAGATAAACTTTTCTCAAGATATACAACTACATAGTAATTTCTTTAGCTGTAGTGGAATGCTTTGAACATTGAAAAGAACCTATCTGGATTAGATGCTAGAGCTAACAAACCTGCTTGCTACAACTCCTTTCTAGCACGTCATCCTGAATGGCAGAGGCCAGAAAGCTCTAAACTGTACTTTCCAGTCCCTCTGCAGCTCATCTTTGCATTATCATGCAAGTTTTTCCCAGTTAAAGGTGTTAAAGCAATCTGTCACAGTAACACGGGCTTCCATGGAAGGTGCCACAGTCCTGGAGATGGCAGGCAACATACGAGTTTCTCGTTGCTTACACAGCAGTTTTCCAGTTCTGGTACAGGCAACAGCAACCGAATCGCAAAGTTCTACAGCATGGATTTGGGGCATACTTCTAGAGGATGAAGCAATTACTCTGTGAGCTATCTATACCCAAATAAATCCAAAGAGTTTGAGTTACCTGGAACAGATTTTGTTGTGGTCAAAATGTTATTTCCCTTACCATATTCACAAATTTTATAGCAATATTTTCTTCCTTAGTTTTTTGGGTCATGTTTTCCAAACAGGGCCTCACTTTGTATCCCAGGGTGGCCAGAAACTCTCTGTTCAGTCCAGGCTGGATTCAAACTTACAGCCATTCTCTTGCTTCAGCTTCCCAAGTGCTGAGCCATCACACCTGGCTTCTCAATGGTTTGTTTTAAGCTTATATAATGTCCTTGTATATAGTTAATGCTACTTAAAAAAATCAAACTACTAAGGGCTGGAGAGATGGCTCAGTGGTTAAGAGCACCAACTGCTCTTGCAGAGGACCTGGGTTCAATCCCCAGCACCCAAATGGTGGCTAAGAACTGTCTTTAAACCAGGCATGGTGGTGCATGCCTTTATTTATTTATTTATTTAGTCTTTTTGAGACAGGGTCTCCCTGTAGCCCCAGCTGTCCTGGAACTCACTCTGTAGACCAGGCTGGCTTTGAACTCACAAAGATCTGCCTGCCTCTGCCTCCCAAGGGCTAGAATTAAAGGCGTGCGCCACCACACCCAGCAGTGGTGCATGCCTTTAAACCCAGTACTTGGGAGGCAGAGGCAGGCGGATTTCTGTGAGTTCAAGGCCAGCCTAGTCTACAGAGTGAGTTCTAGGCCAGCTAGGGCTATAGGGAGACCCTGTCTCAAACACACACACACACACACACACACACACACACACAAATCAAACTACTATAGTTTTGTTTGTAGATACATCTGTGATTTTATTATAAAACTTTTCTTTTGGCATTAGTTGGTTACAGTGATAGCAAGATACTGTGAGCGTGGCACAGCAGCTCTAATTAACAGTTGCATTTCTTGTCTAATGCACCAAGACTTAAGTTACTGCAAATCAGTATCAACCTTCAGTCATTACCAATACAAATCTTTACACATATATCTTTTAGGGAAAAACTGATTCTAAGGGATTGAATTAAATGTTCGTAAGACTACAAAAGTAGCAGTTCTTTTATGGGATTTTTTTTTTTCTTTCCCCTTCTCTCCAATTACTTTGATTTAGAAGAATCAAATTTCTTAGAGCTAGTGTGAATAGCAGCAGCACACAGGAAAATCATACTTAGTTCTTGTTAAAAAGCAATACCTGGGCAATACATATTTTAGACCACAGGTAAGGGAATGCTCACTCTATTTTTAAACTCCTGCATTAGAGGCCCTTAAGAAAATAGAAGCACTGGTCAACTTCTTTTGGATGCTGTCACTGCTATACACTTGTTGGCATGTCACTGTCTCTGCTGTGTTTACTTTGAAGGGATCTTCCAATATATATCCAATATTCCTTTCTTATAGTGTCCTTTTCTTTAGCTAGGATTTCACATAACTGAAAATGAAAAATAAAAATGTGTTAAAGTAATTCAATTTCCAGAACATATTTATTTGTTTATTTTTGGTCTTTTTGAGACAGGGTCTCCCTGCTGCCCCAGCTGTCCTGGAACTCACTCTGTAGACCAGGCCGGCCTTGAACTCACAAAGATCCGCCTGCCTCTGCCTCCCAAGTGCTAGGATTAAAGGCGTGCGCCACCATGCCCGGCCAATTTCCAGAACATATGACTTTGAACCAATATGAATTTGACTCAGATCATGATCAAATGATATACAATAGTCACATTACTGAAATATGTTGCTCTGAACCCAAAACAACCCTGCAATGAATTCTGAGTAATCGTGTTGAAAAATGACGTATTAGCAGCAATGGGTAGAGCCAATTCAGAGTCTTTACTGCGTGACTTACCTCTAATGCTTTATTGAGAACGTCCTCCTTGTTGTCACATTGGTTTTCTAGCATGTCTTCATAGATATCCACAAGAAAGGCAATTAGGTAGGGGGAACTGCGACTTGGTTGTAAATCTAGCAATTGATTTAACAGATTGGGGTATCTGGAAAGACCACGATCCTGAAGAATCCTAAAACAAAATGAAATAAAACAAAACTCCATTTTGAAAGAGCAAAAACAGTAGAAAGATCCAGAGAAAGTAAGCCCCGAAACACACACAAGAAAAGACTTATGAATGAATGAGGCTGGGAAGAAATCTTTTAAGTGGACCTTTATCATGAATCACTTGGGTAAAATGAATTTAATGAATTTGAATGGGGGGGTAGCTCAGTTGACAGAATGCTTGGCTAGCACACACAAAGCCCCAGATTTGATCCCCAGTACTGCACAGACTAGCAGACTAGGCATAATGACACACACCTTTAATCTCGGCGTTTGGAAAGTGGACACAGGTACCTCATGCACATGGTGCACATAAACTCAAGTAGGCAAACATACATAAAAATACATACAAAAAATACATAAGTCTTTGAAAAATGATCATTTATAACTCAAACTGTGTGACCCACAAAATTAAAGCAGAAATCATTAAGATTAAAAAGTACAGAAAAAAGGAGATGCCCCTATTTTCTTTTGAGATGATTCTTCACACCTTCAGCTCTCCAGGACTACAGGTCCCCACCTCCGACATATCTAAATTATGCCTGGGCTCCACATACTGCTCTGTGCCTACAAGTGTGACTATGTCAGTGGCCAAGCAAGGGAAATTTTTCTGCTTCAGAAGACTTGTCACTGTAGATCTGTACTGAAGTAGAAAGGTTGGCTGTCATTCTGTGTGACTTATTTATCAACAATTTCCTCTGCCCTACTGTAGGAGCCCCTAGAATCTGGATGTATAATTCTTTTTTTTTTTTAATTTTTTTTTATTAATTTTATTTATTTCTGTATGTGTGTGAATGTACTGTCTGCATGCAAGTTTGTGCACCCGTGTCGTGCAATGCCGCGGAGGTCAGAAGAGGGTGTCGGATTCCCCTGGAACTGGAGTTCTCCTGGAATTGGAGTTTCAGACGGTTCTCGGCCGCCATGTGGGTGCTGGGGATCGAACCCAGGTCCTCTGTAAGAGCAGTCGGTGCTCTTAACAGCTAGGCCATTCCTCCAGCCCCTGATGTATATTCTATTCTTTGACATAAACATTTATGACTCAGGAAAAATCATTAGCAGTCATAAAATGTGTCTAAAATTGTGTTGGTACGCATTTGGGAGAAGAGGGGACAACAATACAGAGCACGGTGCTTGGGAATTACCATAACCCTGTTTTGCTTCTATTATTAGATATATCAACAAGGATAATCCCTTAGCATCCTTTTAGAATCTGGTTACAGAACACAATCCAGGATGTTTATATCTTGAGCCTGATGATTTTCTTATATAAAACCAGTGAAATCAATCTCTTACCCTTTCAAGTAGTTCCATGCACTTTCATTGTGTGGTACTAACTTGATCATTTCCAGAGTGTACCTATAAGGAAGAATCCAAATAAATGTACATTATTTTAAATGAACAGATCAAGAAGCAGATATTTTATTTTATTTTATTTTTTTAAACAGGGTCTTTTTTTTTTTAATTTTTTATTTATTTCTGTATGTGTATGAATGTACTGTCTGCCTGAAAGTCCGTGCACCCGTGTCGTGCACTGCCGCGGAGGTCAGAAGAGGGTCTCAGATTCCCCTGGAACTGGAGTTCTCCTGGAATTGGAGTTTCAGACGGTTCTTGGCCGCCATGTGGGAGCTGGGGATCGAACCCGGGTCCTCTGTAAGAGCGGTCGGCGCTCTTAACCGCTAGGCCATCTCTCCAGCCCCGCAGATATCATTTTAGTGGCATTGTCGCAGCACCCAACATGTGCTTCGCCTTGTGTCAGGCATTCACTTCTGGCTTGTCAATGCATTGTGAAACCACTCCAGAGCAAACCTAACTAGAGACTCATTAAGCCTGCAATTGTCCACTCCTATTTACACCGATTGTTCCCTTCTGTATTTTGTGTCCTGTTCTGGGGAAGAACATTGCCCATAAGCTTTAATTTACAATGGGGAAAGAAATAAAGCAGCCAGGACAGTGAGCTGGAGTACAGCCTGGATGAGACCTTGTCTCAAAGTGCCAAAAAGCAATATGGAAGATTTTTCTTCTGAAGTAAATGTCAGCTAAAAACAAGGAGACTTGGCATTTTACTGGTAAAACAATCTTGGAGGAAAATATAAATCAAACATCTGTTAATGGCTAAGAAATCCTTAGCCACTGAAAAAGGATAACTGACATTATCCTAGGGGCTATAACAGCATGAAAATAGAGAAGATAAAAGTAAAAATGGGGGCTGGAGAGATGGCCTAGCGGTTAAGAGCAGAGGACCAGGGTTCAATCCCCAGCACCCACATGGCAGCTGAGAACCGTCTTTAACTCCAGTTCCAGGGGAATCCGACACCCTCTTCTGACCTCCACGGCATTGCACGACACGGGTGCACAGACCTACATGCAGACAGTACATTCATACACATAAAATAAAATAAAAAAATTAAAGAAAAGTAAAAACGAATACGCATATGTATTTTTTTTTTAATTTTTTTTAATTTTATTTATTTCTGTATGTGTATGAATGTACTGTCTGCATGCAGGTTTGTGCACCCGTGTCGTGCAATGCCGCGGAGGTCAGAAGAGGGCGTCGGATTCCCCTGGAACTGGAGCTCTCCTGGAATTGGAGTTTTTGGACGGTTCTCGGCCGCCATGTGGGTGCTGGGGATCGAACCCGGGTCCTCTGTAAGAGCGGTCGGCGCTCTTAACCGCTAGGCCATCTCTCCAGCCCCAGCATATGTATTTTTAACATTCCAAGACAAGAGTACTTGTAAACTAGAATGTGATGCAAATATTCTAAAATCTGAAACATGACTAGTCTCAAGTATTTTAGGTAATGGGATTCTTAACCTGTACTAATAGTGGACTTTATACTTTCACAGAAATGTAGCCATGAAATGAAAAATGACAACAAGAGGAAAATAAACATTGAGGTGGAATACACCTAGCACTCCAGAACTCACAAGAAGAGGCATGGTTACCCAAAGTTAAAGGTCATTCTGGGTTTTAGGCCAGTATGAGCTATTTCAGACTGTCTCAGAAACAAACAAACGTATACATATGAAAAACAAAAAACAATGTCTATAGAAAAATGGCCTAAGTTTATGTTGTATATAAATGATTATAAATGTGTTTATGAGGTCTGAAAAAATATACATTAATAGTGGCTTACTCTAGAGAGTGGGAAGAGAGAAGAAATGCTAATTTTTTATTTGTTTATTAAAACAACAAGGTTATAATGTAAGTGACTACCAATGATTGTTGAGATCAAACTCATACCATAGGGGCCAGAGCAATGGCTCAGTGGTTAAGAGCACAGGCTACTCTTGCAGAGGACCTGAGTTTGGGTCCTGGCACCCACATGGTGGCTAATTCTGGTTCCAAGGGATCCAATGCCCTCTTCTGGCTCTGAAGGCACTATATACATGTGGTGCACTCATACACGTGCAGGCAAAACACTCATATACACACGGTGTACTTATACACACGCAGGCAAAACACTCATATACATGTGGTGCACTTATACACATGCAGGCAAAACACTCATATACATAAAATTAGTTTTTAAAAACTCATGCTAATTCAAAAATTTCTACTTCTTACAACACCTTTTCACACAGTGGCTCTCAGCAGAGGTGGATGTGTGATTTTGCTCCAAAAGGTGCATTTGGCAATGTCTAGAGTCATTTTTACTTAAAGCTAGGAGCACTGCTAAACATCTACAGTACAGAGAATAGCCCTGAATAATACCTGTCCAGGTAAATTAGATTAACATGACATTTGGGAACTACTATCTAAAATGCAAGAGAATTTAGGGAAACAGTTTTGAAATCAAACTTCCTGGCAAACTTCTAATAAAGAAGTATGATTTCTTTACAATCTCTAGTAGCAACAATATTTCAAGAAACTTAAGCCCCTGCAATCAATGTAGGGCTACACTGTATTATTTGCAAATTTATCCTTGTATGCCTGTCTGTATGGCTATCCATTCTGTCTTATTTTAGTCCCATCAGGAAAGGGTAGGATTTGGGGCAGTCTTGATCTTTGTAGTCTCCTAAAGCCTGAGGCATAACAGGCATGCAATTTTTGTTTGCTGGTTTTTTGGGACAGAGTCTCACTATGTAGTTCTCGCTGGGCTGTATGTAGATCAGCGTGTCAGCCCCTGTGAGTGCTGAGATTAAAGGTCTATACCATCATGCCTATCCTGGCATGCAAATTTTTAATGAATCATTGAGTGAAGGATAATACTAACTGTACTTCTCTCTCTAGTACAGCATGGTCACTGTAGCCAGTGGTATTAGAAATGACAAAGTGCCTTTGGTTCCAGACAGAGTTATTTCTCACATCCTCTTTGAGAAGCTGGTCTACATACTGCAGCTCATTATCCCAAAGTTGAAATTCCTAAAAGAAAAATTTTTAAATTCCAGTTAGAAATGTTCTATTATTTATAAGCAATAAAAATAAGCAAAAATATAAGAAAGCTAAGATAGCAGAACTAAAGAAAATAATTTATCATGTTTGAAGAAGAGCTGTTTTGCGAAGGTGAAGGAAATAGAGGTACAAAAGAATGAAATTAAAATCAGGCCTGGTGCTGAATGCCTGTAATCCTACCACTCAAGAAGTAGAGGTATGAGGATCAAAGTTCAAGGCTATCCTTAGCTACACTGCAAGTTCAAGGCCAACCTGAAATACAATACAGACTTAAAGAAAAAAAAAAAAGAGGACAAATTCTGAAAAGATACAAACTAAAGAGGTCATCAAAGAAAATTTAGAGGAGGGGAAAAAGCCCAACCAAACTCACTAGTAATTAGTAACTATACTTAACACATAAATTGAATGGAATTTGACAGTGATACATAACATTAAGTAGAAGATTATCATAAAAAATGTTCATATAGGTTGGAAGTGGATGCACATGCCTGTCATACTCAGGAGGTTGAGGCAGGAGGATCAAGAGTTCAAGGCTGGCCGGTTGTGGTGGCACACCCCTTTAATCCTAGCACTTGGGAGGCAGAGGCAGGTGGATCTTTGTGAGTTCATAGTGAGCTCTAGGCCAGCTGGATTTTTTGTTTCAAAAAGACAAAAAAAAAAAAAAGAGGTCAAGGCTACATAATTGAAACCTTGTCTCAAAACAAAGCAAGCAAAATAAAATTTAAAAGGCAATTATAGGATAAAATTACCTTAAGAAACACATGATACACACAACGGGATTTAAATGTAGTTTTACTTTATGAAAGTTTTAAAATAAAAACAATTATAAGGAAGAGGTGTCAAAACTTAAGTTAGGACATTATGATAAAGCTAATGTATTTCTATTTCTTATCTGATAAGAGCAAAAGAGTAGGAATTTCATTGTGATAGCTGCTGATTTTATAAGTGATAGCAAAAATAATAACCCAAGATAGAATATTTTGGTGAAAATGTCTACGTCCTGATGAACAATGGAGGTGAGTGATAGCAATATGCTAGCATAGAAGGACAGCAAAGATGTAGGAGCTTTTTAACCAGTGTAACAATTTTATGTGTGCTAAGTCCAAGAAAATGTGTGTGTTGATATTATGCATACACCTGTACTTTTGGTTTTTGAGACTCCCAAGAAACTACAAAAATACTACAGTCTTGTATTCCCTTCGCATAGACTCTCCTCATGATACCACCTTACTAACTAAAGTCCAATCTCCAGGAAAATGGCACTGGCATATACTGTTAACAAGAATGTAGGACTTTACTTAGATATCTCTGTGTACGTAGTGATGAAGTGTTGTTAGAGGTGCAGTGTAGTTCTATTCAAGTTACACAGTGAAAGGTGTAAGCAGCAAGACATTCAAAACACAGAACTGTACTCTCCACACAGAACCCTTTGGAGCTGCACTGCCCAGTGCAGCTTTCTTAGTCCCTGGTAACCACTGATATGTTCCTCTATCAAATTAGTATTCCAAGAATATTACCTAATCATACAAATACGAAACTTGTGATTACCCTTTTACAGAGGTACAATGTCTGGGATCCACCCAAGGTGTTACACACATCAGACGTTTACTCCATTTCACTGTAGTGACATTAAACGTTGATTTCATCTCAGATAATTTATTTTTATTGTATCTGATATAAATGGGATACTTACATAGTAAAACACATAATCTGTGATGGACTAGAGAAAAGAAGGCTCGTACACTCTCCTACTTAAGAAGCTTGAGTAGGGCTGACTTTCAAGTATCAAATGTCAATAACACATTGGCTGGGTATTTGTGAATGCTTATTATTTATTTTCAACACATTTATGATATGTAAATCTCTAAGTACTTAATATTAAGTTATAAAAAAGCACGAAACCCCAATAAAAGGCTTAGGTCACTCCAGGAACATACTTAACTTCCATGTGGGACTGCCAGCGTGAGCCACTTGCAGACACATGGTGGAACCAGACAGCATGGGGCAGAGAGGCAGAGAGAGGCAGACAGAGACAGAGAGGGACGGGGGGGGGACAGAGAGTGAGAGCAGGGGATAGAGAGAGAGTGGGGGGAGAGAGAGAGAGTGATGGCAGCTGGGGTCCACCCTTTATACCCATGGGGTGGGACCTCAGGTAAGGGGGCACCTGTGTGCCCCTTAGGATTCTGGGAAGCCTGAACCTAACACTTTCTTCTCTCTCTCTCTCTCTCTCTCCTTTTTTTTTTTTTGCATGTGTATGTGTTCACATGTGTGTGGAAGTTAGGAACTGACATCAGGTGTCTTCCTCAATTATCTCCACTTTATTACTGAGGGAGAGTCTCCTGCTGAATCTGGAGCTTGCTGATTCAACTAGTCTACCTAACCATTTTGCCCTGGGGACTTCGTTTCTACCTCCCAAGTGACAAGGTAATAGGCTACCACACTGAGTTTTTCTGTAGGTACTGGGAATCTAAACTCCAGTTTTCATGCTTACAGGGAAAGCACTGTATCCACCGAACCATCTCTCTAGCCTCCATAGTGTTTATTTTTTGTTGTTGTTGTTTGTTTGTTTTGGGTCTTTTCGAGACAGGGTCTCCCTGTAGTCCCAGCTGTTCTGGAACTCACTCTGTAGACCAGGCTGGCCTTGAACTCACAAAGATCCACCTGCCTCTGCCTCCCAAGTGATAGGATTAAAGGCATGTGCCACCACGCCTGGCATCTAGCCTCCACGGTATTTGTAAAAGCTCTTTTGTATTCCCATTTAAAGCAATCAATAAAGTGAATTTATTATATCCTCAGTGAAAATAGCTGGCTTTTTATATAGAAGTGGGCTTAGACCAGGGTCTCTGAGCCTTGGCACTGACAGTCTAGAGCAGAAATCTGTTGTGTATGGGGCTGTCCTATGCACACTTACTTCTACTTACGACAAGCCAGTATACCAGGTCCCCATTTGTAACAAACAAAAAATACCCCAGATGTTACTAAATACACCTTACAGCATAATTACCACTGCTTGAGAACTGATTTTAAGAATGTGTGCGTATGTCCCACTTTCAAACTTGAGACATATTTTTCCCTTTTTACATTTTTTTGAGATAGGGTCTCATGTAGCCCAGGCTGGCCTTGAACTTTTGACCCTCATGCCACTAACTCCCATGTGCTGGGATTACAGGCACGGGCCACCATACGTGGCAGGACACACTACTTCCTTTTAGTTAGCATATAAAATTATACATCTTCTTTTCAATTTTCAGAGTTCACTTGTTCTTATAGTTGAAAATAAGCTTTATATATATATATATATTTTAAAATTTTTTATTAATTTTTATTTATTTCCGTATGTGTATGAATGTACTGTCTGCATGCAAGTTTGTGCACCTGTGTCGTGCAATGCTGCGGAAGTCAGAAGAGGGTGTCGGATTCCCCTGGAACCGGAGTTCTCCTGGAATTGGAGTTTCAGATGGTTCTCGGCCGCCATGTGGGTACTGGGGATCGAACCCCGGGTCCTCTGTAAAAGTGGTCAGCGCTCTTAACTGCTAGGCCATCTCTCCAGCCCGACAGACACTTTTAATCCCAGGACTCAGAGGCAGGCAGATCTCTGAGTCTGTGGACAATTGGGTCTACATAGCCAGTTCCAGGCTAGCCATGGCTACATAGTGAGACCCTGTCTTAAAAAAAAAGCTCTTGATATGTGATATGATAAAGAGTACAGAAAAGAGCACTCTGGAAAAAATTCACAGTAAACAATAGTAGAACTGTTTGCTTGAATAAATAAAATGTCCAGAGTGGGAGTTGTAACTATTCTATTCAGGTTTTAGCATAAAAATTTTAAATGTGGGTAGAACTATGTGATAGCTACTATAAAATCATACTGTAAAATTTATATGCAAAAATGTATTATGAAATCTACCCTTATTAATTAAATTATTAAATATGTATTCTCTTTAGCACTCAATTTGCTAGATGTGAGGATCTGGGGAAATGGCTGAGTTTTTTAAATTTTATTATTTATTTCTGTATGTGTATGAATGTACTATCTGCATGCAAGTCTGTGCACCCGTGTCGTGCAATGCCGTGGAGGTCAGAAGAGGGTATCGGATTCCCCTGGAACTGGAGTTCTCCTGGAATTGGAGTTTCAGACGGTTCTCGGCTGCCATGTGGGTGCTGGGGATCGAACCCGGGTCCTCTGCAAGAGCAGTCTGCGCTCTTAACCTCTAGGCCATCTCTCCAGCCCCATGGCTGAGTTTTTTTATTATTATTAATTTTATTTATTTCTGTATGTGTGTGAATGTACTGTCTGCATGCAAGTTTGTGCACCCCTGTCGTGCAATGCCACGGAGGTCAGAAGAGGGTGTCGGATTCCCCTGGAACTGGAGTTCTCCTGGAATTGGAGTTTCAGACGGTTCTCGGCCGCCATGTGGGTGCTGGGGATCGAACCTGGGTCCTCTGTAAGAGCGGTCAACGCTCTTAACCGCTAGGCCATCTCTCCAGCCCCATGGCTGAGTTTTTTAAAAGCACTTGCCATACAAGTGAGCAGACTACAGTCCAGGTCCTCAGCACCCATCGCCTCACTCACTATCAATGCCAGGCAGGCAACGGCAGCTCACTTGCTCGGGAGGCACAACAGCCTGGGGCACACACATACAAACAGGTATATACACACACACAAATAATAAAAGAAGATACAATGTGTCAGGAGTGGTGGTGCACACCTATAATCCCAGCACTCTGGAGACCAGAGGCAAAAGAATCTCTGTGAGTTTAAGTCCAACCTGGTCTATATAGGAGTTACAAGTCAGCCAAAGCTACATAATGAAACCATGTCTCAAAACAAAACAAAAAACCTTGTAAATTTAATTGAAAATGTATTAAAATTTTACCATTATTTTCTTTAATATGAATTATTTACTAACATACCCCCAAAATTATAAAAAGTAACCAATATGAAGAATTGTTATTTTAAGCATCTTAACCTTTTAACTACATGTGTAGAATCTTTTGTATATGTGTTCTTGTCAGAAGTATACTTTAAGGAAATTAAAAAAAACAAAAAATAACAAAAAAAAGACAATACCTGAATGACCCATTGTCGGTGCTGCCAGGCATGATAATTCTTTCCATCCTGATTAAGAATATCAGCAATGAACTCGAGCTCTTGAGATGGGTCTTTCAGCCATTCCACTAATACTCTCCTATGATGCCTAAGTCCAGAAGAAGGGAGAAAATCTCAGTGTTAGTTTATCAAGAACTACATGTACTGCACTAGGTGATATGAGAAGATGTTCAAGAAATAACAAACTCTCCCTAAGTCTCAAGACCGCCAGAGAGAGAAAGTAACACACAAAAAAGTAACAAAATCTTAGAGAAACAGAAGACAGTGGCAGATGTAGAATCAGTGTCTTGGGCTTACAGAGGATTTCTCTTAAACTAAATGTGGAAGGAAGTACAATTACCTTCTGACAACCACACACTGTTCAAGAATTCTGAAACATTACATACAGATGAATGAGAAATGTGATACTATTTCATTAAGCACAGAAGTTCCTCTTATTAAAACTTTTTGTCAGTTTTCTCTATGATCAAAATATCACTATATAAGCAACTTTCATTCTACCAGTTGGAAGGCAGAACTGACTTTCTTCTACTCTAGAAAATAAACAGCTATGGTGCTGGAGAGATGGCTCAGTGGTTAAGAGCACTGACTGCTCTTGCACAGGACCTGGGTTTGATTCCCAGCACCCACACGGTGGTTAAGAACTATCTTTAACTCCAGTTCCAGGGAAATACGACACCCTCTTCTGACCTCCGCAGCACTGTACAACACAGATGCACCTAACTACACACAGACAGTATACTCAGACGAACTATCTTTAACTCCAGTTCCAGGGGAATACGACACCCTCTTCTGACCTCCGCAGCATTGTACAACACAGATGCACCTAACTACACACAGACAGTATACTCATACACATTAAAAAAAAAAAAAAAAAAAAAAGAATAAATCTTTCATAAAAAAAAAAGAAAATAAACAGCTATGCCAAGGTATAACTTTGTCAGAAGATGAATTTCTGTGTTGGGACTACTTTAAGAGTTTTATACTGGATTTCATTTTCACAAATTTCCTCATCTTTAATAGCTATACAAATCTCCATTTCTAAAATGCACTGTGAGGCCTGGTAGGTAACTCAATGGGAGAGCACTAGCACAGCATGTGTGAAACTGTGGGTTTGATTCCCAGGATGACCAGAGGGGGGGGGGGATCACTATTGTATGTAGCATATACCTGTGAATATTCCCCAAAAAACCCTTCTAAATTATATCCTATGAATTGTAGGATATGTGAATTCTATCTGAATAATATTGATTTTGTAAAAACAAATTCATTCTACTATTTATTATATCAGTGAGGAGTGACAGGAAGAGGGGGATCAGTTAATGCTCAGAACCTACACCACATGGATAAGAACTTTAAAAATTCACATCACAGAATCTGAAGAAGGAAGATGCTACCAATAAGAAAAAGAGTTCCAGTTTAATTTTAAAATCTTCTCAGTCACTTATACTAGAAACACATATTTCCCAGGTTCCTGATAAATTGTCGCAAACTGATTTCTCAAAACAAAAGTAACAAAACATTCTGATAGTCTGAGCTTTGAAGACTTAAACAGAGGAATAGTTAATAACATAACATTTCAGTGAGAATTTAATAAAAAGGACCAACTAATTAGGACAGGATATGCATTAGCTATCCATATTAAAAGGAAAGCCACCAGAGTGGGCAATTAAAAATGTATGAGTTAATATGGCTGAGTTTTTATCAATGGCTGTTCAGGGCAGGTCTGTGTTCTGTTTTTCCTAACACTCTGTGACAGATGTTAATGGGAGTGTCAGCAGTATCTGGAAAAGAAAAGCCATTTCTCTTCAGCAAAAACTTGATGTCATTAATACTGACAATAGCTTTACTATCTGGATTTTACTGCTACTGATTTTTATACTAAAACACAGAATCTGCAGAATATCTTTACAGTAAAGGTTTAAACAGGCATCTCCAACCTCTCAGGAGAGCTATGAACGCAGCCCAACACATCTATTAGTGATCATGTCATGTCATAATGTCAAAAGGCTGGACACTCTTTTTTTTGGTCTTTTCGAGACAGGGTCTCCCTGTAGCCCCAGCTGTCCTGGAACTCACTCTGTAGACCAGGCTGGCCTTGAACTCACAAAGATCTGCCTGCATCTGCCTCCCAAGTGCTAGGATTAAAGGCGTGTGCCACCATGCCTGGCTTGGACACTCTTGATCTAAGTCTTTAGCTAATCTTTTATCTGGTATAAACAATTCTTTTCAATTATTTTTCTTCCTTTCCTTTCCCTTTTCCTTTCCTTCCTTTCGTTTTTTGCTTCTTGGGTTTTTTGTTTGTTTTCTTTTTTTTTGTCATTTTGAGACAAGGTCTCCCTTTTAGTCTCAGCTGGCTTAGAGCTCACTATATAGACCAGGCTGGCCTTGAACTCAGAGATCTGTCTGCCTCTGCCTCCTGAGTGCTGGGATTAAAGGCATGCGCCACCACGCCCTTGTTTTGGTTTTGGGGTCTCACTGTATACCACAGGCTGGCCCTGTTTTGCCTCAGCCTCATGAGTGCTGGTATTATATGTCACCATTCTTGGCCTAAAACAACCATTTTATAATGCAAACTTCCTTCAAATGCAGCAATCTGATTAAAGCTGTTTATGAAGGTTTTTCTATAAATGGTAATCTCTACAGTAACTACCAGTTTCATGATTTGGAAAACCATGTAATTTACTGCTAGGTCTTCTATGTTTCAATTCTTTGAAAAATTTATGTTCCGTATATAATTTTATATATATTTTATGTACAGGTATATACTCTTTCCTGATAAAATTAGATTGCAAAATTATTGCCCAGTTGAGCCAGAGAGCAGCTCATGCTGGCTAGTTTGGAATGAAGAGTCTCTCCTAAGGCTAATCTATGCCCTAGACAACAATTCCAAGCCTTTATACCAGCTTTTTTTTCCCCCCAGACAGGGGTCTCACTATGTAGCTCCAGCTGGCCTGAAACTCACTATGTAGACCATGCTGGCCTCAGACTCATAGATCCACCTACTTCTGC
Source organism: Rhizomys pruinosus (assembly GCA_009823505.1). NCBI lineage: Eukaryota > Metazoa > Chordata > Mammalia > Rodentia > Spalacidae > Rhizomys > Rhizomys pruinosus. The sequence goes on along the minus strand of VZQC01014390.1, from coordinate 1,276,000 downwards.
CTCTTGGGTGCTATGTTAAAGGTGTACATCACCATGCCCAGTCCTATTCCAGCTTTTGTTCTCAACATCTCTCTTTATATTAATCCTTCCCTAACCACACAAGTATGTGTGTACTTAAGTCTGAACCCAGGGCACGCAGTGTGCTAAGCACATATTCTGCCACTGGTCTACACCCCCATCTTCCTTGTGTCTCCCAGAGCATCCTTATCCACAGCTTTAATTTCAACTGCTATTTCCAGAAAGTAAACAACCCCTCCCCCCAAATCATATCAGCAACTCATATTCTCACTCTAAAAGAACCACTATAAACACTTATGAGACAGCCTTACATAGGTTTTCACGAACACATCAAACTCCTCTTGTCCATTACTGACCCCATCTTTCCCCAAAATGCTGCTTTGCTTTGCAAATGCCCCAATTAACTTACTCAAATAAAGACATCATTCTGTTACTCCCAACTTACACTCTCTACCCCTACAGCTGTACCATTTCTGATGTCTCACCTTTTCTAACCTGTACCACTACAGTGCTCTGAGCCTCTAAGACTGTTAACCTGTTATGGTTTACCCTCCATCCTGCTGGAAGTGTAGACCTGCTGTAATTTGGATCTTGACTGTTCCCCAAAGGCCCATGAGAGGAAGGCTTTGTACCCAGCCTATGGAACTAGGGTCTTTTAGGGGGTAGAACCTAGCGAAAGGAAGTTAGGTCACTTTTGTGTGCCCTTAGACACGAGCCCCTTTGATTCTCAGCTGCCAAGTGAGCAGTTTCCTCTGACACATGGTCCCACCATAACAGGCTGCTTCAAAAGCCAATGTGTAACCAACCATGGCTTAGAAACTGTCAGCCAAATTAAAGCTTTATTTCTTTTTTTAATTTTATTTATGTGCATGAATGTGTACTGTCTGCATGTAGGTCTGTGCGCCCATGTCATACAATGCCATGGAGGTCAGAAGAGGGTGTCGGATTCCCCTGGAACTGGAGTTAAAGACGGTTCTCAGGCGCCATGTGGGTGCTGGGGATCGAACCCGGGTCCTGCAAAGGCAGTTGGCGCCCTTACCGCTAGGCCATCCCTCCAGCCCAATGCTTTATTTCTTAAAAATTGATTATCTAGGGGCTGGAGAGATTGCTCAGTGAGATTGCTGATCTTTCAGAGGACCCTAGTTCAGTTCCCAGCACCCACATGGAGGCTAACAAACTCTATTTCCAGGGAATATGACACCCTCTTCTGGCCTCCACAGGTATTACATGACACAGGGGTGTGTGCGTGTGTGCGCAAACATAACACACATACACATAAAATTCAAAAAATTTTATTTGATTATCTGGGGTATTCTGTTAAAAAGCTGGCCAGTACATCTTCCAAGGAACAAATCCAGTCCTAGTATTTCCTTAATTGAAATTGATCAGGTGTGACAGAATATGCCTATAATCCCAGTAGTCAGAGGAGGCAGAGCCAGGAGGACTATTACAGTTCGAAGCCACTCATGACAGTATCATAAGAGGCTGTCTCAAGTCCCACAACTCCTCTCTGTCCAAAGAAATTTTCACTAACATCAGCCCAAGCTCTTTGTGAATGTTTTTAAAGTCTCTGATGGATCCTAACCCATACAGTACCTCAAGAAGTCTCAAAATTCTAATCACATGAAATTACATGCATTTCCCTGAGTGCATGACACTCTTATTCCTCTGCCCAATCTTCCAAAGTGTACTCTTTTTTTTCCAAACACTTTTTATTACTTTTATTTTATGTGCACTGCCTACATGTATGTAAGTGCACCCATGCTGCACAATGCCCACAGAGGTCAGAAGGTGCTGGATCCCCTGAAACTAGAGTTACAGATGGTTGTTAGCCACCATCTGGGTGCTGGGAACTGAACCTGGGTCCTCTGTAAGAGCAGCCAGTACTCTTAACTGCTGAGCCATGTCTCAGCCCCATGTTCCTCTTCTTTTACTTCACTATCCCCTATCACTTCTTCACTACCACAGCATACAGTAACACAACAGGAATGGGGGATATCCAGATTGCCCTCTCTGCGCAGAATACTTTTCGAAATTTGCTTCTAACTTGCTCTTCTCCTGTGTTCTCCTATCCCTGCCCTTATAATAGCTATATATTTGTCTGTGCTAAGTCAAGTTGAATTGCTATAAAAATATCCTCTGTGAAAAGCTCTACTTATATTTTTCACAGTGTTTCATAAAAATGCTGGTTTTGCTATTTACTTCCCTCTTTAGGACACTTATTGGTATTTTTGTAACCATAATACTAATAGAAAACGTTTCTGAATTAAATGAATAAAAGATCAAATATGAGAAAGCCATTTTACATTGACAAGAAAATAATTTAGGGGAGGTTTTGGCTCAGAGATTTTTCTCAGTCTAGCAGTATGGCATGGTGATGCTGAAGCTTTATAATCCTATGAGACAGGTAACATGAACTCTGTAAAGTACTGAACTGAGAAAGAAAGCTCATCTCACAGTATTAAATGTTAAAAGTTCCTTCCTGTTTTCATCTTACCAAACTTGATAGTTTTTGGGCTGTTCCTCAATTATTGCAGTGATGTAGTTCATTTCCTCTCGTAGATCCTTTTGGAGTGACTTTAAGAGAATTCTCCGAAAATGCCTAGAGCAAACATAAAGCATCCAAAGTCTCATTATTCCATACAAGTTGCCTAGCAACAGAATCAGATAAAAACTACAAGGAACCGGGCGTGGTGGCGCACACCTTTAATCCTAGCACTTGGGAGGCAGAAGCAGGCGGATCTTTGTGAGTTCAAGGCCAGCCTGGTCTACAGAGGGAGTTCCAGGGCAGCTGGGGCCACAGGGAGACCCTGTCTCGAAAAGACAAAAAACAAAAAACAAACTGCAAGGAAAGGGCTGGGGCTGGAGAGATAGCCTAGTGGTTAAGAGTGCCGACTGCTCTTGCAGAGGACCCGGGTTCGATCCCCAGCACCCACATGGCGGATGAGAACAGTCTTTAACTCCAGGTCCAGGGGAATCTGACACCCTCTTCTGACCTCCGCGGCATTGCACGACATGGGTGCACAAACCTACATGCAGATAGTACATTCATACACATACAAAAATAAATAAATAAAATAAAATAAATGTTAAAAAAAAACTACAAGGAAAACAATATAGTTAAAACAATAGTTTGGTACTTATTTACATCACCAATAATTTAGCAATCTAAGAGCTTATGATTGTCCAGATTCATACAACTGGAAGAATCAAGTAATTCATGTACAAATAGAGGCAACAAATGTAACAGAGGAAAAGTAAAGTTCTGAACTTAAAGGAATGGAAAACAAGTGACTAAATTATTATTCTCAGGTAATATTCTAGATTCTGGCATTCTGTAATACAAAAATAAAAGAGATCTTTTCCTATAGAGTATATTCTGTATAAATACATTACTCTTATGATAGATTCTTTTGCAAATATTATCCAAATATTTTACTTATAGGGCCACTACCAAAATGCTATTTATGAAATTAGTTAGTTCTGGTCTATCCTTACTCCAAAGTTTCAAACTCAATATACAGTAAGAGACATATAGCCCAGGACTCATTATGTTTTAAAGAGAAATATTAGGTGAAATGATAACTAGTATGAAAATTAGCATTTTTCCCTTATTAATATTGATGGAAATTATGAGTCAGGTATGGTGGCAAATACCTGTAATTCTAGCACTCTGAAGGTAGTGACAAGATCATGAGTTGGAGGCCAGTCAGGGTTATACAGCAGGACCCTGTCTAAACAAAAAATAAAACCAAAACCCCAAACTAACAACCATCCAAAGAGGGGAACAGGGAGGAGACAACACACAATTAGACTTCATACAGCATATAATTACAAGCACTTGACACATATGGGTAATGATTTCAGGCACACTGCTTTTAAAAACAGCTATTTTTTTTTTTTTTTTTTTTTGAGACAGTGTCTCTCCATAGCCCCAGCTGGCCTGGAACTAACTCTGTAGACCAGGCTGGCCTTGAACTCACAGAGATCCGCCTGCCTCTGGCTCCCAAGTGCTAGGATTAAAGGCGTGCGCCACCACGCTGCCATGTGGGTGCTGGGAATCAAACCCGGGTCCTCTGCAAGGGCAGTCAGTGCTCTTAACTGCTGAGCCATTTCTCCAGCCCTAAAACAGCTAATAATTTTTTAAAAAACCAAAATATTTATCCTAATTTTCTTTGTGCAGTCAGTAATTTCTTAGAAGTTAAGGAAGTAGGGGCCAGAGAGATGACTTACCCTGGAAAGGCACTTGCCACCAAGCCTGACCACCTGAGTTTGATCCCTAGGATCCACAGGGTAGAAGAGAACCAACTTGTAAAAGCTGTCCTCTGGCCTCCACATGCACAATGTCACATGTGCCACGGCCAAAATATTAAAATTAGTGTAAGGGGCTGGAGAGATAGCCTAGCAGTTAAGAGCACCAACGCTCTTGCAGAGGACCCGGGTTTGATCCCCAGCACCCACATGGCGGCTAAGAACCGTCTGTAACTCCAATTCCAGGGGAATCCGAGACCCTCTTCTGACCTCCGCGGCATTGCATGACACGGGTGCACAAACTTGCATGCAGATAGTACATTCATACACATACATAAATAAATAAAATTAATAAAAAAAAGTCATTTGGCGTCATTAATTCTTAAGTTATTTTATCTTATTGTTTTTGAAAGGGATGTTGAGAACACCAATACTCAAGGCTCATATTGTCAGCTATAGCTATTTAATTTTATCTTGTTTTATTTTTCGCAGGTGTAGTTGTATGGTGTACCTGCATGTGTGTTTATGCGTTTGCACATGTGTGGACACGTGTGTGTGTGCTGCTGTGCATGCACGTGTGTACATGGAGGCCAGAGGCTGATGCCGGGAGCCTTTCTCAATTGCTCCACACCTTATATATGGTAGCCAGATCTCACTTGAGCCCCGGGTGTGCTAATTCGCCTAGTCTTGCCAAATTCTTTCTGTTCCTCAAGTGCTGGTTATAGCTCTCTTCCAAGCCTGCCTGACATTGCCTGGACACTGGGGATCCACACTGTGACCTACTGAGCCATCTCCGTGGCCCAGCTGTAGCTATTTTAAGCACAGTTAGGAAATGGAATATGATGTCTGTTCTAGTTTGTCTTCCATTGCTGTGACAAAACACTCTGACCAACACCAACTTGGGGAGGAAAGGGTTTATTCAGCTTACATCTCCCGGGTCNTCACCGATGATCATTTAGGGGAGCCCAAGCAGGAACTTTCAAGGGAGGAACCTGAGGCAGGAGCTGAAGCACAAGCCTTTGAGGAATTTGTACTGTTTACTGGCTTGCTCTCCTGCCTCAGCCCAGCCGCGCTTTCTTACATAACACAGAACCTGCCCAGGGTGGCACCTACTCCATGGTGGGCTGGGCCCCCTCCCACACTGCTCGGCAATCAAAACAATACTCCACAAACATGTGCCCCACCAGAAAAAAAAAAAAAAAAAAAATTAAATTAAAAAAAATTTAAGAAGACGCTCAAATGTAAATAAAAAGAGAAATAAAACAATGCAGGAGCTCAAATGTAAATAAAAAGACAAAAAAAAAAAATTCCAGGAGGTTTAACATGCAACTTCTCCAGAAGGAGAAGAATTAATTAGAAGAGTACACAAAAATTCCTAAAACTTAAGAGATCAAAAACAGTTTTAAACAGAGGAAGAGGAATCTTCTCCATCACAACAAAAGAAACGAGAATAGCTGTAAAATTCTGAAGGAAAATGGTTTCCAAAGTAGAAGTCTATTAATAAAGTTAGAAGGAGACTGAACATCTTTAAATGTATAAATCTTAAACATCGCTATGCACACAACCTTTTGTAAATTTTCTTGTACTCAAGGATGTGCTCTGTACATAAGAAAGTAAATCAAGAAAGAAAAAAAGCTGGGCATGGTGGTGCACATCTTTAATCCCAGCACTAGAGGGGGGAGGAGAGACAGGTGGATCTCTGTGAGTTCAAGGCCAGCCTGGTCTACATAGCGAGCTCCAGGGCAGCTGAGACAAAAGAAAGATACTGTCTTAAAAAGACCCAAATAAACAAACAAATAAAATAATAAAATAAAATAAAATGAAATGAAATGAAATAAAATAAAATAAAATCAGGGCTTGTGAAATGGTTCAGTGGGTAAAGACACTTTGGCAGCAAGCCTAATGACCTGTGCTCAGTCCTTGGGACCCATATGGTGGAAGAGAGAATGTTGCCCCAAAAGTTGTTTTCTGATCTCCACATGGGTGCCATAGTACAAACACATAGTAAACAAATGAAAGTTAAAATAAAATAAAACCCTCAGAGCAATCTATTAATGTAATTATACCATTAAATGTCAATTAGCACCATAAGCTGAGTACTCATTTCTGGTAGAGAAGAGAAGTAGATCTAACTCTGTATCTTTCACAGACGGAAGTATGTCTAGAGGCAAAAAATAATGTTATCTGGTACATATGTAGAGGTTAATTTAAGAAAAACAATAGTGGTACTTCTGGAGATGGGACTCTGGCAGAACAAAGGAATGTGGCTGAGATTATTTTCATCCAGCTTCTAACTTTTAAACCCATACGTGAATTATTACTTTGATAAAAATGAAAATTAAGTTAAAAAAGAAGTCATATGGACTGAAATGTGAGCTCTACAAGCAGTAACATATTAAGGGTTTACATCACTTACCACACTGTGTAATTGGCTGCATTTAACTCAATAGCATCCCGGGTGAGCTTAAAGGCTCGTTCACTTCTTTCATCACGTTGCAGAACAGCTCGGAAATAATCATAAACGTCTCTAACTGGGGATAGAGGGCATAAGTGTATTATGAGTATCTTTCCTATTAAAAGTTGCACTGCAATATAAAACCCTGCTATACTTTATGTGCATACATAACATTTATACAATCAAGTAATTGGGGGTTTGAGTCTCTTCCCCCCTCCCATGCACACAAGCAATGGTATCTCATGTATACACAGCAGGATGGACTTAAACTTGCTGTGTAGCTGAGGCTGGCTTTACATTTCTGATCTGCCTGCCTCCACCTCCTACCTTCTGGGGTTAAAGGAATGAACCACTGTATCAACACAGTCAAACCATTGTGAGTGCTGTTCTGACAACACTCAATGTAGCAGACACAATACACAATCTATGTAGGTCTAACCATGCTTACTACATGTGTATAGATAAATGGTAAACTACAAGTTTGCCAACAATTTTATATAAAATTTTGTTATAAAAGATATATCTAATCCTCTTAATGATTATATGGTTCAGTTATATGACAGTAAGTTTTACTTTTAATCTATTTCTTCCAAAGACATTTCAGTAATTTCCTCCCAACTTACTGTTTGAAAAACTGTTGCAGATTTTAATAGCTAATATACTTGATGTTGACTATAAGCCTAACTCTGTACTAATATGTATATAATTCATTCAATCTGTAAAATACTTGCTAACATTATCCTCATTTACATTTTTTTAATTTTATTTATTTTTGTATGTGTATGAATGTACTGTCTGCATGCAGGTTTGTGCACCCATGTCGTGCAATGCCGAGGAGGTCAGAAGAGGGTGTCGGATTCCCCTGGAACTGGAGTTAAAGACGGTTCTCAGCCGCCATGTGGGTGCTGGGAATAGAACCCGGGTCCTCTGCAAGAGCAGTCGGTGCTCATAACCGCTAGGCCATCTTTCCAGCCCCCCCTCATTTACATTTTTCTATGGGTGCAAAATACTGAGAGGTTAAATAATGTGTCCAGGAAGATAAAGCCAGTAAAATGGTGATGTCAGAATTTAAGCCGGGCAGCCGAACTCCAAAGTCTGTGCTCTTAACCTCCTACCATCTATCTTTTTAAAACCATATTTTTTTAAATTCTTTTTTTTTTCTTTTTGGTGTGTGTGTGTGTGTGTGTGTGTGTGTGAGTATGTGTAAATGAGAATAGTGCCTGGAAAGATCTGAGGAGGGTGTTGGATCTCTTGGAACTGGAGTCACAGGCAGTTACGGATGCTGTGAACTAATAGGGTCCTCTGGAAGAGCAGAAAGCACTTTTAACTGCTGACCCATCTTTCTGGCCCCTAATTTATCTTTTCCAATAGTGCTGTCTGCTGTTAACTTGCTCTAGTTTCTTCTGTTGTATAAATTTTAAACTTTGACCTTTTTACCTGTCTTTTTTGATAGAGTAAATTTATGTATATTTTTCTTTGTAGTTTCAGACCAAGCATATGTAAGGACTTAAAATACTAAATTTATGCCTTGTGAAATATATTAATAATTTGAGATTAAGGGGATGACTCAGTAATAGAGTACCTGCCTAGCATACACAAGTCCCTAAGTTCAATCACAACCATAGCATGCATATGCATGCACACATGCATGTGAGCGCACATTAGTAATTACTCTCAATGGAAATATATACCTATTTCCCCAACATTTTCGTTATAAAAACTTATGAACTTGAAAAAGTTGTCTTTAGATTTCTCAGAATATTAGTGAAGTGAACATTTCTTTGTAAATATTTCTATTTCTTCTAGAAAAAAAAATTTTTTTTTTTTTTTGTCTGAGACAGCGTCTCTCCCTTTAGTCCCAGCTGGCCTGGAGCTCGATATATAGACCAGGCTGGCCTTGCAGTCACAGAGATCTGCCTGCCTCTGCCTCCTGAGTGCTAGGATTAAAGGTGTGCCCCACCACGCCCGGCCTTTCTTCTAGAAATATTATGTTGAGACATTTCAAAAGAAGTATCTTAGAAAGCATTTTTATGTAGTTATATACTAGTATCTTTTCTTTCAAAAATTATTTTATATCTAATTTTACCCTAACCCAAAGATTATTCTCTTTTATTTACATCTAGTTTATTATAATACTGTTTTTGAACTCATTTATAATTTTCAGTTTCACTAAGATATGAGCTAGGGATATAACTGAGCTCTTATTGTATTGCCAACTGTACCAAATCATTAATTAAACAATCTATTTTTGGTCAAAGTATAAAACATCTCTTTTAAACACATATTAAGGCCTCACATGTACTGATGGCTTATTTTTAGTCCTTATTAATCTATTTGCTTCTGTGTCAGTTCCACCTGCTAACTATTAAGTTTAGTAGTGTGTTTTTGGATTTGCTATATGGTAAACCCCTATACTACTCTTCTTCATTTTTAAACCTTTCTTGCCATTTTTTCAAAATCAATAAAGAAATAAATGCTTTTTGTAAAGAGGAATGATTTTACATAACAAAGAATTAACTGAAATAAAAATACATACACATGCGTACATATAAATACATAAAATTAAAGCCAGGCGTGGTGGTGTACGCCTTTAGTCCCAGCACTTGGGAGGCAGAGGCAGGTGGATCTCTGTGAATTCAAGGCCAGCCTGGTCTACAGAGCGAGCTCCAGGCCAGCTTGGACTAAAGAGAGACCCTGTCTCAAAAAGACCAAAAAATAAATAAATAAATAAATAAAATTACAAAACTTAGCATTTCATTTTATCCATTTACCTTTACTAAAACAATCAACATTTGTGTGACCTTCCATTTACAAAGAATTTTCACATTCATTGTGAGAAAAGGCTACTTTGTTGAAAAAAAAATAGTATCAGTAAATACATTTCAACTGAGGCTAACAGGACATAGCTAAAATATATTTTAAAATGCTGATACTTCAGTAACTAAAGCTTATTCTAAATAAAACAGTAACTCATTTGTTACATTTTAAATACAGATTAAAAGCAGTCATACAATAGCTACTATGTATTATAATGTGACATTCATTACTCAGAACATCTCCATTCTTTGAACAAAATAAAATAAAGACAACTGACAAAAGTAATTCAAATCCTTACTGAATAAAAATGTGTCATCTATCTTGCTACATCATTGCAAATTTTAACTTTGTTAGAATTTTTAGCTTACAGAACTTTTCCTAATAAATATCAACTTACACTTTTCACTGTAGATAATCTGGACCACAGGATTGGGACCATCATTCTGTGGCACTGGATCTATATCAGCCCATTCCGCCCTGTCTCTGGAAATACACATTTCCCCATGGTCATATTCAAACACATTAGGAGAAAAACAATTTCAGTTTTTTGTTTTGTTTTGTTTTGTTTAGTGGCAACAATCACTCATTCAAAGTAGCAACTTACAGAGATCTTAGTGTAATGACTGATTCTTCCTTTGCCTTTTGCCTTTCATATTAATTTTTTTTTTTTTCGGTCTTTTTGAGACAAGAGTCTCCCTGTAGCCCCAGCTGTCCTGGAACTCACTATGTAGAACAGGCTGGCCTTGAACTCACAGAGGCCTCTGCCTCCCGAGTGCTGGAATTAAAGACTTGTACCACCATGCCCGGCTCATATTAAACTTTTAAAATACCATTAAAACCACCTCTGAATTAAGAAAAGTTGACAAATCAACACTTTCAAATGTGAAGTTTTATTGTGTGGCAAAACGTTTTTCCAGCAAGTATACAAGTTTTAACTAAATCTATCTCACTCATTTGTCTAATAAGAATCTGGAGTCAGTCAGCATTTAAAAAAACCCGAATAATAGTTTCCTAGAAACTGGCATTTTAAACTCAAAGTAGGGTTAGGGATGTAGTAAAATATTTGCCTAGCATGCATGAGGTGAGAAAAGGCTCTGGAATCTGACAACTACCTATGATGGAAAAATAAATAGCTTTATCACACCAGGAGCTCTTGAGAAAGTTATTTAACCTTTTGGGACCTCAGTTTCTTCATATATAAAATGGAGATAATTATCAGCAATTAACCTTGGAAGATTGTTTTGAGGACTAGATAACAGATATTAAATACTTAAAACATGCATAGCATATTGTAATTATTCAAGACTAGTTGAAACAATAGGTACTTACAGAGATTTCTATGTATTGCCCAGTGCGACCACCTTTACTTCTATTATTTTCCACTTCTCTATACACCTCAGCTATTGAGAGCAGAGATGTGGCATACAAATAACCTTGAAATTGTGTCCATTATATAATACAGGGGGAAACAATGACCTGCTCTATGAAACCTACCGCCTGGAGCGGGGCATGGAAAATATTTTTATTTATTCCTTTGGAAATCAGACACAGTCACAGTGAAGAAGATAATTCACAAATCAGAGAGGTGTGAGGGCTACGGGGCCCCACACCCAATTTAAATGAACTTCAACACCAGAAATCTCTGGATAGTGCTCTCCCCTCATTCATAAAATCAAGGCAAATAAGCCATCTAAAGGGTTTAGGTAGAACTACAAAAGACAGTAGTTTTCCATCGTCTCTGCAGGCTCACAAGGAACTAGGGAATCAGCATCACTATCAGAAAGCAAAGAACAGAAGGAGATGAGCAAAGACGAGGCCAAGGCAGGAAAGTTCTCTCCAGTCTGCAGAAGCCACGGAAAGCTCTGACAGCTTTTTCCTAAAGGGCAACTGTGGCCTTGCTTTAATTACTTTGAAGCGCGCTATCAGAAGTACACCCTGCTCTGTTCGTAACCTGTGTGGTTGTTAGGAGGATCGCGCTTCCTGGCTCCAGAGGACAGCGTCCAGTGTCACACCCCCCCCAGCCGGGCGCGTCCCAAGCCGCTCTCCCCGGCCCCGGCCTCCAGCTCCGCGGCCGCCTGGAAGGCGTTACCTGTACAAAACGTAGGTGGGCGAGTCCAGGCACAGAAATCCGTCGTCCATAGGGGACGCCACTTCTTCCCCCACCTCAACCGCCATCTCTTCTTCCTGCGGCTGCAGGGACGGCAGCGGAGGCGGCGGGGGCGGCGGCTGCTCCCCCTGTCCGTTTTCGCCGCCTGGCGCAGACTCCCCGACCCCTTCAGTAGCCGCCATCTCGCCTCGGTCCGCAGCGAAGGTGGCGGCAGAGGCCCCGCCCCCCAGCGGATCGCCCCGCCCCCCCCCGCGGCCCACTTCCGTTTCCTCGCGCGCTACCATAGAGGCGGTGGGTAGAGGGCCGGCGTGGAGGCTTGGCTGGGCAAAACTGACCAGGCCAAGCTGTGTGAGTGTGCTGCTCATTGCGGCAGCGCCACACTCTGTTCCTGAGAGGCCCGTCCTAGAGGCCTTTGGATGCCAGTAGAGAATCTGTTAGAGTTGTCAGCCGTCCCCTTCTTCTCGTAACTTCTTTTCAATTCTGGGATGGAACCAAAGACTTAGAACATGTTAGGCATGCCCTCCACCACTGATGCATTCACATCCCTCAGCTGCTCCTTATTTTGAATACAGTCTTAGTTTAGTTTAAGCACTACAAGCCAACAGCCCACAGGCCGCCACCCATTATCCCTCATCCCAATAAGGATAACTTGAACTTTTATGTTCCTTCACACTTTCTAAGTTTTGCAGTGCTTAGACGTTAGAAAGCAGAATTTAAGTCAGGGATCTTGTCTTTGTAAATTAAATTTGGAGTTAATCCAAGTAATACACATGTACACGTTATATGAAAGGGAAGCGCCTTTCTAAATATAAGAAATGAATATTTAAGAAATATTTGCTGACTACCAATTAGGTGCCAGGTTCACACAAGTATAGAAACCAGTCTCTGCAATGACAAAGTTTATATTCTAGGGAAAGGATTATGATTGATTTTGGATATATCTGGCAGGTAATGGTAAATCTTAAAGCAGGTAAGCAGGTTGAGGGAATATAAATGTTTGGGGGGTGTTGTTTTGTTTCGTTTGGGGGCAGGCTCTTGCTATGTAGCACTGCTTGGCCTGACACCACATAGCCCACTCTGGCCTCCAACTTGGAGTGACCCTTTGTTGACACAAACACATAAGTCTCACCTCAGAGATGGTTTATTCTGTAGCCAAAACAGGAAATGTCCCAGGAAAACAGATTAAGATTACCCCAAATTCCGTGTTCTAATGTGGTAATAGTTTCATGAAGCTCTTACAGTAAAAGGACAAAGAAATTCATAAATCACAAAGAAATTCATAAATCAAGATGCTTTTTTTTTTTTTTTTTTGGTTTTTTTGAGACAGGGTCTCCCTGGAACTCTCTATGTAGACCAGGCTGGCCTTGAACTTAGAGATCCACCTGCTTTTGCTTCCTGAATGCTGGGAGCTTTTGCTTCCTGAATGCTGGGATTAAAGGCAAGTGCCACCATGCCTGGCAAATCAAGACACTTTTTTTTTTTTTTGTTGTTGTTGTTGTTGTTTTTGTATATATATATTTTTTCTTTTGAGGCAGGGTCTCCCTTTTAGTCCCAGCTGTCCTGGAGCTCGCTCTGTAGACCACGCTGGCCTTGAACTCACAGAGATCTGCCTACTTCTACCTCCTGAGTGCTGGGATTAAAGGTGCGTGCCACCACACCTGGCTTTAATTTTTTTTATTATTTTTTATGTGTATGAGTGTACTGTCTGCATGTAGGGTGGTGTGCCCATGTCGTGCAATGCCTGGGAGGTCAGAAGAGGGCGTCGGATTACCCTGGAACTGGAGTTAAAGACGGGTCTTAGCCGCCATGTGGGTGCTGGGAATCGAACCCGGGTCCTCTGCAAGAGCAGTCAGTGCTCTTAACCGCTGAGCCATCTCTCCAGCCTCAAATCAAGACACTTTTAAATACATTAACAGAAACATTAAGTGCATGGGTTAAAGCAAAGGGGGAGGGGAGCTGTAATAGTGTTAGAGTAGTAAAGAGCCCCATAAGATTCGTTGATAAACACTATAAAATCTCTAGTCTTTCCATCATTCCAGTTTACAGCCATCTGGTCATGGGACCACCCTGGGAAGGCAGGTTCACCTTAAGTCGTGCTAACTAGATTACCCTAGTGTGTTAATGAGATAGTGAACTTTTCCTGTCTGGAGTCTGACCTCCCAGTGCATTGCTTCTGGAGCTGGCCACAGACATGGAGGTCTCTTCAGAAAATGTCATCTCTCCTTTTCTACTTCATAGCCCTTCTCTACACATGCTTTCCTTAACGCTTTGGGCTGCCCTAGCATCTCATACTCCTTTACTTTTTCTCTAAAGCTTCCTTCTCCCCACCATGTGGCTGGCTGTCAAGTGTCTGACCTCCATGCACCTTCTAAACCTGCACAGCATCATGGCTTTTTCTATCTCTCCTCCATTCTCCTCCTCAAGGCAGACGCTGAGATTATCAGGTCAACTGCCTTGAGGATTTTTCTTTAAATTCTAATAAAATTGTCCTATAGCTTATGTTTGGGTCCATTCTTAAATTCTTTTATGAATGAGACTAAGAACCCTCTAGAGGATGCTCTTTCTCCCCATTTCAATAGGCCTCATGGTATCCGATGGTATTCTTAGCCTTTTGGTTGGTTGGTGTCTGTTTGTACATTCCAAATAGTCACAAAGACGTTAGGTCAGATATAGGGGATGACAATAAATGGCTATTAAGAGAGCTAAAGATGCCCCCAGATAATTTGGCTCTGGAATTGTAGCATTTGAGACTCTCCGCAGTCAGTCTAATCAGTCATTTAACCTTATAGAAGATGCAGCTTCTTCTGGGAACCTTCATTTATTACCTATACCCTCCTGCCTCAACCTCCCAGGGTTATAGGCCAGGGCCACCACATTCAGCTCCTTGATCTTTTTTATTTAGTATAGTCAGAAAGGTTTTCTAAGGGGCTGTTTGAGCAAGATGTGAAATGGGGAAAAGTACACTTAGTATGTTCTTGATTCATGGAGAATGCCAATATGGCTGAACCTGTAACTGTAGGAAAAGAATTGGTTAAGTGTAAGGTTAAAGAGATGGCAGGTGTCATGGTAAGGATTTGAGACTCAATTTTTTATCGTGGTTTTATACATATGTTAGCTATTTTAAGTATTTTATTCAGTGACATTAAGTACATTTACCTTACTGTCTCCAGAACATTTTCATTTCTCAAACTTAAACTTTATACCAAACAATAGCTGCCTTCCCTTCTTCCTCAAATTCCCTGGTATAATAGTTGTTTTTATAAGTGATTTATCTTTATTTGTATAAGTGTTTTGGTTACTGGTATGTTTATAGGTATGCGTGTGATGCCTGTGAGGGCTGGAAGAAGATGACAGAGCTGCCATATTGGTGCTAGGAGTTGAATCTGGGTCTGGTGAAAGAACAGCAAGTGCTGTTAACCCTGAGCCACTTCTCCAGCCCTTTTTGAAAGCTGTGATAAAATATGTGAAAGAAGCAAGTTAAGTATGCATAGATTTACTTTGGGTCCTAGTTTGAGAGGAAAGCCCATCATGGCAGGGAAGGCATGGCGACAGGAGCAGCTTGCAGGTGCGGCTGGAATGTGAGATGCTGGTTACCATTCCAGTGGCAGTCAGGAATGAAGTGTTCTGGACAGCAAAAGCAGAGCTATAACCCATATGCCCTACCTCTATGGCCCTAGAGTCAGCTAGCTAGGTCCCATGTCCAAACATTCCACAATCTTCCCCAATGATTGGAGCAGCTAGAGACCAGCTTTTTAGACATGAGCCTGTGGAGACAATAATATCTGGTAACAGTCATTCTACTTCGTGTCTCTGAATAGTTCATATACACAGAATCAGACATTATCTATACTTTTGTCTCTGGTTTGTTTTACTTACTGTCTTCTAGGTGTGCTTGTAAAAGGTCTGCCTTAGTCTCTGGTTGCTCTTGCTCTCCTTCCTGGCACAGTGAAGTGAGCAACTCTGATCTTCCTCAAAAGTTGTTTTCTGCTGATAAAAATGGTAACATTTCAAGGAATTGTTAGTGGATTTTTGTGTATGTGCAGCTGTGTCAGGGTATGTGAATGAATATACCCATATGTATGGAAGACAGAGGCATGGGCTCTCCTCAGAGCTGGAGTTACAGATCGTTGGTTGTGAGCCTCCAGATGTGGGTACTAAGAACAGAGCTCCAGTTCCCTGCAAGAGCAATATGTGCCCTTAACCACTGAGCCATCTCTTTAGCCCCTTAAATTTTGTTTTGTTTATTGTTCAAGGAATTAAGCATAAAATATATACATGCAGGGCATGTAAATGCTCTACTATCAGCTATATCCCCAGCCCAAAATGTAATTTGTAACATACTTTTCTTTCAGTGGCGTTGGACTGAACCCAGGGTCTTGAGCATGCTAGACAAGTACTCTACCACTGAGCAACACCGCCAGCAAAAATATGACTTCATAAGTTTGTGTGTCATTCTTGCACGTTGTGCTGGATAGCTTTAGTGTCAACTTGACACACCTGAGTTGAGGGCGCCTCAATTGAGGAATTGGTTCCATTGGACTGGCCTGCGGCCACGTCTGTGGAGTATTGGCTTGATTGATGAGCAATGTGGGAGGACCTAGCCCATTATGGGGGGGGGTGCCGCCTCTGGGCAGATTGCTGTGTACAGTGTAACAAAGCAGGCTGAGCCTGGGCCAGGGAAGCAAGCCAGTAAGAAGCACTCCTCCATGGCCTGTGCTTCAGCTCCTGCTTCCGGGTTCCTGCCCTGAATTCCTATGCTGGGGTCCCTCAGTGATGAACTGTGACCCAGGAGATATGAGCCAAATAAACCCTTTCCTCCCCAAGTTGGTTTTGGTCAGAGTGTTTGGTCACAGCAATTGAAGTGAAACTAGAACACACAGGCTGTCCTAATCTCTGTATCTTTTCAATTTCAGTATATGTGCTGCCTAAGTAAGTACGTCCCATCTTTTGGCTATTGTGAATGTGATGCTTACAAATAACTGTGTTTGGGTTCCTGCTTTCACTCCTTTTGGTACATACCTAAAAGTGAAAATGATGAGCCATAAGGAACTTCTTTAAAATTTTATTTAATTTACTTACTTATTTTAAGTGTCCAAGTGTTATGACTGCATGTATGTGAGTGAACCTGTGAAGTCAGAAGAGGGTGTTAGGTTTTCTGGAACTGGAATTAAAGACAGTTGTTAGCTGCCATGTGGGTCTTCTACAAGAGCAGCCAGTGCTCTTAGCCCCTCATAAGGAAATTCTATGCTTAATTTTTTTTGAGACATTGTCTACTTCTAGTCCCAGCTGGCCTGGAACTGTTTTACAGGAGGAATGAGGAATAGCCAAAACAGTGGGGTTATTACTATGATAAACCTGACCATGCGGTTCATAGACATTTGGAACTGTTTTATAGGAGGAATGGGGAGAGTTTTGAAGTCTGGGCTTAGAAAAACACTAGAATGTTATATGTATAACTTATTGGGCCATTCTTGGGGTAGATTAGAAGACCAAAATTCAGTGAGAAATTAAAACAGTGAAGGCCCAGTTCATGAGGTTTCAGAGGTAAACGAGGAATCCTATCAGCACCTGGGCTAGAGGCAATTCATCTGCTACTCTGGGAAAAATCTGGCTTGATTCCTTACATCTTTGAAATTTGATTTCATTTGAATTCAGAAGAAAAGGAATAATTTGCTTGACAGTGGAAATCTAAGACAGGACACCATTTAAGCTGCACCATGGTTTCTACTTAATGCTCTTAGACAAGCCTGCAGTGAGAAAGCAATAAAAGAAGCAACAAGAGAGGAAATGTACCCAATTTGGAAGGGCTGAAATCAGCTGTGTCCTGCTCTAAGTTACAACATATTGTGTAAAAATGTTTATTCAGACAGTGCCTTTCCCTGAAGGACTCTTTCACAACCTTTTACTATGTTTTGAGGATGGAAGATGATTCTGTACCTTGGTAGACACATAAACACCATCTGTCTGACACCACCCACAAGGCACAGACTGATAATTTATTTCAATGATTAGAGATGGTGCCGCCCTATAAATATTGAGGTAAATTGAGACTTTAGAGTCTTAGATTAATGATTCAAGAGAGACACTGAGACAGACTATCCTTTTGGAGAAAAGATTAAAAGAGTTAACATCATAGATTGACAGCAGCATAGTGGGAGTTTATAACATTTTAACTCTTCACACTTAACTCATGTCAACTGTTCTAACAACACAGGGGTAACATCTGGGAAGTTTAGTTTATAGTTTCCCCACTGACCAAGCATAACATTTTATGCATGTGGCAAATATTATCTACGAGCCCACATTGCTAGAAAGCTTATTCCTACGATCTGATGTAGATGAGTCTGAGTAATCAGGAAGGCAGATTTTTCTGGAGAGAAAAATGATTATCAAAACCATTGAGGAAGACATTCCTGGATCACATTAATCCACTAGCCAACAGGATATGGTCTAATTTTTTTTTTAGCCAGGGTCTTACTATATAGTCTGGGCTGACCTCCAACCCACAAAGATCTGCCTGCACTTGTCTCCAGAGTGCTAGGATTAAAGATGCAGGCCAATACACCAAGCAACAATAATATTAATAAAAAGGTATATCATTAGTAACTTCAGTAAACTCAAAATTAGTATTGCATTTATCATTCAGGATTATACTCTCAAACTACTAAAAATGTTAGACAATTTAAAAACATCTAATTACGAAAGAATTTAAGAACTATGAAATGTAAGATAAATGCTGTATGGGGTACTTCATTGTCAATGTGATTGGAGATGAATCACCTACCATTTCTCAAGTCCATATGCACATGCTCTCAGAAGAAGCTGATGCAAGTTTGATGTGAGAAATCTGAATCTTTTTAAGGCCTGAAGTTTTGCAGCATAAAGTTGGTTAGAAGTACCTGATAGAGTTCTTTCAGTCCAGGTTGAAGGGAACACTAACTGATGAAATCACCTGATTTTATTTGTCTCCAGGTTCCTTTGCAACCTATTCTGAATTTTTAGTTATTATATTTAAAAGCCCCTCATTGGCAGGCTGGAGAAATGGCTCCATGGTTAAAAGCATGGGTTGCTACTGCAGAGGAACCGAGTTTGATTCCAAGGACCAACATGGAGGCTAAAAACTGTACATAATTCCAGTTCCAGGGCATCTGATGCCTTCTTCTGACCTCTTAGGGCATTGCCCAACAATGGTTGCACTTACATACATGCAAGCAATACATTCATACACATAAAACAAAAACAATAAAAATGCTAAGGTCCCTCATTGGGTAAGAAGCTCCCCTCAGTCTTAGCTGATGAGCTGTTCGCAACTGATAGCTGTGGGAGAGGGCTCCGGGGGATGGACCACATGGAAGAGCATTTGGGGACCCAGATTAGACTCAATAAACAACAAAAAACATGAACTGGGGCAAGAGAGAGTTAAGGAGGATGAAGACAAGAGGGGGCCTGAATAGGGTAGAATACATTGTACGGACATTTCAAAAAATCAATAAGATATTTTTAAAAGAACAAATCTCATAAAATTTCTCCCCTTTTATTGATTTTTTTTGCATTTCTTACAATACATCTTGATCATATTTAGAGCCCCTCCCCTAGCTGCACCCTCTTATACCCCCCCACTCCACCAGGTTTCATGCATTCTGTCATATACTGAGTCAGGTTTGTGTCTTCAAATGTCCCTCAGTTCCTCAGTTCATCCATTGAGTCCATTTTTTTTAATTTTAGAATTTCAAGTTTTTGTTCTAAGATATAATTACACATTTTTAGTTTGAGGATTATAACAGTTCAGTTTAGTTGTTATACTTTCTATTTCTTTTTTTGTTCCCTTTAATTTTATATTACTCCAAAATACACACACACACACACACACACACACACACACATATATATATAATATCTATATGGATATATAATATATCTACTAATATACTATATCTATATATATATAATATGTATGTATATACTCAACATGTATACCCAAATGACGGAGTCTGAAAATAAGCTATGGGTTAATTCCAAAACATGTTTGGATTCACATTTTTTTCAAATTTTTATTTATTTTTTATGTGTATGAATGTACTGTCTGTATGTAGGTTTGTGCACCCGGGTCGTGCAATACCTCGGAGGTCAGAAGAGGGTGTCGGATTCCCCTGGAACTGGAGTTAAAGACTGTTCTCAGCCACCATGTGGGTGCTGGGGATCAAACCCCAGTCCTCTGTAAGAGCAGTCGGCGCTCTTAACTGCTAGGCCATCTCTCCAGCCCCAAGGGATTCACATTTTAACAGTAATTTTGTATGCAGACACAAAGAAATTATAATTTTACATTTGCATGTTACATAGCAAGTTAATGTATGTTTTAATGTACTTTCCAGGAAGGGATTGATTCTTTCTCATAAATCTTAGAAATTGGGACTATAGAGACATTAACTTCAAGTTATATCTATAGTAGCATAAGGTTTGACTTATATATAAGGATTTGGTGTGAGGAACCACAAATAAGGGACACCATTCATCATTTGCTTTTCTGAAACTGTGTTACTTCACTTAGCAAAACGGCTTCTAGTTCCATCTATTTACCTTTGAATTTCATGATGTCGTCTTTCTTTACCACTGTATGGAATTCCATTGTGTAGATGTACCACATTTTCATTATCTACTCATCAGTTGAGGGACACTTGGGTTGCTTCCAGCTCTTTGCTATTTTGAAGAAAGCTGCAATAAATATGGTTGTGTATATGTCTCTGCAATATGATGAATCTTCTGGGTATATATATACCTACAAGTGGTATGACTGGGTCAAGTGGAAGGTTCATTTCAAGCCTTTTAAGAGTTCTCTGGGGCTGGAGAGATGGCCTAGCAGTTAAGAGCGCCGACTACTCTTGCATAGGACCTGGGTTCAATCCCCAGCACCCACATGGCGGCTTTAACTCCAGTTCCAGGGAAATCCGACCCCCTCTTCTGACCTCCGTGGCATTGCATGACACAGGTGCGCAAGCCTACATGCAGACAGTACACTCATACACATAAAAAATAAATAAAATTAAAAAAAAGTTTTAAGAGTTCTCCATACTGCTTTCCATAGGGGTTGCATGAGTTTGCATTCCCACCAGTAGTGAATAAGTGGTCCCCTTCTTCCAGACCTCTCCAGCATTTGGTATCATTTGTTTTCTTGATCATAGCGAGGCTTACCAGGATGAGATGAAATCTTAAAGTGATTTCAATTTGCATTCCTTAATTACTAGTGATGTTGAACACTTTAAGATGTTTCTCAACCATTTTTACTTCTTCATTTGTGAAGTCTCTATTCAGCTCTTTACTCCATCTTTTGATTGGGTCATTTGTTTTCTTGGTCCTTTGCTTTTTGAGTAATTTATACAATCTGGATGTTAGAACTCTGTCAGATCTGTCACTGTGAAGGTTTCTTCCCACTCTGTGGGTTTTCTTTTCACTTCATTGATTGTTTCTTTCACTATACAGAAGCTTTTTAGTTTAATGAGGTCCTACTTGTTGATTGTTTATCTTATTTCCTGTGAAACTGCTGTCTGGTTTAGAAAGTCTTTTCATACACCTATGTCTTGTAGGTTACTACCAACTTTTTCCTCTATTATTTTCAGAGTTTCAGGTTTCACATTGAGGTCTTTGATCCATTTGGAGTTCATTTTTGTACATGGCAAAAGGTTGGGGTTCAGTTTTATTCTTCTACAAGTGGTAATTCAATTTTGCTAGCATCACTTGTTGAAGATGCTGTCTTTCCTCCATTGAGTCTTTTTGGCTCCTTCATCAAATATGAGGTGGCTGAGTGAGATTGCATGTGCTTAAGTTTGGATCTTTAGCTTTATTCCATTGATCTTTGGGTCTGTTTTTTTTTTTTTTTTTTTTTTTTTTTTT
>VZQC01014390.1:1055115-1248964 GCA_009823505.1 Rhizomys pruinosus | reverse complement strand
GGGGGGGGCTCTTCAGCCCGCGCCCCGGCACCTGCCGCTGGGCTCAGGAGATCTCAAATCTCAAGAGTCACACAAGCGTGCCTTTAATACCGGCTGGGAGGATAACTCCGCCCCCACAGCCACTAGATCTGTCTCCCCCTCTTCCTGCCGCTGGGCTCAGATCTCCTGGGTCTGTTTTTATACCCAAAACAGTATATGTCTTCCTTTAATAGAAATGGTTCAGACAATTTTACTTTTTTTTTTGGTCTTTTTGAGATGAGGTCTCCCTGTAGCCCCAGTTGTACTGGAACTCACTATGTAGACCAGGCTGGCCTTGAACTCACAGAGATCTGCCTGCCTCTGCCTCCCAAGTGCTGGGATTAAAGGCGTGTGCCACCACACCCAGCCTTATTTTACTTATTTTTATAGGATACCAAATACTTATTTTATAAATTGATAAAGGATGTTCCCTAAAAGGGGTAGATCTTAGAAGAAAGCCATAAAAAAATAAAATAAAAAGAAGGAAGCCAGAACTTTAATTTTGAAAACTTATTAGTGTCTTTCTTTCTTTAATAGGCCAAATGTTATAAATAGATTTAAACACATATAAAATGACTACCTTCCTGAGCAACCATTAACTTCCATAGCTTCTCAGGGAAGGGTGGGGCCTATGAGCCTCTCCTGCATCCTGGCTGGAACGTGGATGGCCTCCACCTTCTGCAGGCCTTGAGCAGATAACCAGAGACAATATAATTCTATCTACACAAAGTTTAGTGACAAAGTTACACATGATTTGTGGAATCGTATGTAACTTTGTTACTTCTGGGACACCATCTTAGCTTGCTCACAATGTAAACAAATGTACTAGGCCTTGACCTCCTCTTCTGTGTTAGTTTGAAGGAGAATGTCCCCCATAGGAACTCACAGAGATCTGCCTGCCTCTGCCTCCCAAGTGCTAGGATTAAAGGCAGGCGCCACCACGCCCTGCGGTCAGTGCTTTATTACAGCAATAGAAAAGTAACCAATACATCTTGCAACCTAAAAATATAGTTTTAATCCCTCATGATCCTTCCTTGTCCTTAACTCAAAATAATGTATGAGTGTGTGTGTGTGTGTGTGTGTGTGTGTGTTGTGAAAACAGTCAAGTGCTGCAAGCAGCAAATATTCATTGCAAGCAACAGATTATTCTCTTTGTGTTGCAAACAATGGGTGAGATTGAAAAATATCTATTTATAGCCAGGCGTGGTGGCAAACGCCTTTAATCCTAGCACTCGGGAGGCAGAGGCAGGCGGATCTTTTTGAGTTCAAGGCCGGCCTGGTCTACAGAGTGAGTTCCAGGACAGCTGGGGCTACAAGGAGACCCTGTCTCGAAAAGACCAAAAAAAAAAAAAAAAAATATCTATTTATGATTATGTGTGATGTTCTAGGTCAACACAGGTCAGAAAGAGATATAAACTTTTTCCTCTTTTCCTTCCCCATTTAATGCTGGATGTATACAGTTTCAATAAAGAGAGAGCAAAGCCTTTGTTTTGTTCTGGGAGAAATCTGATAGAACATGTTCTCAGAATAGTTCAGGTCCCACTCTTGGCTGAAATGGATGCTAAGAGTCAGGTTGTCTTTATTCCAACATCTCCATAATGTAGCATCATGCTGCAACACCACCATTCTTACTTAATGGTAAAATTCTAAACAAAGCAAGGAGATCATTATTTAGAACGGGGGGGGGGGAATTGGAACTATGGCTAAGAAAGGGCATGTGTAAACACTTGAGGGTGCTTGCAATGTTTAACCTCCTGCCTTGGATTCATCAGTTACATGAATATTCAGTATATGAGCACCAAAAGGCAGAAATGTAGAATCGTATGTTACTAAGCAACATGTAAATTAAATGAACAAATGGCAAAGGTTTTATGGTGGGTTTATTTGAAAGTAATCACTTCTCTAGAAAATTTTTACAAGATTATATTTTATTAAACCTTTCTATTATTAAATCTGTAACTCAACTTCCATTCAAGGGTTTAATAATTCTGTAAAGGCATAAAAATTACTTTAGTTTTATGAAGGCAACTATATTGGCCAAACATAATATGTGGCCTGTTTTCTTCACAAAAAGGTTTTATATATATATATATATATATATATATATATATATATATAAATGACCTTCGAAATTTTTTAATTAAGCTCAAATACAGGTGTGAAATATGAATTCACCATGAACATTGAACTGAAATTGTCCTTTGCTTTCCCTTGGTGGATTAGGACATATTTTCTCTGTGAACACAATACATAGGAAGCCAAGGACTAATTAGAAACATGCTGTCAAAGCCAGAGGAGACAGTTGGGTAAGGCTCGCTCCCTGTCGTGGTCTGGAACGCCTCTACTTCTCAGGAATGATCTGACTGAAAACAGGAGTTGCACTGCCTGGAGTCCCTGCCCCTGACCGGGGTTACAGTCTTTATTCCCAACTCCATTTCCTCATATTTTAGCTTTCCCTCCCGTCTTTCCTTGGCCTTCTTATCAGCCGTTAAGCTTTCTTCTGGGGTTGTTTAACCTTATCTTTCTGTTTTGCATAATTTTTAATTATTTTTTTTATTTTTGAGACAGGGTCTCTCTACAGAGAGAGACCTGTGCCGCCATGCCTGGCTATATTTCTGAAAGCCATGGTCTTAGCCCATCTTCTGCTGCTATATAACAGAATATATGAGACTGGGCAATTTATAGTGGACAGAAGTTTATTTGGCTCTGCAGAATCCAAAATCAAGGGGCCACATTTGAGGAGGTCTTTTTGCTGCCTCCTGACTTAGTGAAGGCATCACATGGGGCAAGAAAATGAGAGGCCCAGGTTTGACTTCCTAACAAACCCACTCATGAGTAATTCTTCTATAATGACATCAATCTACACATAAGCACAGAACGCTTGTGGTTAAATAATCTCTTAAAGGATCTCCCTCTTTATACACCTGCTCTAGGGAATAGATTTCCAGCTCATGAACACTGGGACATATTGAAACCACATATATGTGTGTGTATATATATATATATATATATATATATATATATTCTAGGTTTGTTTCCAAAAGACTGTGCCCCGTGTGGCCTGACTGAGCTACAGTATGCACCAAACACCAGGTCTTGTGGTTTTGGGCATCCATTCCTGTCCTGTTTTGAAACTAAAATACATATAAATTAAAAAAAATCAAAACAACAACAGCAACAAAAATATGCACACAGAAAAACCTACACAGCATAAACATCTACTCCTCACCCTTGACCTCCCAGTAGACCTACAATTTTCAATCCCATGTCTCAGAGACAACCATCTATATTGCTTTATAACAGATCCATACCTGCCTCTGCCTTCCAAATGCTGGGATTAAAGGCATGCACCACCATGCCCAGAAACATTCTTTATTTTTAATTTTTAAAAAAATTTTATGAGAAATTATGTGGAGGTGGACTACAGAAAAGACTCAGTGGTTAGGATTACTTGCTGCTTTCACAGAGGATCTAGGTCCAGTTTCCAGCTCACAACCACCTGTAGCTACAGTTCCAGGAATCTGACATCCTCTTCTGGCCTCTATGGGAACCACATGCATGGAGAGCATATATAGACATGCAGGCAAAACATGCATCTGCATAAAAACAAATTTAAAATTATGTGGATGTGGATGTATCTGTGTGAGTGCTACATGTGTGGGAGTGCCCATGGAGGCCAGGCGAGGATACTGGATTCCCCTGGAGCTGGAGTTAGAGGCAGTTGTAAACAACCTGATGCTGAGACCCAAATTTGGGTCTTCTGGAAGTACAGCAAGTGCTCTTAACCTCCAAGCCACCTCTGTAGCCCCAAGAAGCAATCATCAGTTTCTTGTGGGTCTTTCCAGAAACATTTAACACCACACACACACACACACACACACACACACACACACACACACACTATTCCGCCTATTGCTTTGTCTTTGTGATATCTCTCCCCATCATTTTGAGTTCTTTGCTCCTACTCCTTGCATTCTGACCATGTTGGTCATTATTGCACATCTCATCATTGTTCCCTACCTTTATTTATTTATTTATTATTTATTATTTATTATTTATTGAGATAGGGTCTCCCTATAGCCACAGCTGGCCTGGAAATCACTCTATAGACCAGGCTCTCCTTGAACTCACAGAGATCTGCCTGCCTCTGCCTCCCAAGTGCTGGGATTAAAGGCATGCGCCACCATGCCTGGCTTAAAGACAGTTCTTAGCTGCCATGGAGGTGCTGGGAATCGAACCTGGGTCCTCTGCAAGAGCAGTCAATGCTCTTAACTGCTGAACCATCTCTCCAGGCCCCAAACCTTCACTTTAGTCTTTTGTTCATCACAAAAAAAGTTTTTGATACCTGTATATTTCTTTTCCTTTATGTGGTCTTTAATA
The DNA here is from genome assembly GCA_009823505.1 of Rhizomys pruinosus. Lineage (NCBI taxonomy): Eukaryota > Metazoa > Chordata > Mammalia > Rodentia > Spalacidae > Rhizomys > Rhizomys pruinosus. Next base: position 1,244,566 of record VZQC01014390.1, on the reverse strand, counting down.
ATGTTATTATGCAGTGTTTGGCATTATCATTTTTCACTGTTGAAAATGTTTCATTAGTGTTCTGGGTAAGATGGTAGATTAGAAGCTGCTTCTGTGTGATTTGGTGAAGGAAGTCACTATTTAAAAAAAAAAAAAAGGAGACTTGGGGCTGGAGAGATGGCTCAGCAGTTAAGAACACTTGCTGCTCTTGCAGAGGATCTGGATTTTGTTACCAGAACTCACATGGCAGCTAACAACTGTCTATCACTCCTGTTCTAGGGGTTCTGACACCCTCTTCCAACCTCCTTGGGCATTGCATGACATGGATGCATTTACACTCATAAATATAAAATAAAGTATTTTTAAAAAACAGACTTTATTGCAAAGAGAATAGGAGGGGAAGAACATCAGAAACATACAAAGAGTGGAAGGATGATGGGAAAGTGTGGAGAAAGTAGTAAGAAAAGGTAAAAAGATGCAAAATTTTACATGGGAGAAATACCCAGGAGTCTCCAGCAACTGAGGCCTGGATGTACCACATTAACCAAAGAGACAAGACCAGAAAAGAAACTCTCTATGCCATATCATAGTTAAAATGTTAGATGCCCAAAACAAAGACAAAATTCTGAAAGCCACAAGACAAAAATGACAAGTTACATATAAGGGGAAACCTATCAGAATTAGAACTGACTTCTCAGTACAAACTAGGAAAGCAAGAAGAACATGGAGCAAAGCATTCCCAGTGTTAAAGGACTATAGATGCCAACCCAGGTTACTATACACAGCAAAAATGTCAATTACAGTTGAAGGAGAGAGAAAAATCTTCCATGACATAATCAAGATGAAAGAATACATGTCTGGAAAACCAACCCTTCAGAGAATACTTGAAGCAATTCAAAGGACAGAAGAAAGGAGCAACTATCCTCAGGCACCTAGAAAGAAAAATTAATAAAAGCATAACTGCAGAAGTAGAAGCCTAGACCAAAAATACAAATGGATAATAAGGTGAAAGGAAGTAACACACATCTTACAGTTATAACCTTAAACATTAATGGACTAAACTCCCCAATCAAAAGACATAGACTGGGAGATTGGATTAGAAAACAGAACCCATCTATATGCTGTCTACAAGAAACACACCTTACCCTCAAGGATAGGCACCACCTTAAAGTGAAAGGATGGAAAAAATATTCCAAGCGAATGGTACCAAAAAGAAAGAAGGTGTTGCTATTTTAATATCAGATAAAATAGACTTCAAAGTAAAAGAAATCAGAAGAGACAAAGAAGACCATTACATCTTTATCAAAGGAACAATTGACCATGAAGATTTCACAATCATGGATCTATATGCACCAAACTCTGGTGTACCAAACTTTATAAAGACAATTCTTCAGGACCACAAGGCACAGATTAACCCCAATCCACTCATAGTAGGGGACTTCAATACCCCACTGAGCCCTTTGGACAGGTTAAGCAGACAAAGAATAAACAGAGAGACATCTGAACTGAATGATACAATACACCAAATGGACCTCACAGACATCTACCTAATATTCCACCCTAATACCAGAGAATACACTTTCTACTCAGCACCCCATGGAACATTCTCCAAAATGGACAACATACTGGAACACAGAAGAAACCTCCACAAATACAAAGAGATTGAAATAATTTCATGCATTCTATCAGACCACAGTGCAGGAAAGTTCATTATCGACACCAGGATAAGCCCTACTATCTACAAGAACACATGGAGACTAAACAACACTCTCCTGAATAATGAATGGGTCAAAGAAGAGATAAAGAAAGAAATAAAAACATTCCTGGAACTGAATGACAATGATAATATAACACGACAAAACCTATGGGATACTTTAAAAGCAGTCCTAAGAGGTAAGTTTATAGCCCTGGGTGCCTACATCAGAAAAACAGAAAGAGCACAAGTGAATGATCTAACACTGCAGCTAAAAACACTTGAGACAACAACAAATGAACCCTAAACACAACATACAGGAAGAAATAACAAAAATCAGAGCAGAAATCAATGAAATAGAAACAAAGAAAACAATACAAAAAAAACAATAAATCCAAAAGTTGGTTCTTTGAGAGAATAAACAAAATAGACAGACCTCTAGCCAAGTTAACTAAAAGAAAGAAGGAACAACTCCAAATCAATAGAATCTGTGATGAAAGGGGAAATATCACAACAATCAGATGAGAATACTTCAAAAACCTATACTCTACTAAGTTTGAAAACCTAGGAGAAATGGATGAATATCTGAAATCCTGGGAATCAACAAAGCTCAACCAAGAAGAGATCAACAGCTTAAACAGATCCATAGTATATGAAGAAACTGAAGATGTAATAAGAAACCTCCCAAGTAAAAAAAGCCCAGGCCCAGATTGGTTTCACAGCAGAATTCTATAAAACATTTCAAAAAGACTTATGACCATTATTACTCAAGTTGTCCAGAAGGATACAAACAGAGGGAATTCTCCCAAATTCCTTCTATGAAGCCAGCATCACTCTAATACCAAAACCAGGCAAAAATACAAGCAAAAAGAACTATAGACCCATCTCTTTAATGAACACAAATGCAAAAATTCTGAACAAAATATTTGCAAACCACATACAGACCCACATCAAGAAGATCATCCATCATGACCAAGTTGGATTCATACCAGAGATGCAGGGATGGTTCAACATATGAAAATCAATAAATATCATAAAACACATAAGTGGACTGAAAGACAAAAACCACACGATCATCTCAAAAGATGCAGAAAAAGCCTTTGACAAAATCCAGCACACCTTCATGCTTAAAGTCCTAGAGGGAATTGGATTGGAGGGATCATTCCTCAATGTAATCAAATCAAAGCCATATACAGGAAACCCACAGCCAATATCATCCTAAATGGGGAAACCACAGAAACATTCCCTTTAAAGGTAGGAACTCGGCAAGGCTGCCCCCTGTCACCACTCCTCTTCAATATAGTGCTTGAAATACTTGCTAGGGCAATAAGGCAAGAAAGAGAAATTAAAGGAGTACTAATTGGAAAAGAGGAAGTCAAGCTATCCCTTTTTGCTGATGATATGATTGTTTACTTAAGAGATACTAAAAACTCCACCAGAAAACTCCTAGAAATGATTAAGAGCTTCAGTAAAGTGGCAGTATACAAAATTAACCTAGAAAAATCAGTAGCATTTCTTTACAGCAAGAGCAAGCAACTGAAGAAGGACTACAAGGAGACCTTCCCACTCACAATAGCCTCAAAAATAATAAAATACCTAGGAACAAACCTAACCAAAGACACCAAAGATCTCTACAACAAAAATTTTAAACCCCTGAAGAAGGAAATTGAAGAAGACATCAGAAGATGGAAAAAACTCCCATGCTCATGGATTGGGAAAATTAATATAGTAAAAACGTCCATTCTACCCAAATTAATATACAGATTCAATGCAATCCCAATTAAAATCCCCAGGAGTTTCTTCACAGGCTTGGGAAAAATGTCCTTAATTTCATTTGGGAAAACAAAAGACTCTGAAGAGCCAAAGCAACCCTGAGTGAAAAGAGCAACACAGGGGGGATCTCTATACCAGACTTCAAACTATACTACAGGGCTATAGTCATAAAAACAGCTTGGTACTGGCACAAAAACAGACTTGTTGACCAATGGAACAAAACTGAATATCCAAACTAGAGCACATACAATTTTAGCCACCTCATATTTGACAAGGGGGCCAAGAAGACACATGGAGGAAAGACATCATCTTCAGCAAATGGTGGTGGCAAAACTGGATCACCTCTTGTAGAAGAATGAAATTAAACCCCTACTTCTCACCCTGTACAAAAGTCAAATCCAGATGGATCAAAGACCTCAGTGTGAAACCCCAAACTCTGAAGGTGATAGAAGAAAATGTTGGCAGCAGTCTACAAGACATAGGCATAGGAAGCCGGGCGTGGTGGCGCACGCCTTTAATCCTAGCACTTGGGAGGCAGAGGCAGGCAGATCTTTGTGAGTTCAAGGCCAGCCTGGTCTACAGAGTGAGTTCCAGGTCAGCTGGGGTTACAGGGAGACCCTGTCTCGAAAAGACCAAAAAAAAAAAAAAAAAAAAAAAAAAAAAAAAAAACGACTAGGCATAGGAAAAGTCTTCCTAAAACAGACAGCAGCTGGGCAAGAATTAAGGTTGACAATTGACAAATGGGACTCATTAAATTCAAAAGCTTCTGTACATCAAAAGAAACAATAAAGGAAGTGAAGAGAAAACCCACAGAGTGGGAGGAAACCTTCACTGCAGATTCATCTGACAAAGCATTGATTTCCAGAATATATACACGACTCAAAACAAATGACCCACTCAAAAGATGGAGTAAAGAGCTGAACAGAGTTCACAAATGAGGAATTAGAGATGGCTGAGAAACATCTTAAAAAGTGTTCAATGTCGCTAATAATTAAGGAAATGCAAATTAAAACCACTTTAAGATATCATCTCACTCCAATAAAACTGGCTAGGATCAAGAAATCAAATGATACCAAGTGCTGGAGAGGTTGTGGGGAAAGGGCAACACTCATCCACTGCTGGTAGGAATGTAAACTGGTACAGCCACTATGGAAAGCAGTGTAGAGAAGAACCCTTGGAAGACTTGGAATGAACTTGCCACCTGACCCAGCCATACCACTCCTGGGTATGTACCCACAAGACTCATCTTACTGCAGAGATACATGCACAGCCATGTTTATTGCAGTTCTCTTCACAATAGCAAGGAGCTGGAACCAACCCTAGTGCCCCTCAACTGATGGGTGGATAGAGAAAATGTACATCCACACAATGGAGTTCTATGCAGTGTTAAAGAAAGATGACATCATGAGCTTTGCAGGAAAATGGAGTTAGAAGATATCATCCTAAGTGAAGTAACACAGTCCCAGAAAAACAAACGACGAATGGTATCCCTCATCTGTAGATCCTAGCGCCAATTACCTAATTGCATAGCAAACTGAGCAATGTTAATGTGATCTGAAAACAACTGTGCTCCCTTAAAAAATAAATAAATAAAAAATAAAAAATAAGAAATAAAAAATATGCAACTGAATAAGCCAATAATTGTAGCACAGCACATATAAAGTGACTTCAGGAAAGCAATCATGTGATCATCTCAACAGACACAGAAATGTCTTTCACAAAGGTCAATATCCTTTCATGGTAAAAATTCTGAAGAAACTGGAATATGTGGAACATATCTCAACAGAACAAATGATATATAAAAATACACATAGCCAAATAGTCTATTAAATTTTGGAAAAGCAAAAGCATTTCCTTGAAAATCAGGAATGAGAAAAGGTTGCCTATACTCTCTGGTTTTATTCAGTAAAGTACTTGAATTCTTAGCTAGAGCAATAAGAGAAGAGAAAAAAATGAAAGAGTTATAAATAGGAAAGATAGAAGTCTTATTATGTTTGTTAGCAGACTGCATGATCCTCTCTGTACAGTCCACCAGGAAACTCTTAGAGCTGCTAAAGACTTTCAAACAAACAAAGTAAAAGGAATACAAAGTTAACATCACAAATGACTAGCAAAACAAACTTTCTGAGAAGGAAATCAGGAAAATTTTTTTTATTCATAGTAGCTTTAGCCCCTAGCATCTCAGGATTTATGTAGAGCTCACCCCACAGGTTAGAGATTATACCTCCTGTCCTCTTGTATCCTAACTTCAGCATCTCAGGATGCAAATGAAGCTGGCTCTCCAGGTTAGAAGCAATGCCTCTTGAATGGTGGGGAGAATCAACTCCCATAACTCTTGCAAGTTGTCCTCTGACCTCACCAAAAAAAAATGTTTAAAAAAAAAGCAGCCAGGCATGGTGGTGCTCGCCTTTAATCCCAGCACTCGGGAGACAGAGGCAGGTGGATCTCTGTGAGTTCAAGGCCAGCCTGGTCTACAGAGTGAGCTCCAGGCCAGCTGGGACTAAAGGGAGACCCCGTCTCAAAAAAACAATAAAAAAATAAAAAATTAAAATTAAAATAAAAAAGCAAAGAAAACATTATGGTTCAGTGGGTGTTTCTAATTTGGTTTATGTTAAAACATTGACCAAAACCAACTTAGGAAGGAAAGGATTTATTTCAGCTTATATATAATAGTCCATCATATAGGTCTGAAAACATCATAATGATGTCCATTATTTTGTATACTAACTCAAAAAATTAATGAAAAGGAAAATGTTTTGACCTGATGAACAAACACCTTCATCTTTAAAAATTCATTTTGTGACTACTGTGACTACTTTTCTCAACTCTGATGATATCGTAGAGGACAAAACATTGACAAGAAACATCTCTGCTCTATAGCCTGTTTACTGAATATCAGATGGTGATGAATGCTAAGCAGAAAAAGCAGGAAAGAGGAAGAGAGAGTAGGAGTGGGTGACAACTGGGAGTTCACAGGTACTAAATGCCTCATTTAACAACATCTGAGTTGGGGATCTGAGGGAGGAGTGAGCCATGTGGATATCCATGGAGATGACTCCTGGTAGAAGTCCAGAAACACTGAGGGAAGACAGTTTGGTCTGTTTATGGATGGGGAGGCCACTGGCTGGAGTGAAGTGATTGGTATGGATCAGAGACAAGGCAGAGGAGATAGGATACCTTATAGAACTTAGGCTTTTGCTCTTAGGTGAAACGTGAAGTTGCTGTAAGATATGGATTACTGGAATGACATAATAGCAATTGGACTCTAACAGCAAATGGGACTTGTGTAGAGAATAAACAGCTTATTCAAAACACAGCAGCGTGGTAGGACAAGACAGAAGAGAGAAGAGCAGAGAGGTTACTGCAACAGTTGTGCAGAGATGGTGACTTTGGCTAGGTTAGGTGCATTATTAGTGTGATCAAACACCTAACAAAAACAACTTAAGGAGGAACACAGTCTGTCGCGGTGAGTAGTTATGGCAGCAGGAACAGGAGATGGCTGGTCACACTGAGCCCACAATCAAGATCCAGAGAGTGACAATTGCTAATGCTTGGCTCACTTTCTCCTTTTTTTTTTTTTTTTAAGGTTTTGATATTTTTAAATTTTTATTTATGTGTACGAATGTACTGTCTGCATGTAGGTCTGTGCACCCGTGTTGTGAAATGCCTTGGAGGTCAGAAGAGGGTGTCGGATTCCTCTGGAACTGAGTTAAAGACGGTTCTCAGCAGCCATGTGGGTGCTGGGGATTGAACCCGGGTCCTCTGTAAGAGCAGTTGGCACTCTTAACCACTAGGCCATCTCTCCAGCCCACTTTGTCCTTTTTTATTCTTCAACCTAGAACCCCAGAGCAAGGAATGGCACCATCCATAATTAGGGAGGGTCTCAATGAACCTAATATAGATAATCCCTCATGGATGTGTCCAGAGATTTACCTCCATGGTGAGTCTAAATCCTATCAACTTGACAATCAAAATTAATCCTGGCAGTAGGCCATGGAATTGAAGTGCTAGGAGAGAGGTCCTATTCTGTGTAAGTCCAGAGGTAGACAGTTGTCACAATTTGTCACCTATTGGACATGGGGGTAGGGTGAGAAAACAAGAGGACAGGGGATGACTCCAAGGTTTTCTGCCTCAGTGGGTGGAAGAAAATGTTGCCAGTTGCAGATAAAGGGACATTGTTGCAATGACAGAGATTGTGTCTCTTTACCTTTGCATGGGGGGGGTACACTAGGGTTGGGACTTCTTTTGCACTTGTTGTGATCAATATCACTTGTCATAGCTATGTACATAAATTGACTAGGTACTTGAAAATACAAGTCTCAAGTTCAGTAAAGTCTATGGTGGAAATTCCAATTTGGGTCATTTGCATACAGATGATGCTCAGATGAGAGTAGTAACAGAGTGTGGACAGAAAAGAGAAGAGGACCAAGGCTTTAACTGTAGCTGTACTTCAGACACTACGGGCTGGGAAGAAGAGGTAAATGTGGCAAAAATTGACCAAGAAAGGACAGCAGTAGAGGTGGTGGCAGAGTACCTAGACAGCTGTCATGTTCTGCAGGCCAGAGGGATGTGTGAGAAATTGTCAAAGATTCATGTCCAATTTCTTCCAAGACTTTTATAGTTTTTTTAAATGTCTGTGCACATTTGCACACGTGTGTGTGTTGTGTGTGTGTGTGTGTGTGCGTGTGTGTATGTATGTCTGTGTCTGTGTGGGTACATGCACATGAGTGTGGGTGTATGCATGTGAGTACAGGTACCTGTGGAGGCTAGAAGATGGTTTCCAATCTCCAAAAACTAGAGTTACAGGTGCTTGTGAGTCATTTGGTGTTTTGTCATAACAACTGACAAACTAGAAGAGGGTCTCAGACCAAGCTGGCCTCTAACTCACAGAAATATACCTGCCTTTGCCTCCCAAGTGCTAGGGTATTTAAAATACACTTAATTTGAGAATTCATTTGTGAGAAAAATCCAAGCTAATTATGTCAGGAGGCTGCAGTGGGAGACTTGTCTGTCTTGTCTTCTGGTATGACAGACAAGTGGCAGGAAAAAACAGTGTTCAGAATTCTTAAATTTCAGACATCTGATTGAAGATGAATGGGAGACTTCTGTGGATTAGAGCTGAGCCTATCTGAAAACTGCAGAGATAATGTACTACTGTTGGCAGCCACTGGATTTTTGAATGGTTTGTGGTACAGGAATAAAACATCACAACAGGGGCTGGGGAGATGGCTCAGAAGATCAGTCAATTAAGAGCACTGACTGTTCTTCCAGAGGACTTGGATTTGGTTCCCAATATCCACATGGTGGCTAGCTGTTCTTAACTCCTGTTACAGGGGAGCTAATACCCTCTTCTGGCCTCTGTGGGGCACTCCACATATAAGGTGCAAGGTGCACTTACATACATGCAGGCAAATCACTCAAACATAAAATAAAAATATTTTTAAAAAGCAGAACAATAGTATAAAGTTACTCAAGTATACTGTGGGCTTTCAGTTGAGTAATACTTCTATTTGGGAACTTTAACTGCTAATTTAAGTATAGTTATTTTCATTCTGAGTGAAAAAGCTCTCAAAATTATTTTCCTAATATTAAAATGTTAAAGAAATGCATACTCACTACAAATGGGCCCTATTTTGGATAATGCATCCTAATTTATTTGGTTAACTTCACTTTGAAGTTATTTAATTCCTTATTTGAATAATCAATTTAGATCTAGCTACCATAACTTTACATTTCACTGAAAACGGCAAACTTCAATATTTAGAATAGAGGTAAAGTAATCATAAGGGTCTACAGCAAAGAAATGGGACATTGATTGCCTAAATAGGTTGCTTTGCAAGAATCGCCACAAAGAATGCTGTGTTGTCTGTGGTAAAACTGACCAGACTGTCAGCAGCAGCAGGGATGGAGGCCAAGCTCCACAGCATCACCCTCAGCAGCCTCAGGAGGTCCATTAATCTTTGAGAGGACTCCACTCGGTTAGAGATGGATTTTTGGCTTCACCACATAGAATAATTTTGAGATGAACCAGTGTGAAGCAGAATCAAGTTTATTAAAAGACATTTTAAAAACAGATTTCACAACAGGGCTTAATAGAAAGATGCTCACGGGAAGAGTGATCAAGAGTGATCAGCTGTTAGATCATGAACCTAGCCTGCTTTAAGATGTGGCCAATTTGAAAGGCAGCCAGGGAAATCTCTCACCATGCCTCCCTGTAGCCCTGGACTTTCAGTGTAGGTGAAGCAACAATGTGGTAACAGGGCTCCCTTCCCCAACTTTCACAGCTGCTTGGCCCCAGTTGGCTTTGAGTTATGGGTAGGCTCCTTGTCTAAGCTCCTCTAAACCATAGAGCCTAGCAAGTCACTTCAAGTAAAGGTCATATATATCTTAAAGTATCAACCCCTTGGGAAAATTTTAAAGTAATCCTTTGATTAGGATCTAGGATTGAGTCCTCACTGTGGGTGCCAGTGTAATTAAACAGCCTGTTTACCTGGAGTAAGTCTCAGTGCCTGTCTGTACTGAACAAGTTCTCCCTCTCCCACATCCTCATCTAATATTACCCAAGTGTGGACAAGGGATTCTCAAGGAAGGTTCCACATAAGCATCTTAGCAGGAGACGTATTTGCCATTTTGGCGCCTCTCAAGTTAAACCTCAGAGTTGATGAGAAACTTTTTTCACCTCTTTTTGATAAGTGAGATTTAGAGGTTCTAAAGGTGACTTTGAAGGATTACAGTTGGCTAAGATAAAGCCAGGAGCCACTAGATTGTGCACAAAGGGGTTAAGATATGTCCTTGTGCTGTAAATGGGTCTCTGGTGAGATTCCTAGAAACTTGCCACCCATTTACATTTAGGTATTAGGCATGGTTTACTTCTACTTTAACATTCTTATCTCTCTATGAAAATTTTTCTTTATGTTGGCAGCAAATGCTGTTATGTTGAAATTATTGATTCTCAGCTGTTGAGGCTTCAACAAGACCTGAGTGAGGGACTCTCTCTTTTCCATGTCCCCATAATATTTCCTATCATTCCACCCTGCCTCAATATTCACACAACTCTAAAGGGGAAGAAGCCATGTTCAATTTTTATCTCTAAGAACTCTGGCCAGTCAGCTTGTACATCTAAAGTAGCAACCTAAATCATAAAATCTATCATAGTTGGGAAAACTGAAAGGATTTATAATAAATTACATACTTATATGGCCACTTAGAAATGAGTAGACTTGATTGTTATTGAAGAGGGACCCTTTTCTCATAATCAGTTCCCTACCACCTCCTGTTCCCCTGACAACACATAAATGTTAAGGAAGGGGAATTATCCTTAGAATTTAGAATACCATGTGAGGGAAGAGGAGTTTTATAACTGATCTTTCTGAGAATTTTAAGTATGTGAAAGCAGAGCATCAAAGTTGTTCCTCCTTTAGATGAAAGGGAGAAAGTTGGGTTTGTTGAGGCCCATTAACGGGAAGCTGTTTTTCTCCTGGTAAAACATCACTGTTTTAATATTTTCTTTAATTCCTTTATTTTAATTTTATGTGTATGAGTGTTTTGTCTGCATGTATGTAAGTGAAGCATGTGTGTGAGATCAGAAAAGGTTGTTGGATCCTCTGGAACTGGAGCTACTGACATGTGTCAGCTGCTATGTGGGTTCTGGGAACCAAACCCAGGTTCTCTGGAAGAGCAGTCAGTGCACTTAACCATGGAGCCATCTCTCCAGCTTCTAATTAATCTTTTCTTCCCCCCAAGTAGGTAGGTAATTTATTATCAGTTAAACAGTATATTTAACAGGAGCAATGAAGCTTGATAAAAGACAGTTAAACAATAACAATGTAGATAAATCCTATGACTGTAGAATATCCCTTTATTTCAACAGAGTATTTCTCTTGAATATATTGAAATTACTGTAAATATATTAGGACACAAAGCTAAAAGTTTCAGAAACCCAGTCATATGGCATAAAGTTGGTACTTATTTGCTTCTTTCATCCCTCTAAGGTTCAGTACTTTTTATGTGGCAATTTAAAATAATTAAGCAGGGGCTGGAGAGATGGCCTAGCGGTTAAGAGCACCGACCACTCTTACAGAGGACCCGGGTTCGATTCCCAGCACCCACATGGCGGCCGAGAACCGTCTGAAACTCCAATTCCAGGAGAACTCCAGTTCCAGGGGAATCCGACACCCTCTTCTGACCTCCGCGGCATTGCACGACACGGGTGCACACACTTGCATGCAGACAGTACATTCATACACATACAGAAATAAATAAAAATAAAAATTAAAAAAAAATTAAAAAAATAAAATAATTAAGCATAAGGGAGACAGTTATGGATTTACCCAGCCTCATTTCCCAGAGTCCTGGAACACATGCACCCAGAGGCACTAGAATGAAAACAAATTCTATCAACTTTTGTTAGCCTTTTTGAATGATCTTCATTCTCTTCTAATTTTTTTTGTAAATTTTTTGGTAATTAACTGAATTTTTGTGTCTTTCATTCATCTTTTATCTTTATAGTCCCTTCCCCAATGGCATCTTCCCATATTCCTCCCCCCCCCCACTAGATTTCATGCATGCTATCATTTGTATTAAGGCCCATCAAGTCACGTTAGTGTCCCGTGATGTCCCTCAATGTAAGTTCATCGCAGCCTATCTAGAGTCCCTCCCTTCAAGATCAACTCTTCCTCACCCAGCAGTCATCAGCTGCCAACAATTCTTTGGCTAAAATTGGGGCCTGCTGCCCATTTCCACAGTTCTATGCTGGATTTTTATCTGCTTGAGTTTGCATGGGTTTTTTGCATGCTGACACTGTTGCTGTAGGTTCATATGGGCAAGGTCCCAGGAGCCTGTAGATCCCAGGAATCTGTAGGACTCTTATTTCCATATGTTTATGCTCCTCCTGTTTGGATCTTATAATCTTTCCACCCCTTCTTTCCTTGAGCCCTAGATGGGTGTTTAATACACGAATCAATCATATTCAAGGACTCATACTCTGCAGGCTCTTATTCTCAATGTTTGCCCATTTGTGTCCTTTTGTGTTCATGGCTCTCTGTTGCATGAGGGAGCTTCATTGATGAGAGTTGAGAGATGCATTAGTGTTCTTTCTATCCCTTGTTCCACTATGCTCTGTGAGACTTAGATGTAGAGGTTCCACTGTAGATATGTCACTTGGGGTTGGGCAATTCAGACAATCTTTGTGTGTGACCAATTACGGAACTCTGTAATAGTCTCTGACTGTTGCAAAAGAAGCTTCTTTGATGACTAGTGACTGGGATAGTTGTCTGTAAATATATGGATCCATATTTTGCACATCGTAAGAAATTACATTTGTCTAGGGATGTGACAGCCTTGGAGTTTTCTCTAAGATCCATGACCTCTCCAACCGTGTGTATTTGGCTGTTTACAGTACCACACCTACCATTGAGTGGGATTTAAGTCCAATTAGGTAGCTGTTGATTAAAATGCCCAAGATGAAAGTGCCACTACTGCCCCAATAGAGTTTTCTGTGTAGGTAATTGTTGTGGTTATTAGGCCTTAGGGCAGAGGTTAGACCATCAATTGATGTTCTCCCTTAGCAGCTTGCATAGTGCTCTCAAACTGTGAGAGCTAGCCTTTGGGAGGTGGCTTCCAGGTCACTTCCAGCTCCAGTGCTCCAAATCCCATGTCCAAAGTATGTCCCGTCTTCAGCAATAGGGTCTTGAAGTAATGGGAGGCAATCAGGAGCTGTGGCAATAGCCTGTGTCATTTTGGGAGTCTCTGGGAGTACCCTGACAAACAACTCAGAGGGAGGTTTTTCCTGTCTGGCACTGTTTCTTGTGTAGCCTTCAGCTATACACATGGACTCATGTAGAGATATTGTATATGTAATTTGTCAGTAGGTGTTTCCCCCTCTCATTTAAATACCTGCATTTTACCCTTAGTAACAGCTGTCTCCTGCCCCCCCTTTTTTTACATTAGCTGGGCATTATTTCTCTCTTCTCTCTTCCTGTTTAGTCTATCCCCATTTTTCCCATTCTCCTTTGATAATATCCATCTCCTATGGTCCCCCCTCCCTTAAGCTCCTTCTTCTCTGTTACCACCATGGTTCCTTTTTAACCCTCCCTTTCCCCATCTCATTTACCCCCGTTTTACCCATTTCACCCTTAGTAACACCTGTCTCCTGTTCTCTCCGGTTCCTTCTTTCCTTCTTTCCCTTTGCCTCCCTGGTTCCTTTCCATTTTCCTGGCTTCTGCAGTTACATCAGGATGTATAGTCACATATAAGGATTTCGTGCTAAGATCCACAAATGAAGAACATACAGCAATTGTTTTTTTTTTTCTGAGCCTGTTATTTCAGTTAGTATAACAGTTTCTAGTTCCATTGTTTTACCTGCAAATTTTGTCTTTCTTTACCACTGAGTAGAACTCTATTGTCTAAATGTATCGCATTTTCATTATCCACTTGTCAGTTGAGGGACACTTAGGTTGCTTCCACCTCTCAGGTATTGTGAAAAGCAACAAACATAGATGTAGAATTATCTCTGCAATAGGATGAGTCCTTTGGGTATATATTGAGTGGCATAACTGGGTTATATGGTAGGTTCATTTTTAGTTTAGTTTTTTTTTTTCCTTTTTTGAGACAGGGTCTCCCTGTAGCCCCAGCTGTCCTAGAACTCACTATGTAGATCAGGGTGGGCTTGAACTCACAGAGATCTGCTTGCCTTTGTCTCCCAAGGGCTGGGATTAAAGGTGTGTGCCACCATGTCTGGCTGCCATTTTTAAGTGTTTATTTTTGTTGTTATGTTGTTTATTTTTTTGATTTTGAGACAGGGTCTCCCTAGAGCCCCAGCTGGCCTGGAACTCACTCTGTAGACCAGGCTGGCCTTGAACTCACAGAGATCCGCCTGCCTCTGCCTCCTAAGTGCTAGAATTAAGGTATGCACCACCACAGTTCTCCACACTGCTTTCCATGTGGGTTATATGAATTTGCAACCCCACCAGCAGTGAATGAGCTCTCCTCTTTCCACACATCCTCTTCAGCATTTGTTATCATTTGTTTTCTTGATCTTAGCCAGTGTGACTGGTGAAAGATGACATTTTAAAGTGGTTTTAATTTGCATTTCTCTAATTACTAATGATGTTGAACACTTTAAAATGTTTGTTATCTTTGGAGAATTCTGTTTAGAGCCATAGCCAATCTTTTAACTGGGTCATTTGTTTTCCTCTTTTTTTTTTTTTTTTTTGAGTTCTTTATTTATTTCTGGATGTTAAACCTCTATCAGATGTATCACTGGTAAAGATTTTTCTCCCACTCTGTGGGTTCTCTCTTGACTTCCATGGTTGTTTCTTTTGCTACCCTATTACATGATTTTCTTCTAAGCATATGTGAGCATAGGTGTGAGGACAACTTTGGTGGTTCTTCCTAGTAGCCATTCACTTTGTTTTTTGAAATGCTCTCTTACTGGCTTAGAACTCACTGATTAGGCTAGAGAGTGAGCCTGTTTCTACCACTACAGGGCTACATTACAAGTGTGTCCTTTTTTATTTGATTTTGGACATTGAACTCAGGTTCTCATTGTAGCAAGTACTTTATTGACTGAGCTATCTGCACCTTCATTTGGCCAAATGAATGGGAACCAAGTTCTGTCTCTGGCTCTGGATAGAGATGTGACAATCTAAACAGCTTAAAAGATTAGACATATTTTGGTTCCTTCCCTTATAAATTCATATAAATGGGCCTCTTTATTTTAAAGGGACAAATACACTTTATTAAACCACTTATTACAGCAAAATGTCAACATGTACAAATCAAGCAAAATCTCTGTATTAGTTAGGATTAATTTATCAGCAAGTAACAAAATTCTCATGTAAAAGAGACTTTAAACAAAAGTTTTAATTTGTAGTTGGCTTAGAGTCTTTTGGGTATAGGCCCAAGAGTAGTAGAGGTGGGTCATTTGGTAGATATAGTTTTAATTTTTTAATTAAAAATTTTTATTTATTTGTTTTCTATGTGTATGAGTGTACTGTCTGCATGCAAGTTTGTGCACCCGTGTCATGCAATGCCACAGAGGTCAGAAGAGGGTCTCGGATTCCCCTGGAACTGGAGTTCTCCTGGAATTGGAGTTACAGATGGTTCTCAGCCGCCATGTGGGTGCTGGGGATCGAACCTGGGTCCTCTGCAAGAGCAGTCGGCGCTCTTAACCGCTAGGCTATCTCTCCAGCCCAAGTTTTAAATTTTTTTTGAGGAAATTTCATACTGACTTCCAAATCCTTGTCAGAATTTATAGTCTTCTTTTCCTCCTTATTCTTAGCTGACTGGGTTAAGATGAAAATTTCTCTGCTAAAGATGTTGAACATTTATTGAAATATTTCATTTGAGAAATCTTTGTTAAGTTCCATAAACCATTTTAATTGGATTGGTTGTTTATAGTGTTAATTTTTAAAATTCTTTGTATTTTAGACCCTGACTCTCTGTCAGATATATAACTGGCAGAGATTTTTTTTCCCATTCTTTGGGCTGCCTCTGCAGTCAATTAGCAGTTTACTTTGCAATACAGAAGCATTTTAATTTCAAGAGATCCCACTTGTTGACTATTGGTTCATTTCCTGTGAGACTGGGGTCCTAGTCTTTACCAGGGCCTACATCCTGAAGTGTCTTCCCTGTTCTTTCCTCTGGAAGTTTCAGAGTTTCATCTCTGACCCTGAGATCTTAGATCCATTTGGAATTGATCTTTGTGTAGAGTGTAAAGTGTCTGTGGAGTGCTCAGCTATCTCTATCACATCTTTTGTTTGTTTGTTTTAAATGGTAGGTTAATTCTGTTAAGGGATTCACAATATAAGAGCACAGTTGTTTTCAGATCATGAGGAATATAACATTAATGTTGCTCAGTTTGCCTTACAACTAGGTAAATGGTGCTAGCATCCAGAGATGAGGGCTACCATCCATCATTTGTTTTTCTGGGACTGTGTTACTTCACTTAACATAATATCTTCTAGTTCCATCCATTTACCTGCAGAGTCCATGATGTCATCTTTCTTTTTTTAATTTTTTAAAATTTTATTTATTTATTTATTTGAATGTACTGTCTGCATGTAGGTTTCTGCACCCCTGTTGTGCAATGCTGTGGAGGTCAGAAGAGGGTGTCGGATTCCCCTGGAACTGGAGTTCTCCTGGAATTGGAGTTAAGGACGGTTCTCAGCTACCATGTGGGTGCTGGGGATCAAACCCAGGTCCTCTGCAAGAGCAGTTGGTGCTCTTAACTGCTAGGCCATCTCTCCAGCCCCAGATGTCATCTTTCTTTACCACTGCATAGAACTCCATTGTGTAGATGTACTACATTTCAGTTGAGGGGCACTTGGGTTGGTTCCAGCTCTTCACTATTGTGAAGAGGGCTGCAATAAACATGGCTGTACATGTATCTCTGTGGTAGAATGAGTCTGGTGGGTATATACCCAGAAGTGGTATGGCTGGGTCAGGTGGTAGATCATTTGGAGTCTTTTAAGGGTTCTCCACACTGCTTTCCATAGTGGTTGTACGAGTTTACATTCCCACCAGCAGTGGATGAGTGTTGCCCTTTCCCCACAACCTCTCCAGCATTTGGTATCATTTGTTTTCTTGATCCTAGCCAGCCTTATCGCAGTGAGATGGTATCTTAAAGTGGTTTTAATTTGCATTTCCTTATTTGGGAGGTTGAACATTTTTTAAAATGTTTTTCAGCCATCTCTAATTCCTCACTTGTGAAGTCTCTGTTCAGCTCTTTACTCCATCTTTTTGTGTCCTTTTATTAATGTTTTGTGTATTTCAGACATCATTTTTCAATTCACTTTAGGCATATTCCCTCTTGAGTGAGTCATTTGTTTTCCCTCTGTTTTTCCGAGTAGTTTTTTTTTGGTCTTTTTGAGACAGGGTCTCCCTGTAGCTCCAGCTGTCCTGGAACTCATTTTGTAGACCAGGCTGGCCTTGAACTCACAAAGATCCGCCTGCCTCTGCCTCCAATGTGCTAGGATTAAAGGTGTGCGCCACCACGCCTGGCAAGTAGTTTATATAGTCTGAAAATTAATGCTTTGTCAGATTATCAGTGAAGGTTTCCTCCCACTCTGTGGGTTTTCTCTTCACTTTGTTAATTGTTTCTTTTGCTGTACAGAAACTTTTGAGTTTAAGGAGGTCCTACTTGTCAATTGTGGACCTTATTTCCTGTGCAGCTGCTGTCTGATTTAGAAAGTCTTTTCCTATGCCTATATCTTGTAGGTAGGTTGCTGCCAACTTTTTCTATCACCTTCAGAGTTTTGGGTTTCACATTGAGGTCTTTGATCCATTTGGAGTTGATTTTTGTACAGGGCAAGATGTAGGTGTTTAATTTTATTCTTCTCCAGGTGCTGATCCAGTTTTTCCAACACCATTTGCTGAAGATGATATCTTTCCTCCATTGTGTCTTCTTGGCCCCCTTGTCAAATATGAGGTGGCTGAAATTGTATGTGCTCAAGTTTGGATCTTCAGTTTTGTTCCATTGGTCAACAGGTCAGTTTTTGTGCCACTACCAAGCTGTTTTTGACTATAGCCCTGTAGTATAGTTTGAAGTCTGGTATAGAGATCCCCCCTGTATTGTTCTTTTTGCTTGGGGTTGCTTTGGCTTTTAGGGGTCTTTTGTTTTTCCATATGAAATTAAGGATTTTTTTTCCAAGCCTGTGAACAGACTCTTGGGAATTTTAATTGAGATTGCATTGAATCTGTATATTAATTTGGGTAGAATGGACATTTTTACTATATTAATTTTTCCAATCCATGAGCACGGGAGGTCTTTCCATCTTCTGATGTTTTCTTCAATTTCCTTCTTCAGGGGTTAAGTTTTTTTAATTTTTTTTTTTTGAAGAGATCTTTGGTGTCTTTGGTTAGGTTTGTTCCTAGGTAGTTTATTGTTTTTGAGGCTACTGTGAGTAGGAAGTTCTCCTCGTATTCCTTTTTCAGTTGCTTGTTGTTGGTGTAAAGCTACTGATTTTTCTAGGTTAATTTTGTATCCCGCCAGTGCTGGGTAGCTTTAGTGTCAACTTGACACACCTGGGTTGAGGGAGCCTCAACTGGGGAATTGGCTCCATTGAACTGGCCTGTGGCCACATCTGTGGAGTATTGCCTTGATTGTTGGGCAATGTGGAGGGCCCAGCCCACTATGGGTGGTGCCACCTTTGGGCAGGTTGTTGTGTACCATATAAGAGGGTAGGCTAGGCATAAGAGGGTAGGTAGGGGAGCAAACCAGTAAGCAGCACTCCTCCATGGCCCGTGCTTCAGCTCCTGCCTCCAGGTTCCTGCCCTGAGTTCCTGCCTTGGGCTCCCTGAGTGATGAACTGTGACCCAGGAGATGTGAGCTGAATAAACCCTTTCCTCCCCAAGTTGGTGTTGGTCAGAGTGTTTTGTCACAGCAATTGAAGACAAAGTATAAGAGAAATTGGTACCAAGAGTGAGATATTGCTGTGACAGACCTGACCTTGGTTTTTGGGGAAGGATTGTGGAAGCATTTGGAACTTTGAGCTAGAAAAATCATTGAATGTCTAAAGATCATTGCTGTGGAACTTGGAACAGTTTGCTGAAAGAGTTGTAGATGATGGAGGCCTGGCTTGTGAAGTTTCTAGTTTCAAGGGGAAGCAGAATTCATCAGAACTGTTTAATCTATGGGCTCTGGTCAGCTGGGGCTGAAGAATCAGCTGTAAGTAACAAGAGACCAGAACCTGAAGTGAAATCTTTGTTGTACTGGACAATTGATGCTGGTTAGCTGGGGCTGAAAAATCAGCTGTAAGTAACAAGAGACCAGCATCATTGTGGTGAAATCTGGGAAGAATTTCTTCAGGGTCAGCACACAGAAGCTGTGTTCCAGAAGGGGCTTGATCCTCCATGTCGTCAAGCCAGAAGCAGGATTTGGCAGTAAGAGCCTCCTATATGGTTCTGGTGTTGAAATTTGAGGGGGTCACAGAGAGCAGCCAAGGCTTGCCACTGTGAGAAGTCAGGAAAGACCATTGGTAGAAGTATACCTTGGTTGCAGCGAAGACCCCAGGATTGCAGGGATCATGGAGAAAAGATGAGGCTTTGCACCAGGAGAGGTCAGAAGAGACCATTGGTGAAGGTGCTGCCTCAGTTTCAGTGGCGACCCTAGCTTTTTGGAGATGCCAGGACCATGGGATGACCACCAAGAGGAGCAGCAGGTGTAGAATGGAGCTGGCCTGGACCTGCAAGATGAGCTGTCTGTGCTGTGGACGGCAGAGTTAGAGAAGGGGAGCTGCTGAAACCCTTTGGAGCCCAGAAGATCGTGAGTGAATCCCAGGTGTCCAGCCTTGAGCTACTTTGCTGGACTTAGGTTTTGTTTGAGTGTGCCTGATTCTTCCCTTTGAAATAAGACAGTACTTGTTTTGGATTTTACAGCAGCCCACAGTTAAGAGACTTTTAACAGACTGTGAACTTTTAAGTGTTTGGACATTTTAAGGACTGTGGGGCTTTTAAGGTTGTACTGTCTTAGGTTGTGATTAATGTTAACATCATACTTTGGGGATAAGAACTGGAAAGGTGGTGGTTTAATAGTGATGTGTTTTGTGTGTCAAGTTGACAAGGGGTCAATTGTGCTGGATAGCTTTAGTGTCAACTTGACACACCTGGGTTGAGGGAGCCTCAATTGGGGAATTGGCTCCATTGGACTGGCCTGTGGCCACATCTGTGGAGTATTGTCTTGATTGTTGGGCAATGTGGGAGGGCCCAGCCCACTATGGGTGGTGCCACCTCTGGGCAGGTTGTTGTGTACCATATAAGAGGGTAGGCTAGGCATGGGCCAGGGGAGCAAGCCAGTAAGCAGCACTCCTCCATGGCCTGTGCTTCAGCTCCTGCCTCCAGGTTCCTGCCCTGAGTTCTTGTCTTGGGCTCCCTGAGTGATGAACTGTGACCCAGGAGATGTGAGCTGAATAAACCCTTTCCTCCCCAAACCCAGGAAATGTGAGCTGAATAAACCCTTTCCTCCCCAAATTGGTGTTGGTCAGAGTGTTTTGTCACAGCAATTGAAGACAAACTATAGGACTGCCACTTTACTGAAACTCTCAATCATTTCTAGGAGTTTTCTGGTGGAGTTTTTAGTACCCCTTAGGTAACTATCATATCATCTGCAAAAAGGGATAGCTTGACTTCCTCTTTTCCAATTAGTACTCCTTTAATTTCCTTTTCTTGCCTTCTTGCCCTAGTAAGTGTTTCAAGCACTATATTGAAGAGGAGTGGCAACAGTGGGCAGCCTTGCCAAGTTCCTACCTTTAAGAGGAATGCTTCTGACTTTTCTCCATTAAGGATGATGTTGGCTGTAGGTTTCTTGTATATGGCTTTGATTACATTGCGGTATGATCCCTCCAGTTCAATTCCCTCTAGGACTTTGGGCATGAAGGGATGCTGGATTTTGTTGAAGGCCTTTTCTGCATCAATTGAAATGATCATGTGGTTTTTGTCTTCTAGTGCATTTATGTGTTTTATGATAATAAATGGGCCTCTTACCTGAACAGGGAAACACCACTGAGGGAAGCTGTCTGTTATAGAATTTAGGAAATAGCAATAGCCTACCTAAACATCTAGGCTTGTACAATGATTCCTTTGTCATTATTTCTCTCACTTTTTGTTGTCATTTTGAAACAGACTGGCTGAAACTCTCTGTAGACTGGCCTTGAAATCAGAGCTCATCCTTCTTGCTCCCCCCACCCCGACATGACCCTTCCCCTCTCCCCCCCTCCCCAGTCCCCAATGCCCCAGTGGTAGGATTAATGTACTCCCATGTCTGGCCGTATTTACTCTTACTCTGTGTGGTGGTTTGAATGTGTGTCCCCCATAGGCTCTAGGTATTCAGACGTATGTCTCCAGTTGGTGGCGCTGTTTTTGGAGGTCTTGGGGTGTGTGGCAGTGCTGGAGAAAGTGTGTCACTGGGGGAAGGCTTAGTGAGCTTAACAAGCCTCGTGGTCTACAGTTGCTCTCTTTTCTGCTTCCTGTGCTCTTTGAGAGGTGTGACCCTTGGTTTCCTGCTCCAGATCCAGCCGCCATGCCTCCCCCCACAATGGACCCTAATTCCCTGGAACTGTCAATCGTAAGCTCAAATAAACTCTTCCTTTTATAAGTTCCTTGGTCATGGTGCTTTATCACAGCAACAGAAAAGTGACTAATACAGTAATTTGGTACCAGAGAGTGGGCTGTTGGCTGTGAAGAACCTGACCATGTGGATGTTTGGAGAAATGTGGAAGACTTTGGAACTTTGGGCTAGAAAAGCTGTTGAGTACTATAAGCAGAGCTTAAGGGGCCATTTTAGTAGAAGCCTGGAAGAAAGCATGGCTGCAAAAGATGTGGTTCCAGAGGAGGATAAAGACTTAGGTAGCAACTGGGATATTTTGATAAAGAGTCTGGCAGCAGTTTGCCCACGGCCCAAATGCTTGCCTGATGCTAAGTTGAAAAGCAATGGACTGATGTCTTTGGCGGAGGATATTTCAAGACAGCCTAACATAGAAATGGTGGCGTGGCTTTTAATGGTGAATATTGTGCAGATCTACAGTGAAGAGCAAATGGGGCAGAAGGAAATGCAGAATGTACAGTTTGGATCTGATAACTGCACTAGGAAGATTAAAGATGGGGCCAAGGCTTGTGAAGGAGAGTTTCCTTTTGATAAGGAGATTAAAGTGATTAAGGAAGGGCCTCAAGATTTACAAGCAAACAAAAGAATCA
The DNA here is from genome assembly GCA_009823505.1 of Rhizomys pruinosus. Classification (NCBI taxonomy): domain Eukaryota; kingdom Metazoa; phylum Chordata; class Mammalia; order Rodentia; family Spalacidae; genus Rhizomys; species Rhizomys pruinosus. The sequence goes on along the minus strand of VZQC01014390.1, from coordinate 1,222,431 downwards.
GTACCTTCAGGGCAAGATCACATCCAGCTAATACTCCAACAAGTCCAGGGCAGAGAAAAGTTGCAAATGTGGTTGAAATAGGCCAGGGTCCATCCCAAAATTGCAGCCAAACTTGGCAGTTTCATTCACGTGGTGCTGGCTTTAGAGGCATGAAGTTTGCAAGAGTGAAGGGGTCATCAGTTCTTCCTCCACGGTTTCAGAGAGCTGCCAAGGTCAGGCAGAGCACAGCAAGAGTGTCCCTGCATAAAGTAGGCCCTGATAGGACATTGCATGAAGCTGTGAATGTGAAGCCTGGTTGGCAGTGGAGACCCCAAGAAGACATTCGAGATGCCAGACCTGTGAGATATTTGCCAAAGAGAGCTGCATACAGGGAGTGGTACCAGTCTAAGAAAGGGATGTGTGTTGCAAGCAAAGCTGGAAGAGCTGAGCCATCTAAGCCCTTTGGAAGTCAAGTCCCAGAAGTTGCTTGTGGAGCTACTGGACTTGGTGTTTGCCCTGCTGGTTTTTGGTCTTGTTTTGGCCCAGTATTTCCTCACTATGCCTCTATTCCTCCCTTTTGGAATGGGAATGTGTATTCGGTTCCACTGTATGTTGGGAGTATGTAATTTGCCTTTTGATTTTACAGGAGCTTACAGTTAAAAGATTGGCCTGAGTCTCAGAAGTGACCTTGGACTGTGGACTTTTGAATGGCATTGAGACTGGTAAAGACTGTGGGGACTTTTAAGTTTGGACTAAATGCATTTTGCATTTTATATGGTCAGGAGCCTATGGGGGCCAGGGAATGCAATGTGGTGGTTTGAATGTGTGTCCCCCATAGGCTCTAGGTATTCAGACGTATGTCTCCAGTTGGTGGTGCTGTTTTTGGAGGTCTTGGGGTGTGTGGCTGTGCTGGAGGAAGTGTGTCACTGGGGGCAGGCTTAGTGAGCTTAACAAGCCTCGTGGTCTACAGTTGCTCTCTTTTCTGCTTCCTGTGCTCTTTGCGAGATGTGACCCTCGGTTTCCTGCTCCAGATCCAGCTGCCACGCCTCCCTCCACAATGGACCCTAATTCCCTGGAACCGTCAATCGTAAGCTCAAATAAACTCTTCCTTTTATAAGTTCCTTGGTCATGGTGCTTTATCACAGCAACAGAAAAGTGACTAATACACTCTGTAACAGTGTTTTCCTCTGCAATAGTGGCTTTGGCCATTGCCTTACTTCCATAACTCTGTAATAAACTCTATCTTCTACATAATGCTCCCTATGTTTCATTTGTATTCATCTCACAGAGAACACAAGATCCTAGGCACAGTCCTACTAGGTAATTGGAGTTCCCTTTTGTGTGCTCTTAGTCTTGTCAATAAAAGAGTTTTAAAAAGATTTGGAAGCTTGAGGATCATTTTGAGTCTGAGAGAAAAACAAAAGGGCGGGCAAGCTGTAAATCTCAGCAGTTGCTAGCAGGAGGGAATTCAGAAGTCATGCCATTTGGGCTACAGTCTAGAAAGCAGGTGTGCCCAGCAATGTCCATCCACAAACAGATGTATGGGGTAGAGGACAGAGGGAAATTTCTTTAGAGAACAGCAAGAAATGTCTGAAGTATCAGAGCAAATATGTTTGTCTGAAGAGGAGATAGGAAGGAAAAAAGTTCTGAGTTAGAACTTGGAAGAGCTGGCAGGCTTAGCAGTGAAGATCTTCAAGTACTGAACTGAGGAAAAGGCTTCTGAGGCACAGAACTATACTCTCATTAAGAGGATAGTTATTTCTCCCATCTCTTTAAAATTTTGGGAGTGTATCAGCTTACCTGAGGGGTGATCTTCTGGCCAAATGATTCACAGGTTCATTTGGATTAACTCTTAAAGGAGAGGAAAATATTTTGTAATGTCATAATCTTTGGGGCAGATCAGAATGTCATGCTTCTATCCAGGGTCAGAGGTAGAACTCGGATCTCATTCTTCTGGATAGTGGCCTCATCAAAGCCATCTTCCTCCCTTTCATATGACATTTTAATTTTTATTTTATTTATTTTTGTATGTGTATGAATGTACTGTCTGCATGTAGGTTTGTGCACCCGTGTCATGCAATGAGGTCAGAAGAGGGTATCCGATTTCCCTGGAATTGGAGTTCTCCTGGAATTGGAGTTAAAAACGGTTCTTAGCCGCCATGTGGGTGCTGGGGATCGAACCTGGGTCCTCTGCAAGAGCAGCTGGTGCTCTTTAACCACTAGGCTATCTCTCCAGCCCCTCATATAACATTTTAAATCTTTTTTAAATTTTTTATTTATTTCTGTATGTGTATGAATGTACTGTCTGCATGCAGGTTCGTGCAATGCCGCGGAGGTCAGAAGAGGGTGTCGGATTTCCCTGGAACTGGAGTTCTCCTGGAATTGGAGTTTCGGATGGCTCTCGGCCGCCATGTGGGCGCTGGAGATCGAACCCGGGTCCTCTGTAAGAGCGGTCGGCGCTCTTAACCGCTAGGCCATCTCTCCAGCCCCGACATTTTAAATCTTAAGGAAGGTGTTAATTTTGTTGCTTCCCTTTCTTATTTGTTAACAGGCAATGGAAGGTGGGGTCTAAGGCTGATTAGGAAGGGAAGGTCCATCTTCAACAGCCTCCAAGTCTGCTAATGCCTATTTAGCTACTTAACAATGGCAAGTACCAAAAATCAGGTTGAAAACAAAGCAAAACAAAGCAAAGCAAAACAAAACAGACAGTTGTTAAATGTGCTTGTCTCATTTTAAGAGCAAAAAAGATGTAAACTGAATTTTTATACAAGTCTTTATTTACAACTTGTTTAACAACTGTACAGTTTTTGCAGCCTTGAAAACATTTTTGTACTTGAATGGGAAAATATAGTTTGACCAAATCTTAACTTTTTTCATATACATACATTATATGCATATATAACACCATATATAATATAATAAGCTGGCAATCATAAAATGATACCAAAAAGAAATACAAGATTTCAGGAAAAAAAAAAAAAACCAAATAAATAAAAACTGTCTTCTGATGATTTCTTGGAACTGTTTTTGTGACCGATCTCTACCAAGTCATTTACCTCAGCAAACAATGGGAAATCTTGCCAATTGTAAAACAAAGCATTTGGTAAATTTAGTAAACAGGTAGAAACATGCTTGAACATTGTTATGTATGATATTGCCAAATATATGTCGAAGCAAGAAATGTAGAGCCCAAAGTGGACATCATTTCTAGATTATAACAACAAAGAATTAAAATACAAAATTATAAATCTAATAGTCAACAAGAAATAAGAATATAATTAATAATACCGCTTTGCAAAGGCTAAAATGCATGGAGGATAATATTCCACTATGTTAAATATGAAACCAATAACTTACAGAGTAATCAATAATACTTAAGACATGAGTATAAGGCTTGAGAGCTGGGAATGTAGTAACAAACTCCAACTCCAATGTACTAGGACATTTTCCAGCTCATCTGAAAAAGTGACAAAACAATACTATAGGGAAAAAAATTTCTTTACATCCCTAAATTTTTGATATTTTTGGATTTCTTAATCAATATAAAACAAATAGCTATATTTGAATTTTACCATTCATTACATAAGAAAACTGAGTGTCTATTATAAATGGTAGACAACTCTCAAAATATAAGAATTACAAAACAAATTTGGAAATTATTTTCTAGAGTACAAAGCATTTGAACTACAGAATCCATAAATACCAAAATTAGGGATGGCAATGATATTTTACTCCATTTGAATCATAAGTAACTAAGGCTGTTAAAAAATAAGAGTAAAGTATTAGCAAAATTAAACTCCAGATTGTTAATTGGGATCTGTGTACAGTCGTTTCTTGTATTTATACTAAAATGTTATTTATTTCAAGCATATTGAAAATTACCGGTAACTAATGAGTCTTGTAGAACACTGTAAGCCACCAGAAAACAAAACAAATTCAAGCACACCACTTACCCATCTGTACTTGCACTATAAAAGGAATTTTATAACCTGCTTGGGACTTGATGCTCTTTTCTGATTCTGTTGCCTGATTATGCAATTTTAAAAGGAAGAGGAAAATGCCATGACTTTGTACCAGGAATGTTTTCACTAAGCATTAGCCATATTCAAAAGACTTGCAGAGTGCTCACCTAAAATGTATAAGGCCTCAGGTTGGATTTCCAGCATTGCAAACAGAAAACAAAACAACATATTTAAAAAATATCCACACATATTTAAAAAAAGTCTCCTATTTTCATTTGAAAAATTCAAAGATATGTCAGTATAGATCCTTTTAGTTACATTAAGCACTAATAACTGTTACATTAAGCACTAATAACAGAGAAGAAAAACGTATTTTCAATAGCTAGTTACACATTCTCTACTATCAGATGTTTGTTTCACACAGAAAAATTTGATTCATAATCTGAGCAAATACAAGCAGGAAGCCATGAAGAAAAAAATTATTTGGATCTCAATGTTTCTTTGAGATGGGAGACAGTCAAATGTGACCTTAGAGAAAATTTTATAGGGCAGAAATGAAATGTGGGTAACTTTCCTGACTTCTATATACATTTAAAATGTAAGGATGTAAAAAAAAAAAAAGAATAAAAAAATATAAGGATGTTTAATTTTTTAGAGCAAGCTAAAGTTGTATATCAATTTCTGCTTGTTAAACAATATCTAATTTAAAATCATTAAAAAGGGAGAAATACCTCAAGATACTAAGAAATGATTACTTAATTGTATTAAATGAAAATAAAGTGTTGACAATTAATGTTCGGAAGAGTATAATGAAAACTCACAGTGTGGGGCTTTGATTTTTCCTAAAGGTATTAAAAAAGGGTGGTCCTAATTTTTATAAGAAAAAAATGTATAAACTAGTAGTACTAAAATCCAAGACTTATAAGTCGACTAGCTTGTACTTTGTACTTTTTCTTCTGACATTTTCTGCAATGCTGGACTTATTTTATATTTGTGCGGACATACTGTAGACATCACCCACATGTGAACACTCAACAACTGAAATGGGACTAGGAGAGCAGGAAATCAAAGTTTCCATTTCTTTTTCTTTTCTTTTGGTCTTTTTGAGACAGGGTCTCCCTGTAGCCCCAGCTAGCCTGGAACTTGCTACGTACACCAGGCTAGGCTTGAATTCAGAGATCCACCTGCCTCACAAGTGCTGGGATTATAATTTTTTTTTTGAGACAGATTCTTACTCTACAGCCCTGGCCTTGGTTAGCCTGAAACTTGCTATGTAGACCAGGCTGGCCTTGAACTCAGAAACACCCCCAATACCAACTTCTGCCTCTCAAGTGCTGGGATTAAAGATCTGTGCCATCAAGCCCAGAAGATTTATTTCTTTTTTGTTTTTGAGATAGGCCCAGGCTCACCTTGAATTTGTCGCAATCCTCTTACATAAGCCTTCAAAGTACTAGGAATATAGATGTGAGCTCCCTTTAAATTAAAATTACCGTCAGAGCTGGATGGGGTCTTCAGGAACAGACAGCACAACAGGTGAAGAAGCTCACCCAGGTCACCTGGGGAATGACTGACCTTGGGTGGAACTGCAAATGTTTGTATTGTTTCCCCTTTAAAGAGCAACTCCCTTGTGGGATAAGGTCTAGAGGATGGTTTACTTGCAGGGATTATTGACTTGAGGTATGTTGAAACAGGATGAAGGAGGTAGGCAGTTCTATGGCCATCCAGCCATCTGCAGGCAGCCTGGGACTTATCCCAGAGGGGACCTGGGGACCCCAGTATATCTGCAAGATGCACAGCAAGTAGGCTGGTATAGGATCTGTGTCCATGCCCAGAGGTGCCTTCCCAGGATAGAGAACAGTAATAACTAGTGACCTCGGGATATATTTCGGTTAATTAAATAAAAATATTCACTTAACCAGAAAAGAAAAAATTAAAATTGCCATACATCGAAGGTGGTACCGAATTGGTCTATAATCTACTTTTATCTAGACTAACAAGAAGCCAGTAGTGGTTAAGATACTTAGAAACTGTTCCATTGAACAGTTTAATTAATTTAAAATATTGTTTGTTATTTTGTCCTTGTTTTTGTTTTCTGAGACCAGACTGACTTTGAATCCACTATACTGCCTTCAAACTCATGATCCTCCTGCCTCAGCCTGGTCCTGAGGTTACAGGTATATGGTACCATCCTGGCTTTCAAATTTTTTACTGTGGAAAGGAAAAAATGTTATCTATTCCCTCAAAGTTGAATGTAGCCTTTTCTGTTTCAGTGCTGTTTTCTTTTAGGTGACTGGCCTGAGGCCAGTAGAAATGAAGAATATATTATAGAAACTTTATGAGTCTGGTACTATGAATTGATTAAACACAGGAAGGGTTAACTACATATTCTACTACTGCAGCTAGGCTTCTAGCCTCAATGCACAAAGTTATTACACTATAAAAGCACATATCTCATTTAACACGAGAAAGCCAAAAGCAATTTTTTTATGAGCAAATCTATTTTTTTGGTAGTAATCATGTGTTAGTGTTTCTGTAAGAATTACTTCAGTACTTTTGGAGTATAATTTGACTACTACTACATTCATGCTGCAAAGAGAAGAGTTCTGGACCTTAAAACAAGAACTCAAAGCTAATAAAACAAATGACTGGGGGGGTGCACAAAGAAACTGTTTTCATTTTAAGCATTTTGCATATCTCTGACCCTTGTAACCTCGAGGCCTGAATTTTCCTATATGCTCCTAATTTCATGTATTTTTTTCTCAATAAATATGATAATTATGTTCATAACCCCAAAGATAAAAACTCACTTTCATAAACACAAGGGAAAACCTTTTGCAAGATAAATTTTTTTTTTTGTCTTTTTTGAGACAAGGTCTCCCTGTAACTCCAGCTGTCCTGGAGCTCACTTTGTACACCAGGCTGGCCTTGAACTCACAGAGATACCCCTGCCTCTGCCTCCCAAGTGCTAGGATTAAAGGCGTGTGCCAACATGCCTGGCTTTCCAAGATAAGTTTTAAGAAAAAAGTCAGGGTTGAAAAACAAAACCAAACCATACCAAGTACAGTACACTAACGTAATTTTTATAGTATTCTGACATTTTTAGTGCCTTCCTTTTCCCATCACCTTTCCACCATTTTTCAGATTCTCTGAATTCTCAGTTTCTGGAATTTTTTTTCTCCTTTTACCTTTTGGTATTTACAGTCGTGAAGAAACCATAAAGGTGAGGGACAGTTTGCAGGGTTTTATTTTAGGAAACAGTTCCCCTAAAATACAAAACAAACAAAACTTATTAAACAGAAGTGTTCAGTTTTATTCATGACAAGTGTTCAGTTTTATTCATGACAACAATTTCAAATGTGTTTGTACTTAAGAGGATTTGGCTTATTGCCTATGGAGCTCAATGGTAGGGCACTTACTCTAGAGTGCATGTGGTCCTAGGTTTAATTCCCAGCATAGAAAACCAAAACCAGAACCAAAACCAAACTAACAAACAATAAAAAAAGTTGGTTCACAGTGTTATGAGTGACTTTTTATAAGTGACTTTGTGTGACTAATAGATCAACTCAGTTATAAGCATACTTCCAGACTTTGAACTTCAGATTCATGACATAAAGGTATTAATAGAAAATGTGACAGTAAAGTAGAAGATGGATAAATAATATTGGTAAAATAATATTAATAATTGATATTAGTAAAGTGCTATAAATTTTGCAGAATATAAATAACCTATAATGATAACAGTATGTAATATTAAGATGACTGTTGACAGGGTCATCAGTACACCAAGAACAAACATGGGCTCTTTGCATTGCTTACATAACACCATCGCTAAACTCACTACTTTGTCAATTCAGAACTATTTTAAGTGACAGAGACTGATTAGACATCTAATCAGTCTGAGTATCATCCTCAGCATGCTTTGGTCACTTTCTTTCACTCATTTGGCTGTTGTTCTCATGGTATTTAATTCTTTTAAGCTCCAGGTAGATGTAATTTTGGTTTTGACAGCCTGATGGGTAGGAGACTGAGATAGTGGGTACCTCCAATTTTATCTTCAGACCAATACCTGCTTGTGAGCCAGTGGTAGTTCAACACATACATAATGGCTCACTTTGAATATGGTTTAAAAATCTCCACTTTTGTCTTTGTTTCAAAACATTCTGTGGAGTTACTATGTATAATTAAGGGGGATATAAAATTAAACATATGGCTTATAAACTAGAAAAAGTCAGATGTACATAATTATTGGGAATCTGGTGAAAATTCAGTCACCATAGATTTTTTTCTCATCTCATATAATCATTGTATCTTTAATGTTCTAAAATCACTGTTAGACTTAGTAATAATTGCTTTACAGTTATAAAAGGAAAATAAATATTTTCCTACCCACTAACATATGTGTTTAGTTAATACTAAAAAAAAACTAGTTTTCATCTATTCTTTTATCAGATAAATGTGCAGTAATAACCGAATATTTATTAACTTTAACTTTAGGGATAGTTGCTAAGGTATTATTAAATTTGCATTGTATGAGTATTTCTATTTGCCTATGTATTTATTGTTATCCCCAAATCCACTCTATCTATAATGGATCTGTCTTTTTAAAAAAAATTTATTTATCTATTTATCTATTTATTTAATTTGTATGAATGTACTGTCTGCATGTAGGTCTGTGTACCCGTGTTGTGCAATGTCATGGAGGTCAGAAGAGGGTGTCGGATTTCCCTGGAACTGGAGTTCTCTTGGAATTGGAGTTACAGACTGTTCTCAGCTGCCATGTGGGTGCTGGAGATTGAACCCGGGTCCTCTGCAAGAGCAGTCAGTGCTCATAACTGCTAGGCCATCTTTCCAGCCCCAATGGATCTTTTTGGTTTTTTTTTTTTTTTTTTTTTTTTTTTTTTTGGTTCTTTCGAGACAGGGTCTCTCTGTAGCCCCAGTTGTCCTGGAACACACTCTGTAGACCAGGCTGGCCTTAAACTCACAAATATCCACCTGCCTCTGCCTCCCGAGTGCTAGGATTAAAGGTGTGCGCCACCACACCCAGCAGTGGATCTGTCTTAACAGCCATCTGTTACCTTCAATTTCTATTCTCAAGTACATACTGCATTTGAACTTAGTCTTACAGTACATTACTAGAAAATATAGAACAGAGCCAGGCGTGGTGGCGCACGCCTTTAATCCTAGCACTTAGGAGGCAGAGGCAGGTGGATCTTTGTGAGTTCAAGACCAGCCTGGTCTACAGAGCGAGTTCCAGGACAGCTGGGGCTACAGGGAGACCCTGTCTTGAAAGAGACCAAAAAAAAAAAAAAAAAAAAAAAAAAAAAGAAAATATGAACAGAATAAAGAAACACATATGAGCAAACCTTGAAAAGTATAGTTCTAGATATGTATATACAAAACAATGTATACACACATACACATTTATAGACTCCACACATATAATTTCCAAACTTCATATATGAATCATAATTAGGTTTACTCCTCTCATTTCTCAAACTAGTCCCCTCTCTATTATCTCTAATTAATTATTAATTAATTTTTTGAGAACGGGTGTCCTTAGCTTCAGCTGGCCTGGAACTTTCTATGGAGAGCAGGCTGGTCTTGATCTCACAAAGTCCTCCTGCCTGTGTTCTGAAGCAGAGGAGTATACTATCACATTTGGCTCACTTTTTCTCTATTATTTAATGTAATTGGAAGAATCCAATAAAATTTATTTTAAATACATTAAATATAGAATTTACAGTTTCCTATTCATGATAATATGAACTGATGAAAGGCTGTTTTCAAATGGTCAGCATAGACTTCCTATGATATAATTCATGACATAAAGAGATGGATGCCATCACATTTATGTTGTCTTTCATTTTTTAAAATGTTACTGAACATAAAAATGGATAAATTGGAGGAATATAGAGTTTAGCCATGCTATTAGCCAATTATTTTATGCTTTATAAACATCTGAGAACTGAACAGCATTTATTACAAAAACTTAGAACAGTACTACTGTGATAAAATTGTATATGTGTTCAATGAAAAAAATACACCAATTATTCAAATGTTCATATAGAATGTAAAAACTGGATGATACATTGATAACAGCCTTTCTCCTACAAAACCCAAAAAACTTATCATAATTAATTTAAAAGAACAGGTTCTGAAACCTTTCTATAAATGCAACAAAACTGGGTTGAACACCTAAATAAACTGTAATGCAGACAGGACTATAGTTAGTGACATTAGTTTTATTAAATGGAAAACTCTTTAAGTTATAAAAGAAAAAACAAAATGATTTTCATAGATTCAGTGCCCCATTTTTATCTATGTACTTCCGTATTTATTCATCAGTACTAAGGGACAACCTGGTGTCTTGTACGGGCTAGGTAACTGCTCCACCACTGAGCTATTCCCCCATATCTTAAGTTACTTTTTCTGGACTGTGCCAGTTACCTTGTTTGGCTCTCATTCTATTTTTTATTTTTTGAAACAAGTCTCACTGCATAGCCCAGACAGGCCTCCAATTTGTAGTTGATATCCCAAGTTCCAGGATTACACTGGCTGTACTTTTTCCTACATTATTTCAGGTAACACACAGGTTTCACTGTTAAATACAAAATGGCACCACGTGGATGGTCACTTACAGGGGGAAAACTATCCTTTCATAATATGAGGCTTAAAAAGTCTAAATATTTGGGGCCGGGCGTGGTGCGCACGCCTTTAATCCTAGCATGGGAGGGCAGAGGCAGGCGGATCTTGTGAGTTCAAAGCCAGCCTGGTCTACAGAGTGAGTTCCAGGACAGCTGGCTACAGGGAGACCCTGTCTCAAAAAGACCAAAAAAAAAAAAAAAAAAAAAAAAGTCTAAATATTTGGGGCTGTGGAGATGGTTCAGGTTAAGAGAATTATCTTTTGCAGAGGACCCAATTTGAGATCCCAGCACCCATGTTGGGTGGCTCATAACTGCCAGAAATTCTAGCTCCAGGAGATGGCATGTCCTCTTCTGGCCTCCATGGGCAACTACATTCACATGCACACACAACAGACAAACACACCCACACATACACATACATAATTAAACAATAATAAATCTAAAAAAAAAATGAAAAAAGGTCCAAATAGTCTCCCATGGTTTAATGAACAGAAAAAAAGTACTGTTATTCTGCCTTAGCAAAAAAAGATGCTAAACACTTCCCTCTCATGTATAATCAAAGATTTTTTTTTTTTTTTTTTTTTTTGGTCTTTTCGAGACAGGGTCTCCCTGTAGCCCCAGCTGTCCTGGAACTCACTCTGTAGACCAGGTTGGCCTTGAACTCACAAAGATCTGCCTGCCTCTGCCTCCCAAGTGCTAGGATTAAAGCATGCACCGCTACGCCCGGCAAAACTAGCTAGGTTTCTACTAGCTATGAACTGTGGATGCTTTTTCAAATAAATATCACATTTTTCAACTGTAATATTTATGGACTGTAAAATCTGGATAAGTGAAGATTTAGTGTGGAGGGTTAATAAGGTATCTTAAATATGTATTTTTGTTGGTGGGCGTGGTGGCACACGCCTTTAATCCTAGCACTCAGAAGGCAGAGGCAGAGGATCTCTGTGAGTTCAAGCCCAGCCTGGTCTACAGAGTGGTTCCCGGGACANAAAAAAAAAAAAAAAAAAAAAAAAAAAAAAAAAGAAAATATAGAACAGAATAAAGAAACACATATGAGCAAACCTTGAAAAGTATAGTTCTAGATATGTATATACAAACAAATGTATACACACATACACATTTATAGACTCCACACATATAATTTCCAAACTTCATATATGAATCATAATTAGGTTTACTCCTCTCATTTCTCAAACTAGTCCCCTCTCTATTATCTCTAATTAATTAATTAATTAATTTTTTGAGACAGGGTGTCCCTATAGCTTCAGCTGGCCTGGAACTTTCTATGGAGAGCAGGCTGGTCTTGATCTCACAAAGTCCTCCTGCCTGTGTTCTGAAGCAGAGGAGTATACTATCACATTTGGCTCACTTTTTCTCTATTATTTAATGTAATTGGAAGAATCCAAATAAATTTATATTTAAATACATTAAATATAGAATTTACAGTTTCCTATTCATGATAATATGAACTGATGAAAGGCTGTTTTCAAATGGTCAGCATAGACTTCCTATGATATAATTCATGACATAAAGAGATGGATGCCATCACATTTATGTTGTCTTTCATTTTTTAAAATGTATACTGAACATAAAAATGGATAAATTGGAGGAATATAGAGTTTAGCCATGCTATTAGCCAATTATTTTATGCTTTATAAACATCTGAGAACTGAACAGCATTTATTACAAAAACTTAGAACAGTACTACTGTGATAAAATTGTATATGTGTTCAATGAAAAAAATACACCAATTATTCAAATGTTCATATAGAATGTAAAAACTGGATGATACATTGATAACAGCCTTTCTCCTACAAAACCCAAAAAACTTATCATAATTAATTTAAAAGAACAGGTTCTGAAACCTTTCTATAAATGCAACAAAACTGGGTTGAACACCTAAATAAACTGTAATGCAGACAGGACTATAGTTAGTGACATTAGTTTTATTAAATGGAAAACTCTTTAAGTTATGAAAAGAAAAAACAAAATGATTTTCATAGATTCAGTGCCCCATTTTTATCTATGTACTTCCGTATTTATTCATCAGTACTAAGGGACAACCTGGTGTCTTGTACGGGCTAGGTAACTGCTCCACCACTGAGCTATTCCCCCATATCTTAAGTTACTTTTTCTGGACTGTGCCAGTTACCTTGTTTGGCTCCTCATTCTATTTTATTATTTTTTGAAACAAGGTCTCACTGCATAGCCCAGACAGGCCTCCAATTTGTAGTTGATATCCCAAGTTCCAGGATTACACTGGCTAGTACTTTTTCCTACATTATTTCAGGATAACACACAGGTTTCACTGTTAAATACAAAATGGCACCACGTGGATGGTCACTTACAGGGGGAAAACTATCCTTTCATAATATGAGGCTTAAAAAGTCTAAATATTTGGGGCCGGGCGTGGTGGCGCACGCCTTTAATCCTAGCACTTGGGAGGCAGAGGCAGGCGGATCTTTGTGAGTTCAAAGCCAGCCTGGTCTACAGAGTGAGTTCCAGGACAGCTGGGGCTACAGGGAGACCCTGTCTCAAAAAGACCAAAAAAAAAATATGTATTTTTGTGGTGGGCGTGGTGGCACACGCCTTTAATTCCTAGCACTCAGAAGGCAGAGGCAGGAGGATCTCTGTGAGTTCAAGGCCAGCCTGGTCTACAGAGTGAGTTCCAGGACAGCTGGGGCTACCGGGAGACCCTTCTCGAAAAGAGAGAGAGAAAAAAAAAAATATATATATATTTTTTTTTTCTTAAAGATAATTCATAGTGAAATAAAGATTTTTAAATGAGGTTATTGTTAAAACACTAGATCAATGCTGTGAGAGCAAGAGATACTAAAAAAGAATTATGCCAGACATAGTGGTATTTGCCTTTAATCCCAGCATTTGGGAGGCAGAGGAAGGCAGAGCTCTGTAAGACTGAGACCAGTCTGGTCCACATAGCAAGTTCCAGGCTAGCCAGGGTTACATAGTAAGATCTTGTCTAAAAAAAAAACATTGTTATTTTTGAAGCAGAGTCTTATGCAGTCCAAGGTGGCTCAACCTTGCTATGTATCCTTCTTCTTCTGCCTCCTCAGTGTTGCCATTATCCATATGTGTCACCATACCTAGCTTATGTGTTGCTGGGACTGAACCGAGGGCTTCATGTGTGCTGAGGAAGTGCTTACCCACTGAGATACATCCTATTCTTTTTTTTTTTTTTTTTTTTTTTGGTCTTGTTAGAGACATGGGTCTCCCTGTAGCCCCAGCTGTTCCTGGAACCACCTTGTAGCCAGGCTGGCCTTGAATCACAAAGATCCGCCTGTCTCTGCCTCCCAAGTGCTAGGATTAAAGGCGTGTGCTACCACGCCCGGCAACATCCTACTTCTTGAGAATACTGAAAAGATGTGAATAAAATCACTTATAAAGTGCATCATTCCTTCAACCTAACTCATCTTTCACTTAATCACTGATGTTGATATCTTTTTATAGCATGAATTGATATTTCTCCCCTTTTTTTTGTCTTTTTGAGACAGGGTCTCCCTGCAGCCCCAGCTGTACTGGAACTCAACTTATGTAGACTACGGCTAGGCCTTGAATCATAAGATTCACACTGCCTCGNTCCCCCCCCCCCCCCCCCCCCCCCCCCCCCCCGAGTGCTGGGATTAAAGGCATGTGCCACCACACCTGGCTTAATTGATATTTCTGACTGAACAACATTTAGCTTAACTTTGTGCAACTGGGGCTCAAATTATAATAACAAAAACAACAGAACTTCAAGAAAATGGGTATCATTCTTATAATCTAGTCATCCCACTAAGCTGATTTTATCATGCTATCTAACAGAAAGAATTAAATCTTGACAGGTTGGAATATGGATCTTTTATTTTGGGTCTTCTTTTTCTTTATTATCATTAAGTAACCGAAGAAAAGGCAAAATGGCAGGACCCCATTTAAAAAATTTTTAAAAATATACTATAAAAAGTTCACACTGTGGGATACAAATGGCAATTTTTTAGTAATTTACTTTACATTATATTTTTGTTTGTTTCACCCTGGTTAGAAAGCACAGAAAATAAGCTTTCTGTTATGAGAACTCAGACGCTGGTGACAGTTCATCCCAGTCTGACACAATGACCCTGTCTTCATTTCCACCCTGCCGTCAGGCCTAGCTACATTCAACAAGCACAGGTGGTATCAAGAAAGTACTGTACAAAAAAAGTGTTTGAGGATACAGCTCCATACCAGTGACCTCTAAATCAAGCTTCTAGGTAGATCACGAAACATCATAGACCAGCTTAACAATTACTGATCATTACTGGAGAAACTGAAATCCCTCAAATCCTGCCCTAAATTGGACAATGGAAGAGTTGCCACTGCCATATTTTAGTTTTATTCTTGGGTTTCTGACACCTAAAGTATATATTCAGATGCTAGTTCTTACTAAAGCACATTTTATTATTTCCAAACACCAGTAATTGTTTAGAAATATTTCTTCTATTTAATGAAAGAAATCCATCAAATATTAAAGATATAGTTAATAACAGTAAGGGTTATAAATACTGAAATTAGCATAAGACAAATGCTAAAGAAAATCAAGAAACTAAATTTCCTTTTGAAAATTTGAAACATTTTGAACCCATATAGAGAAAAGTATCTGGGTAGGTGGGTGTATAAATAGAGAGTACACAGGAAACAGAATGAAAATCAAAACATCCCACCTCATAGATAAAATTCACATGATGAGCAGCTTCAAGAGTCTTATGTTTTCATATTCACTTACTCTACAGGTATTTCTTAATGGTTGAATCTCAGATATCCTATTTGTGAACTAAAGATGGAGAAAGAATTCTCTTAAACCATTTTTAATCCTGTTGTACATTAATTAATTGTGTGCGTGCACGCACGTGTGTGTGTGTGTGTGTGTGTGTGTGTGTGTGTGTGTAGACCAGAGGAAAACCCTCAGAAGTTGCTTCTCTCTCTTCACCATGTGGGACCCAGGGACAGAGCTCAGGTCATCGGGCATGGCAGCAAGCACCTCTACCCACCGAACCATTTTGTTGGCCACATTTGAAATCTTTTATTATCATCAAACTTGATATATTATGTCATAATGGCACAGGCCTATAATCTTAGCCTCTTAGGAGGCAGAAGCAAGAGGATAGTTTTGAGCTGAAGGATTTGAAGCAGGCTGGTAACTTAGCTAGACCACTGTAAAACAAA
Organism: Rhizomys pruinosus; assembly: GCA_009823505.1. NCBI lineage: Eukaryota > Metazoa > Chordata > Mammalia > Rodentia > Spalacidae > Rhizomys > Rhizomys pruinosus. The sequence continues at coordinate 1,206,647 of VZQC01014390.1, read as the reverse complement.
AATAAGAGTAAAACCAAAAATACCCAAGGTTGTGTGCCCTGCAATCCCATATGCATCCTACGCATATGGTTTTCTTCATTATTCCTAATTCCTTGCTGCTTTATGGTCTTCCTAGGCAGAAACCCTCTTATTGAGTGTAGCACTTGCAACAAATATTAAATTGCACAATGCATGGTGTCATTTCTGTATATATTCTATCTTTCTTTAAGAATCCCAGAGAATCATGTTCAGGGTAGCCTGTATTACATAGACTTTGTGTGACAAAAGCAAAGCAAATCAAAGCAAAGCAAAGCAAAAACCAAAACAGAACAAAATATGCACTACAATTTTTTAGGTCAACTTTCTTATAAAAGAGTAAGAATTTAAAATCAAGCACTTGAATAGTTTCAGAAAATTCTTAATCATACTGAGCTTGATGTAAAGTTACTTGTCTTTAATACATAGCACTAAATGACACTGGAACTTCCAAATACAAGTACATAAAATAACATCTTCCACTTAGGTGATTTATCTAAAAAGCAAACAAAATAACTCTCTGATCTAATTTGAGATTTTATTTTCTTTTAAAAATATCCTATCATAGAAGAAAAAGGCTGAAGGAAACCTTAAATATAATTTGAGACCAAATACATAAATCAATATGGAAAAGACAAAAGGCAGGTATTTTCAAATAAATGATATCTCAAAATTATATAACACCATACATAGACAAAGTGCTTCACAATGATTGCTTAGCAGTTATTCATCAATGTAACTGAATGTAAGCACTCACAATGTAAGCACTTTGAAGCAACCAGACACCCAAGAAAATCTCTTCAGTTACCATTTTTGTTTTGGGTGAGTAGGTAGATTTAAGAAAAAAAAATCTAAAGAGACCTGTCATAATATTATATATAATAAGTCATGTACAGTCTTTAATAACTGCTATTAAGATGTTATCAGGATTGAAAATGGGCTTATACTAAAGAATATGTGAAACAAATGAGGCATAAGTCAAAGAATTGCCCAAAAGATAGGGCTACCTATATGAGAAATAAATCTTTTACACATGGAGAGCAACTGAAAGAATAAATATCGAGCTCGTGTCTAGAACCTGATCTTTACCTACTGAGATATTCCAAAGGAAGAAGAAAATAATGCTGCATGATTTTTTTCTCTGTAATCTCTTCCAAAATAACATCACAAAATTCACTTCTGCCAGCAAATAAGACAGCAGAAAACAATGAAATTTCACATATTTATGTTTTAAAATTGAACTCTAAATCTTAGAATAAGTTTAATTTCTGATAAAACTGTGAAAATTAATTTTTCCCCTCTAAGCAAGGTGCTATAAGATGAGATTAGCACCTCTGCATCTGCATGTGTCTCTGCAGAAAGTGTACTTGACAACCATTTTGTATAGGAATTATGTGAGTTATTTGAAGTGCATTTGGAAAACAATTGAAAACAGGTTAATACATCATAAACAGATTAATTCCCTTTAAACAAAGACATTCTTATAAAGTATGGTAACACAGTAGGCACAATAAAGAATATAAATTGTATATCAATTATTGGCATAAAATCTAATTCTTTACAAAGCCCACATCATTGGGGAAGAGGACATTTTATACAAAGAAAAGTACTACACTATTATACAACACTTTTAATTGTACACTTAGAAATTTTTGGCACATTAAAAGGAACTGAAAAGACTACAAAATAAAGAACAAACTAAAAGATACAAGAGGAAAAAATCCACACATGAGAAACACTAAATATTGACATAAGGAGGGAAACAAAAACAAGCTGGCTGAATTTCCTGAAATGTTGTTATATGTAACAGAAGTATGTTCTTTAAAAATTTCTAAAGGTAAGACTTCTCTACCTTGCTGTGGCTGGTTGGACATGTCCAGGATAGGATCTTCTTGTACTGGTTGCCTGTCTTTGCCTAGCTAGAAAAGACTGCCCTGAACCTGTGCTAGCTAATCTATCTTCAGCTGCCTTTTTATGCAGAGTCATTCCCTGTAACATTAAAAGAAAAACAAAAGTAATCAATGAGAATAAAGACTATATTCTCACAAAAATAAATTTCATCATACAGGATTTACTATACTGCATAGCATAGTATAGCACAGCATAGCACAGCACAGCATAGCATAGCATAGCATAGCATAGCACAATAAGGAATATCAACTAAACTCATTATACAGAGATTAAAAATTTATGGACTCCTTTTCATTTCAACCATTAAAAATTCCCAAAATTAAGACTTAGTTTTATGAATTTATAATAATTAAAATAACAGATAATAGAGCCAGGTTTTAGAATATATTACCCACAATTCCCTTTCAAATCAAAGATACAGTGATTTTCCAAGAAAAGAAAAGTGCTGATTGGCAGCAGGTGATTCACATGGGCTGTGAAAAATCATAGACCTTATTAGAAAGAAACACAAATGCACTTGTTTCTGAAGACAGAACACCATACTAGGTACTATACATACCACAATGTTGCTTTTCTTCACTTCAAGGCAGACTTGTATTCTCAAGCAAATTAAGAAAATTTCCTGACAACTCACAACAGAGGGCACAATCAAGAACAAGGGGGGGGGGAGTCCTCCCCTCTTTTGAAAGCAGAAAGATCACCTACTACCTTTGAAGAGAGAGGGGGTAAAAATCACTGGGCTATACCTAGACAGGAGGGAGGAAACCTCCAGGGTACTCTCAAGAGGTAGAAGAATAGTGACAATAACACTGCTTTACTAAAAGGAGAGTAATAAAGTAGAATGGGAATGGGCAGTTTGAGAATTTTTTAATGTGGCAATGAAGAAAACTAGCCAGAGAAACTTTAAGAACTGAGACTCTGGTTCTCAATAACTAGATACAGGTAAACTGACAGGAAGAAATAGAAGCTGACAACAAAGAAGCAATAACATAGAGAAGACAGGAGACTAGAAAAAGAATCGTCCTATCACTAATTACCCCTAGGAAAAGCACTGGCCATAGCTTTGCATCCTGAATATAACTTCCACCTTTCATATGTATCCAAGAACACATTTTTCCAATGAGAAAATTCAGAATACGTTTCTTTTTTTGTGTTTGCTTGTTTTGTTTTCTTTGAGGCAGAGTCTTGCCATGTAGTCTGCTGGCATGAGACTATGCTATCCCAGTGGGCCTTGAACTAAGATTGAAGTCTTGTGCTACTAAGCCTTAAACAACAACAAACTATATGTGTGCAGATGTATATAGGTGGAAGTCAGAGGACAACTTTGTGGAGTCAGTTCTTTCCTTTCCATCTTTATGTGGGTTCTTAGGATTGAATTCAGGTCACTAGGCTTGTACAACAAACACCTTTACCTGCTGAGCCATTTTGCTGCCCCCCCCCCAATATTTTTCTTAACTTACTTTGAAATTAATGTATTTGAGGATTTAAATAAACCTGACAAATATCTAATAAAACCTCTAATTTGCCTACATACAAATAAAATTACAGTTTATTAAAAGCATTCTAATTTTTCGAGCAATTGAGTAACTATGGAACTTGGGCCTCTGTGCTCTATGTTCTAGGGCTCTAACACTGAGCTACATTCCCAGCCTTCATAAACTTCTTGTTTGTTTTTTGAGACAGTGTCCCCGTAACCCCAACTGGCCTGGAACTTGTTAGGCTGGATTACATAGAGATCCACCTGCCTCTGCCTCCTGAGTGCTGGGATTAAAGGCATGCAGCACCACACCTATCTCCTTCAAATACTTTTAAGACCTCAATGGCCAACACAGAGCTTATTCATTAAGCTACTTAATAACTTGTCCCATCATTCAGTATTTTTCACTTCTATTTAAGTTGTCTGAGATGCAAAAGTTTCTGAATGTAAGCAGGATACTCTTAGTGGTTATCTTTTGAGTACAACTTGCATGTGTCTATTTGGAATTACTCCTTCACTCAGAAGAGTTAAAAATTAGCATTATCTTTTACTTCCTTATCATAGAATAAATAAATCTGGTTCCATAAGAAACAATGTGTCAAGTCACAAAAACCAATCAAGAATATGAAATTACTAATAACTGAGGCTGGGCTACAAGACTGAGAATATAAAGTGAATTCTAAGTTTTATGGAAGAGATAGAACAATGGAGTATAAAAATTAAAAGAAATCCTTTAAATATCTAGTTTCTTTTCTATGTTTAAGAAACCTCTTCAAGTAATATCCTAATTCAAAATGATTTCTTCTTTTAAAAAATTATAATAAAATTTTATATATTAACTTTAAACAATATATTGATATAAGTATAGACACAATATGCTATAAAATTCATGAATTTTTAGTAAAGATCAAACTATATTTTTAGGTTGGGGACTCTACCCTTTAATAGGTAGAACCAACTCTAACACTAAAAAATAGTGGTTTTTTTGTTTGTTTTTGTTTTTGTTGCCAATATCAGAACTATAGGTGCAGAGGGAGATGGCTGAAAGGAACAGCCAACCTTCTTGGTTTAAAAAACTAACATTTGGGCTGGTGAGATGGCTTAGTGGGTAAAGTGCTTGCTGTGCAAGCTTGGTGCCCTGAGTTCACTCTCTGGAATCCACATAGCTATGGAAGAAGTGACTCCACAAAGCTGTCCTGACTCTACAGGTGTTCTATGGCATGTGCCCCCAAACCTCGTGTGCAGCACAGACATACACAGAATAAAGGAAGTAATTTACAAAAAAACTAACATTTCTAAAAAGGTAGAAATGCTGGGTGTGGTGGCGCACGCCTTTAATCCTAGCACATGGGAGGCAGAGGTGGGCGGATCTCTGTGAGTTCAAGGCCAACCTGGTCTATAGAGTGAGTTCCAGGACAGCCAGAGCTACAGGGAGACCCTGTTCTCAAAAAGACCAAAAAACAAAACAAAACAAAACAAAACAAAACAAACAAACAAAAAGAAATAAAAAGGTAGAAATGGCTGGGTGTGGTGGCATACACCTTTGATCCTCGCTCTTAGGAGCCAGTGGATCTCTGTGAGATCAAGGCCAGCCTGGTCTCCATAGTGAGTTCCAGCCCAGCTGTGGCTGCAGGGAGACCCTGTCTCAAAAAGACTGGGAGCGGGNGGGGGTAGAAATGGCTTTACTGGAAAGAACAAAAAAGAGAAGCAAGACACAAATCTGGGGGGAAAGTGGAGTACCCTGCTCGTGAGCGTTGATGAACATTTCCTTCTTTCCCCCAACACATTTAAAACTTCTTTGTGCTTGTATTGGAATATTCCATTTCAAAATCTCCATCAGACAAAGTCCAACTTACTAACATTTCCGAGTCTCCTAAGACAGTCAAACTATTTGTAAAGTCGGCCTCCTCTTGTGAAGGCACAGAAACAGTCTACAAAGCAAGAGCCACTGCATTTGTTTAGATCTCACCATGTCTGTTTTTTCCACAACCAATAGCTCTGAGGAACAAAAACTAAATGGATATTTCTTATCCTCTGGGGATGGTGATGGTTTTATAATGTCTTAGCCGTTTATGGTGTTTTTCAGTCCTAAGGTCAATGCAGAGGCTTTGTTAGTGTATGTTAGGATAGCAATTACTTTCAGATTCTTTTGGTAGAATTACTTCTACAGCAAAGGCAAAATAATAACAGTCACTAAACTTGGCATTATGTTCTGAAATGCTGTTTTCTTACCATATTGTACCAGGCACTAACAATATATTTTTCCTCCATGTCTCTTTGACTCTTCGTTTTCTCATATTCTTTCTGAAGCACAAACACACGTAAAGATATAAAAGAATTCAATATGAAGAAAATATTTACAATTAGTTCTCTAAATCTAAGGGTACAAATGTATAAATAGATCAAGGATCTTAAAATATACTCAACAAACAAACAAACAAGCCAAACCCCCTCAGTATTTTAGTGCGCACTGTAGTAGCTTACCTCTAATGAGTGGAACAGTCGATCTCGTTCCTGGAGTTGATTTTTAAGAGCCTGTATTTCTGGTGCTGCTCCTTGATTCTGTTTAGGATCTAGAGTACGGATAACCTGCAAAAAGTAATAAATAAAAATTTAAAATCTCAAGCTTGGGCTGGGAAGATAGATCAGTCAGTGAAGCATTTTCTGTGCAAGCTCAAAGAAGGCTGTGAAAATAAGGGAATGTGATTGAGGAAGATTTTTTTTTTTTGGTCTTTTTGAGACAAAGTCTCTCTGTAGCCCCAGCTGGTCTTAATGCCACTCTCTTGCCCCCACATGCAAATGTACATATGTGCAAAATACAGCCTCACACATGGGCATATATGTACACATACTACATACAGCAAACCAAAAAATAAAAAATCTCAAGCTTATTTGTTGACCATGGGAAGAGAAAGCCCAGTATAGAGCACAACTTGCCAAGGTGGAGCCTTCAAACATGACATCTTTCAGCCTAATTAAAAAAAAAAAGAAAAGAAAAGAAAAAAAGAAATTATAAGCTGAAGATGCTAAAGATATATGTGGCATGCATATATGCATATTTTGGAGTGATGCAAATTGGAAGGAACAACAACAACAAAAAGACCGGGTCAAAGAAACAATGAACTTCTGTTCAAAACAGTAAACTTCTGCATCGAAAATTTTAAGAGACTGAGAAAAAGATGAGAAACATGTTTGGCAGAATGCGTGAGCTCTGGTGGGGGGGGGGACAAGGAAGGGGAATGGGTCTAGACTTGACTGGAAATTTTGTATGAAATGCACAAAGCTTCAATAAAAATTGGCTTTGAAAAAAAATTCTCAAGCTTAAAGAATCTAACATCTAAGAAAGCAATCTTAAAAATGAAAAATCGGGGCCAGGCGTGGTGGATCTTTGTTAGTCCAAGGCCAGCCTGGTCTACATAGCGAGTTCCAGGACAGCAGGAGCTACAGGGATATCCTGTCTAAAAAAGCCAAAAAAAAAAAAAAAAAAAAGAAAGAAAAATCGGGCTGGAGAAATAGCCCAGTGGTATAGAACATGCCTAATACCCACAAGTCCATAGGTTCAATCACCAATACTGGGAGGTGGGGAGGGTGTGTGTGCCAGGAAATCAAATGGGTGAACTGGAGACATAGATAACACTAGCTTGGCATGCATGAAGTTCTGGGTTTGACTGCTAGGACCAAAACCAAAATAAAACAACCTCAAAGGATAAACCTATGAGAATCAAAGGCTATAAAGGCTACTTTAAAATATAAATGTATAAAATTAGTACTTGGTGTGGAAAAATGTGTGAAAGACAGGTGCAAAAATAAATCCTCTTTTGCAACCCAGAACTCACTGTTCAGTATGAGTCTTGATACATACAAGAAAGAATATGACAAGTCTGCTCAAAGTGTTGGTGTTGAAAGAAAAGATGGTGTTGGAATGAGGCACTAGGCAGTCAGCCTCTGGGACAGGTGCATAGATTCCCAAGAGACTGAATGTGTGCAAGAGATATTGTGAGGAACCTTATCATACAAGATGAATTTTAACGTGACCATAGAACTTCTATATGGTTTCAAAATTCTGAACTCAGGATGTGGCAAGTAAGAAAGAAAATAACTGGAAAGCCAACATGGAGGTGGAGTTGGAACAATGGTGGCAACAGCAACTCTCAGCACAAGGACTTGAAACATAACTGTGGGCCTCTTCATTTTATGAAGACTCTTGATGCTTCTATACTGAACTCAAAATTCTGAACTCAGGACTTGGCAAGTAATACATAAAATAACTGGGGAGCTAAGATAGTGGAGCCTTGCTGGCAGGCCGCCCATGTACACTAGCAGGGTGGAGCTGGCTGCTCATGCAGATGGCAGGGCAGAGCCGTGCCAGCTTGGCCATCCACATGCAGAGCCTACCTACCCCATGTGTCCTGGTGGCACCATGGTTGGGCGACCATCAACATCACCCAGTGGTTGCAGTCCTCAATAACATTAGGAATCTGGAAACCTACAGATTTCAGAAAATAAACTAGAGGACATTGGTGTAAAGTTATCCTGTGAAGCTGTGAAACTTCCCAACTGCTACTCAGAGAACCTTGGAATGGAGGCCTGTGAGCTAACTGCTGCCTGCTGTGAGGACTTAGCTGCTGCTTTACAGTAAAACCCTGTGAAAAATCAACCTGTTGGAGAATGTGTTGTCCACTGTGCTGAGTGAGGCCAGGAAACAGCTGAAGTGAATCTATCTGCAAGGGCTGAGAACAACTAACTTTGCTGAAGAAAACCAAGATTCCTGACTGCTGAGAAAAAGAGAAATCCCTACCTGACATTCCTACACAGTGTGAAAACAGAAAACAGAAATTAAGAATAAAAATCCCACTCTAAGAAAACTGAGTGCATTCCGACCCAGAACTACATGCAAAGGAAAGCAGGTCCTTACTTTGGCACATCTCTGTGTAGGACTTATAGATCACTGACACACTAACAAGGTATGATTTCTTTGATACTCAGTTCAGAGGTCTTAAGTAAAATGGATGGGGTTTTTCATTTGCTAATAGAAGACATGAAGTTGGAGGTTGGAGGTGACAGAGGGTAGAGATGGCGGAGGAGGTCTGAATATTATCAAAAGTTATTGTATGAAATCCTTTAAAAAAAAAAAGATTTAAATTTTATGTGTATGAGTGTATTGCACCTGTGTTATGCAATGCCCAAGGAAGTCAGATCCCCTGGAGCTGGAGTTAAGGATGGGTGTTAGCCACCATGTGGGTGGTGAGAATTGAACCAGGGTCCTCAGCAAGAGCAGCCAGTATTCTTAACCACTGAGCTATCTCTCCGGCCCCATCATTGTACGAAATTCTTGAATCAATAAAATTTCTCTTAAAATAAAATTGATGTAACTTTTAAATTAAGTAGATATAACAATCGATTATAAGAAACAATTCTTATTTAAGTACTGCCAAGGAAACACTACTGACAGTGCTTACTCATTTTATTTCAGCTAGCCCTTGCCCTGTAAAGAGGAAGGCACACTACAGTGGGTTCTAAATGGCTCTATCTCTTCTTCCAGTACTATGATGAAGCATAAATATGGGATGCAATTCAAGCTGACTCACTAGAAGATTTCTAGGACAGAGGTTGTTTTGTCTTCCACCAATTTTTTTTATTATCAAATGTTCAAATACACAGAGATCTTGAAACAGCTTAAACTCATACATTACCAATTGCCGTATCTGATCTCTCCTCTCCTCTCACTAAAAATAATTCATATTTAATGCAATCCCAATTAAAATCCCCAAGAGTTTCTTCACAGGCTTGGAAAAAAAAGTCCTTAATTTCATTTGGAAAAACAAAAGACCCCAAATAGCCAAAACAACCCTGAGTGAAAAGAGCTACACAGGGGGGATTCTCTATACCAGACTTCAAACTATACTACAGGGCTATAGTCATAAAAACAACCTGGTACTGGCACAAAAACAGACCTGTTGACCAATGGAACAAAACCGAAGATCCAAACTTGAGCACATTCAATTTCAGCCACCTCATATTTGACGGGGGGCTAAGAAGACACAATGGAGGAAAGACAGCATCTTCAGCAAGTGGTGTTGGCAAAACTGGATCACCACTTATAGAAGAATGAAATTAAGCCCCTACCTCTTGCCCTGTACAAAAGTCAACTCCAGATGGATTAAAGACCTCAATGTGAAACTCCAAACTCTGAAGGCCATAGAAGACAAAGTTGGCAGCAGACTACAAGACATAGGAGTAGGAAAAGACGTCCTAAATCAGATAGCAGTTGTGCAAGAATTAAGGTTGACAATTGACAAATTGGACCTCATTAAACTCAAAAGCTTCTGTACATCAAAAGAAACAATCAAGGAAGTGAAGAGAAATCCCACAGAGTGGGAGGAAACCTTCACTGCAGAAACATCTGACAAAGCATTGATTTCCAGAATATATATAACTACTCAAAAAACAAAGAAGAAAACAAATGACCCACTTAATAGATGTAGCAAAGACCTGAACAGAGACTTCACAAGTGAGGAATTAGAGATGGCTGATAAACAGAAGTGTTCAACATCATTAATAACTAAGGAAATGCAAATCAAAACCACTTTAAGATATCATCTTACTCCAATAAGACTGGCTAGGATCAAGAAAACAAATGATAACAAGTGCTGGAGAGGTTGTGGGGAAAAAGGATCACTCATCCACTGCTGGTGGGAATGTAAATTTGTACAGCCATTATGGAAAGCAGTGTGGAGAACCCTTGGAAGACTTGGAATGAACTTGCCACCTGACCCAGCCATACCACTCCTGGGCATGTACCCACAAGACTCATCTTACCACAGAGATACATGCACAGCCATGTTTATTGCAGCTCTCTTCACTATAGCAAGGAGCCGGAACCAACCCAAGTGTCCCTCAACTGACCAGTGGATAGAGAAAATGTGGTACATCTACACAATGGAGTTCTATGCAGTGTTAAAGAAAGATGACATCATGAGCTTTGCAGGTAAATGGCTGGAGCTAGAGAAGATGTCATGATGAGTGAAGTAACACAGTCCCAGAAAAACAAATGAATGGTATCACTCATCTGTGGATGCTAGCACCAATTACATAATTGTATGGCAAACTGAGCAACGTCAATGTGAAAACAACTGTGCTCTTATATTGTGAATCCCTTAAAATAAATAATTTCACAGACCCAATGACACATAAACCTCAAATACTTCAGTATGCATATACTTAAAATTGGATTCTACATAATCATAATACTATTATCACCTGTATGAAAATAACAATTATGGTGGTTTGAATGAGAACTGTCCAGTATAGGCTCAAGTGTTCAAGTATTTACATTTGGTATATGGGCTGGTTGGTGGCACTTTGGGGCTGTCATGGAATGGTTGGAGGTGTAACTGTGCTAGAGGAGGCACATAACCTGGGTTGGTTTTGAGATGGATAGCCTAGCCCCACTTCCAGTTCTCTTTCTCTGTTTCATGTTTGCAACTGAAGATGTGAGCTCTCAGTTTTCAGCTCTGGCTGCCTGTAGCCATGCCTCCCTGCCATGATGGATGCTTATTCCCCTGGAATCATGAGCCAAAATAAACTCTTCCATAATTCGCTTTTGATTATGGGATTTGTGGTGGTTTGAATGTGATAATGTCCCCCGTCGGCTCCAAGAATTTGAACACTTGGTCAGTTGGTGTCACTGTTTTGGGGAGGGTCATGGAATCCCTAAGAGGTGTGTTCTTGCTGAAGGAAGCAGATCACTGGGGGGGTGGCTTTGAGAGTTCACAGTCACATTCTATTTCCAGTTTTCTCTAATCTTGTGCCTGCTTAAAGATGAGTGCTCAGCTTTCTGCTCTGGCTGCCTCCTACCATGCCTTCCTGCCACAAGGGAACTGTAAACCCTATAAACTCTTCCTTTTATATGCGGCCCTAGTCATGGTGTTTTATCATAGGAATAGAAATGTAACTAACAAGGGGCTGGAGAGATGGATCAGTGCTTAAGAGCGCTAACTGCTCTCGCAGAGGACCCAGGTTCGATTCCCAGCACCCACATGGCAGCTAAGAGCCGTCTTTAAGCTTGGGTGGTGGCGCATGCCTTTAATCCTAGCATTTGGGAAGCAGAGGCAGGCAGATCTCTGTAAGTTCAAGGCCACCCTGGTCTACAGAATGAGTTCAGGCCAGCTGGGGCTATAGGGAGACCCTGTCTCAAAAAAAAAAAAAAACAAAATAAAAAAAATGGAAAAAAAGAAAAGTAACTAACATAATAGTTCCTGTATTTGGCTGAAGCCCACATTTTACAGGTATATATTCAGAATTTTATTTTAATTTTTTAAAAAGATTCTTTTTTTTTTTTAGCTTCTTCAGCTTATGATTTCTTTTTTAATTTTTTTTTTTCTTTATTAGGCTGAAAGATGTCATGTTTTCCTTAAGGAATTGTTTGAAGGCTCCTCCTTGGCAAGACCAAACAATCATCAATTCTGCCCTTCTGTTCCACACTGGGGTCTTTTTTTTTTTTTTTATATTGGGGACTGAACCTATGGCCTTATGAATGCTAGGAAAACATTCTACCCTGATCTGTATTATCCCTAGACCTGACAGAATTTCAGCAAATTTTCCAGGATAGTGTTGAACATACAATTTTCCTGCCTTGGGCTCTAAATTAGCTGGAATTACCTGGCCAAAGTGCCTTCTGTGCTGGGCATGTGATACACACCTTTATCCCAGCTACAGAGAGACCCTGTATCAAAAAGACCGGGGTGGGGGGGGTTAAGATACAATTCCTTCTTGCTAATTATTACTTTGTAGAGTGGCTTATTTTGGTTAGTACTTCTTACTCAGGACCTTTTTGTTTTGTTTTGTCTCCCTGTAGCCCCAGCTGGCATGGAACTCACTACCTACACCAGGCTGGCTCCAATCTCACAGAGATCCACCTGCCTGTGCCTCCCAAGTGGTGCGCTTAAAGATGTGTGCACCATGCTTGGCTCAGCATCTTTTTATTTCTAGGAGATTTCTGTGCTCATTCACTGTATAAGTTATATGGATACTATACTTTCAGACTTCAGAGAAAAACAATGCTGAAAAGCAGAGTGAGCTATCTTCAAGTTCATACTCACACTTTTGGCTTTCTCTAAGTACTTTTTGTATCGTTCTTCCATTTGCTTCATTTCCTCTTCTTTCTTCCGTAGAGCTTCTTGAAGTTCTTCAATTCTTAAGGCTGCAAATCAAACATGTGCAGTTTTTTTTCTTTGTCTGTTTTTGAGACAGGGTTTCCCTATACCCCCAGCTGGCCTGAAACTCCCTGTGTAGATCAGGCTAGCTTTGATCTCACAGAGATCTGCCAACCTCTGCCTTCCGAGTGCTGGGATTAAAGGTGTTTGCCACCATGCCTGGTATACTATATGCTTAAAATGGTTTATATGGTTTACCAAGACTTAAAAAAAGATGAGCCTGTCATTTCACATCCATAAAAACAAATAAACGAGGTCAGGTATGTGCTGACTTCCACATAATTACAGTGAAAATACCCAGCTTCCTATAATATTCATTGGAACTCATAAAGAAAATTTCATAAATATAATTAGTACTTTAAAATTTAATTATAAGCATGTGTCTCTGTATGGGTATGTATTTGTGAATGCAGGTATCAGCAGACCCCCAAGGTTTTGGATTACCAACTTAGGTGTTAGCAACCAAACTCTGGTCCTCTGGAAGAGCAGAAGCACTCAACCATTGAGTCATTTCTATAGCTTCCAGCAAATTATTTATTTATAAAAGATTAAAAAAAAATAATGTGTCTGTGTGAGTTCATTCTCATTCTCTCTCTCCTCTCTCTCCCCTCCCCACCATGTGTGTGTGTGTGTGTGTGTGTGTGTGTGTGTGTGTGTGGTGTGCCCATAGAGGCCAGAAGAGGGCACTAGATACCCTGGAGCTGAGTTATAGGTGGTTGTGAACAGAGAAATGTGGGTGTTGGGAACCAAACTTTGGTCCTTTCGAAGAGCAGAAGTGCTCTTAACCACTGAGCGATCTTGCCCCAAGGCAAATTTCGAATAGCTAAAGGGCCTATTTCAAAAAGAAACAAGTTACATAAGCTCAGTATTTCTAGGAAAATGAATGGCTAATGATGCTAATTAGAAAAAACTCACAGCTGTTGTTAAATCTTGGTTCAAGATCTTCAATAATGGCTCTCTTTTTCTGCAATTCATTGTTAGCTTCATGCAGCTTCTCTCTGTAGCAAAATATATGATTATATCACCACCCTTGATTTTGTATGCACTTCCCTTCCCTATGCTAGAGACCAAATCTAGTGCCTTATACAAGTCACATAAGTTCTCTTTTAGTCCTTGTTTGTGTACCTTTTTTTTCACTTCAAACTAAAAATTCATTGTATGTGTAATACACTTGCATTGCACACAGGGCTATAAAACAAAGATAAACAGACTAAAAAAGACAAAATGTCTTCTTTTGGTTTGAAGCATACATTTCTTTTACATAAGCATATATCATGGGCTTTTTTTTTTTTTTTTAAGCAATGAGTATATTGTAAAAATTAAAGTTCAAACTCCATAGAGCTTTTGCAATCAAAATATTGTCACCAAAAGGTAAGTTGCTAAAAATAAAGACTAAAAGAACACTAAACATCAATAAAAAGAATGAACTTATGATATATACAATCACATACATAGATTTCACAAAAAAAATGCTGAACAAAAAAAGGTCAGGCATTTATGATGTATGATTCTACACATGCCAGATAGTGTCAAAACTAACAAAAAAAGTGATAAAAATTATTAGCACTGTGGCTAGTGAAGAGATACAATCAACTGAGAGGAAGATGAAGGTAAATATTCACTAAACTGTCTATTTAGGAATTTGAAATATATACAAAACCATACAGATTGTATTTCAATATAAAAAAGAAGAAATAAGAGTATGTTTTTCCTCTTGTGCAAGTTGCATAAGAATGCTGTGTAATATACTCCCTTTATATAACATAATTCAGTGTCAGAGAAAAGGTTAAAACACAAATTATAACTGAGTTATGTCTATTTCTGACTTTTTAAATGCACAATACAATACATCCTTTTCTCTTTTAATAAATTATTTTTGAAGGTATGATTGTTTGATGTTTACAATATAAATATATACAGCTTAAAGAATAAAATGGCTAAGCACAGTGAACTGACATAAGGCTAAAAACCAAACACTATCCCTAAGCCCTAGAAGTTGTATATCTCTCTTATTCCCTCCCAGAGGAAACTAATGTCCCAAATTTTAAACATTCTTCTGATTTTCATGATGATTTCTGTTAAGTAATATATTGCTTTTGTCCAATTCTTTACTTATATACACTAACGTATACCTTCTAAAGGTTTTCTAGTGTACATGGACAACACTATCTCTAGGATTCTCAGGTATACACAGAACTGATACATTATACAATATACATATATTCAGGTTAACTAGGTTACTGACACATACTTCTACCTGCAGTTAATGAGAATTACCATTGCTCAACCTCTTTAAAAATATTTATCATTTTTGATTTGATTTGTAAAAATTAATTTAGAGTATTTAAAATGGTCTGTGGTACAGTTTTTTTTAGAATTCAAATAAAATCTATAATTTAATGATAATTATACTAATTTTAGTTTTAAGACATAAACCATGGTTGTATCAGCTATAATATTAGGATACACTGGGTGAAAGGAATTCTATTCTTTCTCCAATAATAGATTAGCTATCTAATGAAAGATTTTTAGCATGCAAGTCAACTATTCCATATGGACTTGAAATTAACCCCAGTTTGCATGCCATTCTCCTGAGCAGATCTTGGACTCGCAGTGCTCTGGGTCTCCTGCAGTGCTGCTCCTCTTAGCCCTCGCACAGATCCCCATCTTCATAGCCATGCATGAGGACCGGGCGGGTGTCCCTCCTGTTGTCCCTACTCTGCTATTCGTAAGGCACTAACATCATTTACTTGGGGATGGGATTAACAATGTTTTAATAGATATTAGCATGAGAGTTAAGAGAAAGAGAGGCATTCTGGGAGAACGTAAAACACCTCAAGGCATGGGCAACCTTCTTGGTCTTCTCATTTGGAAACCTTTTTTTTTTTTTTTTAGTTTCTGTTTTATTCCCCCCATGAGACTAGATTAAACTCCAGTGAGTAAGAATGATGTATCATTTAGGTGGTTTAACCCCCACAGCACTTACCAGGATGCTGTCCATACAGTTGAACATGTAGAAATGATTAAATGTACATTTTTCACAAACATAATTTTTTTGATGTTTTAAAGACAGGGTCTCCCTTTAGTTCCAGCAGGCCTGGAGCTCACTCTGTAGACCAGGCTGGCCTTGAACTCACAGAGATCTGCCTGCCTCTGCCTCCCGAGTGTTAGGATTAAAGGCGTGTGCCACCACACCCAGCTAAACATAATATTTAAAAAGTGGAAATAGAAAATCCAAGTTCACGCATAGAAGTAAACTACGTTTCTCAATCCCCAAGCATCTCTCAAGGAATCCCAGAATCAGAATTGTTCAAATTAATTTAAAGAGCCATGGAAAGGTTGAAGTTATGACATTATGACATAAACAACTGAACAAAATTTATAAGAAACTACTCTCTTTTCTATTTTATTTTTATTTTTGTGTATGAAAGTGTTGTCTGCATGTGTGTAAGTGTACCCATAAACAATTGAATAAAATTTATAAGAAACTACTCTTTTATTTAATTTTATTTTTATGTATGAATGTATTGCCTGTATGTGTGTAAGTGCACCCATGTCATGCAATGCCCACGGAGTCAGAAGAAGGTGTCAAATTCCCCTGGAACTGGAGTTATAGACAGTTGTTAGCTGCCATGTGGGTGCTGGGAATCGAACCCGGGTCCTCTGCAAGAGCAGTCAGTGCTCTTAACCACTGAGCCATTGCTCCAGCCCCGAGAAACTATATACTCTCAAAATGTTGTGTTCAGATTAAATTGCTTATCTGCTGTTCAGAATGATCAAATAAATGTTTGTTCTTAGAAGAAAAAATCAATTATTCATCCCTTCCCTATCTCTTATGTGTTACTTCTACATCTTCCCGATAACAAATATACATACAAACACACACACACACACACACACACACACACACACATACACACAAACCACTAGCAGAATATTGTCCATATTAGAGCTTTAAAAATGTTAGTTCTTTCTTTCAGACATGGTCTATAAATGGGAAATAACTAAGTTAAAATAATAATGCAAATTATAGCTATTGCTACAATGTTTCAGGAAAATCATACACACAAAAGAAGATGTATAAGGTGAACTACAACTTTATAGTTGAGTGTTGTTAAAACAAAACATAACTATAAATTTCCTGAGGACCATGTGTTATTTCAGGATCTTGATCAGCTTTGGCGTCTTCATTTCTGTCATCGCTGGCTTGAGAGAAAGCACAGGTGTCCTCATTGTCTTCCTGGAATGGATGTGTCAGGGTCCTGGCCTTGGGGCACACCTGCTTCTTGGGCTAGTTCTGGAAGGCAGTTTTTAGGCCCATCCTTGTGCTTACAGTTCTTGACAGAGAGGTCTTCTGGCTCAGGCATTTCTTGATAGGTTTCAGGTGACTGGTTCTCAGGCCCAAGTGCTTCTTGGTACATTTCAGGGGAATACTCTTCAGGCCCAGATGTTTCCTGGTGGGGTTCAGGAGCATACTTCTCAGGCTTAGCTGTTTGTTGACACATTTCAAGGGAATATTCTTCATGTCCAGGTGTTTCTTGGATTGCTTTCTGAGAAGGTACAGTGATTTCTTTATAGGTCTCATGAGAAAAATATTCAGGTTGAACTGCTTCTTTCTGTGTTGTTGTATTAACATTTTCAGATAGAGATATTTGTGTCTGGGGCAAGAAGCCTTCGGTTATGGCTATTCCCTGTTCTGGTTTGGAGGTGAACCCCTCTGGTCCAGTTGGTTTGGGGTTTTCGGGCACATCTGATCTGGGGGATACTTCAGAAAAGCAGCCTTCTGGGCCAGCTATGTCTCCAGGTGTTGAACAGGAAGGTGGTTTGGGAACTGCCATCCCTCGGCCTTGGCGTGTTTTAGGAGAGAGGATTTCAGGGTCAGCCATTTTTTGGTGTGCCTTGGAAGAATGGTCTTGAGGCATGCCAGTTTCTTGGTACAAGTTAGGAGAGAATTCAGCCATATCCTGGTCTACTTTGGAAGAATGCTCTTGAGTTTCTTGGTGCATATTAGGGGGGAGTTCAGGCATATCCTGGTCTACTTTGGAAGAATGCTCTTGAGTTCCTTGGCACATGTTATGGGGGAGTTCAGATATATCCTGGTCTACTTTGAAAGAATGCTCTTGAGTTTCTTGGTGCATATTAGGGGGTAGTTCAGCCATATCCTGGTCTACTTTGGAAGAATGCTCTTGAGTTTCTTTGCGCATGTTAGGGGGGAGTTCAGATATATCCTGGTCTACTTTGGAATGCTCTGGAGGGACAGCTGTTTCCTGGAACATGTTAGGATAGAGGATTTCGGATTCATCCATATCTTGGTGTACCTTAGAATGCTCTAGAAGTACAGCTGTTTCTTGGCACATGTTAGAGAGGTCTTCAGATTTGCCCATATGTTGGTGTGTTCGAGAAGAATGGTTCTGTACTGCTATTTCCTGGTACTTGGAAAAATTTTCCTGGCATTGGTGTATTCCAGAACAACATTCTGCAGGCACAGCTTCTGGGGGGGAGGCTAACACTGGGAGGGCTTCAGTCACAGGGTGCCCCGCTTCTTTCTCAGCAGATATCAGCTCTTTCTCCATTGCTTCCTGTTCTGTTTGTGATGGAGGCGCCAGCTTTGCTTCTAGATTGCGTGGTCTCTTTTGGCCTCTGTGATTTCCTCTTCCTGTTCTCTGATACTTGCGTTTTCTCTGATCTCTAGCAAGGCATTGTGATGTTTGCTTCTCTCCCGCTTCTGCTTTTGTTTTCCTGCGTTGTTCTCTGTTTCGCAAACTCCAAGTTCCTTTGGTTTCTGGAGCATGAGTCTTTTGTGGATTAGGGTGCAGGGTCTCGTGGCGTTTCAAATGAGATTGGCCCTTCCTAGTGTCCATCTTGCTGCAGTACTGTCCTGGTATGTGCTCTGACTTCTACAAGCAACCTAAAAGCTCATTCCTCAGGAAATGCCAACTTCTCAGTGTCCTCTCCCATTCCAGTCCAACAGCACCTCGAATCATCCAGCTCCTTCGGTCACTCAGGACTCCTCCCTGTGGCCATCCAGGCAGTGTTTCCATCACAAAGCTTTTGATGATGCTGCTGAGGATGCCAAGGAGATGATGAGATGCTAGCTACTCTGTGAACTCATAAAGGTACCTGACCTTTCACCTGCATCATCTCACTTAGATCGGCCAGCCAATATTATTCCCAATTCATTGATAAGAAACTAATTTAAGGGGCTGGAGAGATGGCCTAGCAGTTAAGAGCGCCGACTGCTTTTGCAGAGGACCCGGGTTCAATCCCCAGCACCCACATGGTGGCTGAGAACCGTCTTTAACTCCAGTTCCAGGGGAATCCGACGCCCTCTTCTGACCTCTGTAGCATTGCACGACATGGGTGCACAAACCTACATGCAGACCGTGGTACAGTTTTGAATCTGTATGTGACTACTGAGATATGTAGAAACCCTGAACTGTGTATCTCCAAAAGGTTAAGTTCTAATCTCTAATACTGTGAATGTGAAACAATTTGCAGGTTTGGTCTTTGTAGATATAGTTAACAGGAGGTCATACTGGGTCAGGGCAGGCCCGGAATCTAATCACTGCTGTCCTTACAGGAAGGCCATGAAAAACACAAGCAGTTCTTCTCTTAACTGTGGTTTTGCTTTCCATTGTTTCAGTTGCCTATGGTCAACTGTAGTCAGAAAATTAAATGGAAAATTCAAAACATAAAGACTTTTTAAATTATATACTGTATTGATTAGCATGATGATATTTCATGTGGTCCTGCTCTGTCTTGCCTGACACAGGAATTATCCCTTTGTCCTGTGTATCCATAGTATAGAGGTTATTCACCACTAGCTACTTAGTAACCACCTCAGTTATTAGATCTATGGTCACTGTTTTCTTATAGTTCTATAATTGTCCTATTTTACTATTATACAATGTTGTTATTCTCTCATGGGACCTAACTTTACATACCAAACTTTATCAAGAGGTATGTATCTATAGGAAAAAGAAGAGTAAAATGTGGAGTACAGAACTGTCAGTCGTTTCAGGCATCTGCCTAGGGTCTCAGAAGATATTCTGAGAGGAATGCCACATGAAGATGTAGACAGTTTTCCTAAGGAACATTAAGGATTACAGGCAGCTATCAGAAGCTAGGAGATATGCTTGAATCCTCTAGAGGAAATTGATCTGCGACAATTGGACTTCAAACTTATCAGTTCTCTAACTATTGAAAAAACTTTCTGTTGTTATCCTTAAGCCCCTTTATTTTATGGCAATTTGTTATGGCAGACACAAGAAACTAAAACAGACTCTACAGTCATTGAGAGATCCTATATTATAAATTTTACCTTATTACCAAATGACTGAACATAGACTAGTAGTCAAAGAGTAGATTTATGATTCTAGGTAATCCAAGTTTTTGCCATAAAGGAATGGGAAATAAAAAATTGGGGGAACCCAAATCACACTTTCAGAATACAGAATTTCTTTCATCATAGTAGAACAAGTCAAAATTCTCTTTGGTGTCGAGGATGCCTGGTGTAACTTAACATTTCAATGGACTACCAATTCATAGGCACCCTACATTCAAAGCCTTCAAGGAATTTTGCTAGGCAGTGATGAAGATTAAGATTGTTACTACATTAGAAAAATGATAGATACTGCTAACCTGGTCAACTTTAGCTAAAAGATGATTTCTTCACAAGAAATCAAATGAATATTAAAATTTTTATTTCATCTTTTATATTAAAAAGTCATACTTAGGTGACAGTGACAAATCTGTATTTGAAATTACAGAGATTCCATGGCTGGCAAATTCTACCCTGTGGGGTGCAGGCGGCTGGGTGCAGCACAGCCACAGTCACTATGTACTCCTTCCAGTTGCTTCCAGAGCTGAGTGGCTGTGACAGAGGCCAGGACTTGTACAGCCTAAAGTAATTACTACCTGACCTTTCACAGAAAAAGGCTGTGATCTTTGAGCTCATACTCCTAACAGTGTGACTAAGTACTACAACAAAGTTTCAGGTGAGAAAACGGTTCTAAACAGTAATGTTTTGTTTTTAGTGTTTTTGAAATAGTCTCACTCTACAGCCCAGGTTGACCTGAAACTTGAAGCAATTCTCCTGCCTCAGTTGTGAGCCACCATGCCCAGCTTACAGTCACTGAAATGACATGAAGGATGTTGGGTAGAAATAGTTTGGTAGATACTATTAACATGCATGAGAATTTTCTATATCCTTAAGGACCACTTGTATCATTGCCCAGAACACAAAGTACTTTGGTTCTACAATGTAAGAAGCCTCAATAAGTTTTCTACTTACAGATGTTCTTCAAGCTTCTTTTTTAGAAGAACTGACTGAGAATGAAAAAGAAAAAAATTGGCTTATTAACATTTTAATTAATATATTATTTTGTAAAAATTAAGAATATATTAATAATTAATTTTGAATGAGCCCTTAGTAATTTATTTGGTCAAAGAGCTCAAAACACAATGCACCTCAGTTTACTTCTCTTCAGTAAAGAAGAGAACAGTCTATAAATGACAGAAGTTAGCATAAACCACCTAGGAACAGGACAAATTCTGAATTAAAAAGCCACTTATAGGTAGTCTTGATATTCCTGGCCTCAAGATACAAGTAGGACTCTAACAATAACATATTTTTTTAAATGTTGCCTCTTTGCATTATGAAAATGGTTTAGAGTCATGTCCATACTGACTTATAGATGTGTACAGATTACAAATAATATATCTGATGGAATGATAATGAGAATGGAGCACTGAAAGAAAAATATATTTTGGGGTGTTTTTGAGACAAGATCTCTCTGTAGCCCCAGCTGGCCTTGAATTCATGGAGATCCGCCTGCCTCCCAAGTGCTAGGATCAAAGAGGTGTGCCACCATGCCCAACTTGACTAGATATATTTGTTAAATGGTCTTGTGGAGCTGGAGAGATGGCTCAGTGAGTGGTTAAGAACATTTACCGCTCTTCTGAGGATTCAAGTTCAGTTCCCAGCACCCACATGGTGGCTAACACCTGTCCTAAATTTCAATTCTAGGGGATCTGATGCCCTCTTCTGGCCTCCACATGTGGTATGCTTATATACATGCAGGCAGAACACTCATATACATAAAATAAAAATTTATAAAAAGGTCTCTTGAAAAACAGGAGGTTAATACTGACCTAATAGTAAAAACATTCTTCAAAGAATCATTAAATTTCATAATTTAACACTTGTAAGGGTAGATTAATAATGGGATTTTCTGAATTATGAGCTAAATGGTTATAACCCACCTCCTCCATAGAGTCTTGCTTGCTATTTAGCCCAGGAATGAACTGGAACTTTATAGGTATGTAGCCTAGGCTGGTCTTGCTCTCTTATGATTGCATGATGATCACCATGTCTGATTTTATTCACATCATTTGTAGCATAACTTTGGTATATTTCAAATTCACTTCTTTCTCAAGATGGTAATTATAGTTAGGTCAATGTCCTTTATCACTTCTTCCCCCAACATACAGAGGATACCTTACTTATAATAATTTTTATTTATTTTTAAATTATTGTTTGTTCTCTCTATACTAAGAGAGCAAAATCTATGTATTTTGTAAAAAAGAAAAATCTTAACTTTATTTTTTGATTAGATCCAGTAAAAGCAATTTGAACTCTTTTGCATTATATAGTAAAATAACTACAGAAGGTAATATGCCAGACACTACATGTCAAGTATGCCTGTCAAATACAGTTGCCATATGTAAATGTCACAGCAGTAATCATGGTCCTATTATACCACTGAGGATGCAGAAGCTGAAGAACATTTATTAGCTTTCAAGTTAGCAGACTGAAAATTAAAGCCCAAGGCCCAGCACAGAAGACAAGCTTCTTTTTCTTTCTTTCTTTCTTTTTTTTTTTTTTTTGAGACAGGGTCTCCCTTTAGTACCAGCTGGCCTGGAGCTTGCTCTGTTGACTAGGCTGGCCTTGAACTCCTGGAGATCCTGCCTGCCTCTGCCTCCCGAGTGCTGGGATTAAAGGCGTGAGCCACCACGCCTAGCACTAAAGATGGTTCTTAGCTACCATGTGGGTGGTGGGAATCGAACCAGGGTCCTCTACAAGAGCAGTTAGTGCTCTTAACCACTGAGCCATCTCTCCAGCCCCAGTACAAGCTTTTAATCCCAGCATTGTGGAGGCAGAGGCAGGCAGATCTCTGTGAGTTGGAGCCCAGCCTGGTCTATATAGGGAGTTTTAGGCCAGCAAGGGCTACATAGTAAAACTCTATCTCTTTTTTTTTTTTTTTTAAACTCTATCTCAATAAAACAAAAAATCTATTTAACCCCAGGTATGCCAGAGACCCTGAAGTCTTCTGTGCACCACCTCCTTTTCCCCAAACTTAAGTGTTACTATCAAAATGTGTGGCGGGCAGAAACCAGATTTTATTTTATTTTATTTTTATTTTTTGGTCTTTTCGAGACAGGATCTCCCTGTAGCCCCAGCTGGCCTGGAACTCACTCTGTAGACCAGGCTGGCCTTGAACTCACAAAGATCCGCCTGCCTCTGCCTCCCAAGTGCTAGGATTAAAGGCGTGTGCCACCACACCCGGCCAGAAACCAGATTTTAAAGGGAAGTTTCTATCAAAATAGATTACATAAGTAAACTAATTATAAGGGGCAGAGCAGGAGTGAGATGGGAGGAAACTTCTCCACGTTTTGAATTTAAGATTTTGCTATCTTTTAAGAATTTAATTGTACAGAGCACACATATATAAGGTAAATAATATTAATGTATTCATTTTGCATTTTAGTCCTACTTTACAATTTCAGGATCAATGACTGGGATGTCAGATAATATATTAAGCTAAAAACTACTAATGATATCGAAATGAATAGGAAGCCATACTTACAATAGCCTTGAGCAGAAACCATGCCAAGAGACAGAGAGGACATATTAGTATGAAGCAAACACAGCAGGCAAGAGAAGAACGATTTAGTAATTCATGAACAGAAGGAAAAAGATAAGCATTTTTTTCAGAAATGTACATTTTTCTTTCTTCTATGGTCTCCTCATCCTGTCTTGTTCTCTGGTGTTTTATATACTGTGGCTAGCTCAAATTATCCATATGACTGGATATAACAATGCATTTCTCCTTCCATGCTAAAAACAAATGACATAAAAATAATAAAAATGTGCAAACCATCCTACTCTAAATTAATGTTAGAAGAAAAGACTGTTTTTGATAAAGGAAAAGGCAACAGCTATGTGTTCTTCAGAGGGAATGAATTCCACCTAGAGGTTGCAGAACACATTACACATTCTTGACAAACAGCACCATGGTCATTGAGGAGAAAAGTAGGACAAAAGCATAAGAAGTTTGATGGGGTAGAAGAACCACATACCTTGAACTCAACAATTTATTTCTCCAAGGAATTTGGAGTTTTCAAAACATAATAATCTCCACTCAAGTCTTATCTACAGAGCAGAGCTCAGAAATTCTGCTTACTTTGGAGCTAGCCATCTCATTACTACCAAAGCAGTCAGTTTATGGAAATAGCACTTGATAGAACTGGCATCTTACTTCTGAAATACATTCCTTTAAAGTAATGTCTCATAACAGGTTTGTAGATTTATGATAATGATGTCTAACTAGGCTATGCCAAATTTCTTTTTAAAGAATAAATTCATAAAGGCTTAAATTTAAGTAAGCACAGTACAATATTACCATTTAGCTGGACCAGTTATCATACTCACCTTTGTGTACAATCCCTTCTTCCCCTCTCTATCAAAACAATTCCAAAGTCTCCTCAACATTTTCAGTATCAAAATGAATTTTACATTATACTAGTTAAAAGGAACTAAAGATACAAATGAACTAAGAAATACTACACTCTGGACTGGAGAGATGAGTCATCCATTAAGAGTACTTGCTGCTCTTCCAAAGGACCAGAATTCAGTTTCTCGCCCCCAATCAGGCAGCCTACAATTAGGTATTTATAAATATACCTCCAGGGGATCCAGCACCCTCTTCTGGCCTCTGAGGGCACCTGCACTCATGTGCAAAACCCACATTAGACACATGCAGAACTAAAAATACATTCTGTGGTTCACCTCTAAGACAGCTATATTGGGCTTTATTGTTTCAGTGCACTAATGGTTTGTTCCACCTCTTTGTGATTCATCATTTAAACTTTTTTTTTTTTTTAAATCATGGCATTTGGGGGCTGGAAAGATGGCTCAGTGATTAAGAGCAATGGCTGTTCATCCAGACGACCTGGATTAGGTTCCCAGGGCTCATATGATGGCTAACAACTATCCACTACTCCAGTTTCAGGGGATTGAATGCCCTCTTCATACTATTTCTTTCCCATAATCAATATAATGCTAAATTGTTTTCATAGAGATCAATCATCAAATAAAAACATCAAAGAGGAGCCTGGGAGTGGGTAAAAGCACCTGCCACCAAGTCTGACATGATTTCAGTTCCTGGGAGCTACATGGTAGAAAGAAAGGAACAACTCTCTCAAGTTGTCCTCTGAACTCCACCTGTGTGCCATGGAATGAAAACACACACACACACACACACACACACACACACACACACACAAATAAAATAAATCACAGTTACAGTTATAGGTTTTCTCAAATTTTCAGAAACTTTTGGACCATGACTAGTACATGTCAAAACTTACATCTTCTGCTTTTGAGCCTTGATCCTGCAAAGACTTCTGGAGTTCTTCTACTTGTGACTGTACTTCTAGAAGTCTTTGATTCACCAGCCTACGAAGCAAATACACATTAATTCTCTATCTGTACCTTTTTTCCTTGGGTTATAATACTGATTTCACCTCTAGAGAGTACCACCAGAAAACCAAAGACTTATGCTGGAGTAGTGCTGTACAACAGCAATAGCACAGTGGTATAACTGTATCATAAGTAAAGGTTATTTTTCATGTTATTTTTTTGTATTTCTTTTTTTAATTAAATATTTTTTTAATTTTTATTTATTCTTGTATGTGTATGAATGTACTGTCTGCATGTAGGTCGTCTGTGCACCTGTGTTGTGCAATGCCTCAGAGGTCAGAAGAGGGTGTCGGATTCCCCTGGAACTGGAGTTAAAGACGGTTCTCAGCCGCCATGTGGGTGCTGGGGATTGAACCTGGGGCCTCTGTAAGAACAGTGAGAGCTCTTAACCGCTAGGTCATCTCTCCAGCCACCCCTCTTTTTTGCATTTCTTAAAGTTTCACTTTTGGCTGGAGAAGTAGCTTAGCTGGTACTGGGCTTTCCTAGCATGCATGGAGCCTTGGGTTCAATTCCTAGTACTGCATAAATTAAGAATAGTGGCACATGTCTGTAATTTCAACATGAGAAGTGGAGGCAGTAGAGTCAGAAGTTTAAGATCATTCTCACCCACATAGTAAGTTTGAGCCAGCATGAAATACATGAGACACTGTCTTGAAAAGTAAACAGGGGCTGGAGAGATGACTCAGCAGTTAAGAGCAGTGACTGCTCTTGCAGAGGACCTGGGTTCGAATCCCAGCACCCAAATGGTGGCTAAGAACCATCTTTTAGCCGGGTGTGGTGCCTCATGCCGTTAATCGTAGGCAGAGGCAGGTGGATCTCTGTGAGTTCAAGGCCAGCCTGGTCTATAGAGTGAGTTCCAGGCCAGCTGGGGCTATAGGAGACCTTGCCTCAAAAAAAAAAAAAACAAAAAACGAAAAACAAAAAACAAAACACCAAAAAGCCAAAAACGAACAAACAACAACAACAACAAAAACCAACCAACCAACCAACCAACCAACCAACCAACCAACCAACCAACCAATAAACCAACCAACCAACCAAAAAACTCCCCAAAGAACAAAACAACATCAAAGAAAATGACAAATAATTTCACTTTTGTTTCTTTAACCTTTCTTCATCCTTCACTGGCAAAACATATAATCTATGTAAAAAAAAAAATTTTTTTTGTTTTGTATTTTTTGAGATATGGTTGTCCTGTAGCCCCAGCTGTCCTGGAACTCACTAAGCAGACCAGGCTTCTCTTGAACTCCCAGAGATCCACCTGCCTCTGCCTCCTGAGTGCTGGGATTAAAGGCGTGAGCCGCCACGCCCAGCAATCTATGTACATTTTTTAAGAAAACCACTGTGTGTAGACCTTTGGGTTTGGTGGACCTGGTTTTAGTTTTAAATTTGCTAACTGAAAGCAACTAAATATTCTTTGTTTTCAGTCTTTCTCAGTTGTAAGATAGAGTGAGGCAGTTTTATGACAAACTCTAGTGCTTGGAAGACTAAGATATTTAATTATTTTCCTATTATTTAAATTTGAGTTAAAAATAATTTTGCTAGGAAAGGGGAAAAACAAATGATCTCTGTTTGTAGATGACACGATACCTGTGGTGGTTTGAATGAGAATGTCCCCCATAGGCTTCAAGTATTCAGACATTTTGTCCCCAGTTAGTGGTGCTGCATTGGGAGATCTTAGGAGGTGTGGCCATGCTGGAAGAAGTATGTCACTGGGGGCAGGCTTAGAGAATTCAACAAGCCTTGCTAGTCTCTAGTTGCTCTCTCTGCTTCCTGTGCCCATTTGAAGATGTGAACCTGGGCTCCTGCTCCAGCTCCTGCCACCATGCTTCCCACCACAATGGGGAACCATCAATCATAAACTCAAATAAACTCTTCCTTTTATAAGTTTCCTTGGTCCATGGGACCGTGGTTTTATCACAGCAACAGAAAAGTGACTAATACAATATCATAAAAAGAAAATCCTACAGATTCCACCAAAAAACTTTTAGAACTGATAAATTTAGTAAGGTAGCAGGATAGAAATCAATTCACAAAATTAGTAGCTTTTCTATATACTACTAATAAAGTTTCTCTCAAGGAACTCAGGATAGCAATCCTATTAACAATGGAAACAAAATCCAAAATCCAAACAACAAATCCACCAAAACCCAAGCATTCCAAGGAATAAACCTAACCAAAACTGTGAAAGACCCTCCTAAGTAAAAACTAGTAAAGAAGAACAGAAGATAAAGATCTTCCACGATGATGGATTGGGATAATGTTAAAATGTCCACACCATCCTAAGCAACATATCACATTTAATGTAATTCTTGTTAAAATGCCAATGACACTTTTCACAGAAATAGAAAAAGCATCTAAAAATGGAATTCATATGGAAGCAAAAAGATAACAAATAATAAAAAAAAAATCCTGACCCAAAAGATGAACACTGGTGGCATTATATACTTGATCTTAAGATACTAGAGATCCATGATACTAGAATAAAAACAGACTCATACAAAACTGCAAGAGAGTTCCCAGGAATAATCTAGGCATGTTCAGTCAACTATTTCTTGACAAAGGTAAGAAAAAGATACTTTTCAGAAAAGACAGCCTCTTTTTCAAATGTTGCTAGAAAAACTAGATCAGTATCTCTTACATTGTGCAAAAATCAATTCAAAATGAGTTAAAGACCTTAATGTAAGACCTGAAACTTTGAAACTCCAAGAAGAAAACAAAGAAGAAACACTTTAAGATTACTGGCAGAGGCAGTAATTTCTTCAAATAAACTGACAACCAAGAGTTCTTAAAGTAACAACAACAACAACAACAACAACAACAAAAACTGAGAGTGTGTCTGTTTCCTTCTTCAGAGCTTAGAAAGCAACAGTGGAAAGAGTGCCTACAGAATGGGAGAAACACTCTGTCAGCCATTCATCTGACAATTAATGTATAGCATTCATAAATTAAAAAAGTTAACACCAAAACCAGAATAATTAACTGGGCAAATGATCTGCATAAATACTTCTCAGAGGTATGAATGGCTAATGAATATATTTCAAAAAATGTTCTGTAACATTGGCTGTCAGGCAGTAACAAATCAAAACTACAGAGATTCTATCTCACCTTAAAAGAATGGCCATTATAAAAAATAAGAAACAGCGCCAGATGTGGTGGCGCACGCCTTTGATCCTAGCACTTGGGAGGCAGAGGCAGGCGGATCTTTGTGAGTTCAAGGCCAGTCTGGTCTACAAAATGAGTTCCAGGACAGCTGGGGCTACAGGAAGACCCTGTCTTGAAAAGACCAAAGGAAAAAAACAAAAACAAAAAAAAAAGAAAAAGAAACAAAAAGCTTCCAAACAACAAATGCTGGCAAAGATATACTTTCAGCACAGGGACTTTATAATTGCTAGGTGTTTTCTATGACCCTCTCTCCACTTTCCACATTTTCTAAGTATGTTTTTAAAAAACACTCATGTGTTCCTAAGTGATCATGTACAGATATTCTCCTGTGTTATAATCAGTGCAGTATTTGTATCAATTTTTAACATTGCTTTTTTTTTGTTGTTTTGTTTTTTGGTCTTTTTGAGACAGGGTATCCCTGTAACCCCAGCTGTCCTGGAACTCACTACGTAGACCAAGCTGGCCTTGAATTAACAGAGATCTGCCTGCCTCTGCCTCCTGGGATTAAAGGTGCGTGCCACATTAGCCGGGTGTGGTGGCGCACGCCTTTAATCCTAGCACTTGGGAGGCAGAGGCAGGCGGATCTTTGTGAGTTCAAGGCCAGCCTGGTCTACAGAGTGAGTTCCAGGACGCTTGGGGCTACAGGAAGACCTGTCTCGAAAGTACCTAAAAAAAATATAAAAAACAAGGCTGGACCACACCTGGCATAACATTGCTTATTCTTCCTTAACAGTGCTTAAGAACTCAATGTTACAAGGACGGGAGAATACTAAAACTGTCATAACAATCCGCCTTTCACAAGGAAAATGTCACATCCGTTACACTGGAAGCCTCGAGAGAGAACAGCACACCCAGAGCCAGCTTAAAACCCTGAAAAGTGTGTACCAGGGGTAAGACAAAGAAGGACGCGATTAGTGTGGACAGTCTGGACTTCAACAAGAAGATCCTTCACACAGCCTGGCACCCCATGGAGAACATTATTGCTGTAGCTGCCACCAACAACTTGCATATATTCCAGGACAAAGTCAACTAAGGATGTTAACTGAAGGACCAAGTTTTGTCTTGCATAGTTAAGCGGGTCATTTTTATGTCAAAGAAAAGGCACTGTCCTCTCCATTAAGAACAGTGACACACTTCCTACTTCCTACTTCCATCGTAACCACAGGAGACGTGGTCTCAGCTGGAGGCCTGTCTCTGCCTTCAGTCCAGGGTGACATGAGTGCCACTGCTGAACTGCTGGACATTGCTCAGTAAAGGCCATCATCAAATGTATTTAAGTCTGAGACTTCCTTTCCTGTTGACAGACCAAACTAATATCCAAGAGAGAAAAGATCTGCTCACATCTCTCCAGCTCTTCCCTCCTCCTCTGCCATCCATCTCTGGGCCTCTACATGGACATTATTTGGCCACCCAGCCACATTCCTCGCTGGCCTTGGAGCCCTGGTGGGCTGTGTCACTGCTGGCATGTGTAGACGCCCGAGCAGGCTCAGGCAGCTGTACTTGCTGTGTCTGCCATTACATCTTCTGGTGAAACCACTTAATAAAAACAATACACTATAAAGTGTTTTTAAAGCCCCCCCCCCAAAAAAAAGCACAGTAAGCAAACTATTAAACTATTAGTAAAAATGTAAGCTCTTTTTAAAAAGACAGCTTATCACAGTGTGGTGTTGTTCGCCTTTAATCCCAGCACTCTGGAGGCAGAGGCAGGTGGATCTCTGTAAGTTCAAGGCCAGCCTGGTCTATCTACAAAGTGAGTTCAGGTCAGGACAGTCATCAAGTGTAAAAGTAACTCATCAGAGGAAAACACTGATCTTAAAGTAACTTTGTTTAACTTTGCAATACAATACATTAAAACGTATAAGCAGGAAAGTGATTTTCTTTTTAAATGGCATATTTCAAATTCTCAAAAGAATTGTTCCTAGGAGGAAAATTTCCCTTTTAAGGACACAATGAATAACACATTAGGGCAAAAATGTTTTGTCAATTCAATTCCACACCAAGTGATCCTTCAAAATATTAGCCTGTTGGGGCTGGAGAGATAGCCTAGCGGTAAAGAGCACTGACTGCTCTTGCAGAGGACCCGGGTTCGATCCCCAGCGCCCACATGGCGGCTAAGAACCGTCTGTAACTCCAATTCCAGGAGAACTCCAGTTCCAGGGAATCCGAGGCCCTCTTCTGACCTCCGAAGCATTGCATGACATGGGTGCACAAACCTACATGCAGACAGTATATTCATAGACATACAAAAATAAAATAAAATTTTAAAAAACAAAAACAAAATATTAGCCTGTAAAGAGAGAGTAAACTTTACCTCATCATGAGCTATGAACAGTGATTCTCGTGAAAAAGTGTGAATGCCTCAGACTGTTTTCTAATCCTCGATGTAACTTTTTTTTTTAGGGGGGTGTATCTTTTTGAAACAGGGTCTCCCTGTGGCCCCAGCTGGCCTCCATCACACAGAGCTCTACCTGCCTCTGCCTCCAGAGTGCTGGGATTAAAGGTGCGTGCCACAATGCCTAGTCCTGCCTAACATTTTTTGGAAAAACATAATAATTTTTATGGGTTTATGTGCATGTCCTATAGCATACACGTGTATGTCAGAAGACACACTTAAGGAAGTTGGTTTTCTTCTTCCAACCTGTGGGTCCCAGAGATCCAACTCAGGATGCCTGGTGGAGGCCATCTTAATCTACTTTTAATTTGCAGCCCCATAATCTACTTTTAATTTGCAACCAGAACCAGTAAATAATAGTGCATTAGTTATCATTTTGCTTATAGAAAGTAAAGAAGTAATTGTTATAGAGGCAACATATTTTTGAGAAGCATATCTGAAAGTGTTAAAACAGATTAGAATAATCTTAAGAAGAAATGCAATAGCAGATGATCAATTTTCATCGAAGTCAAGGCTTTCTTTAAGGAAATCAAAGTTGAGGAAAGAGGGAGCAACTGTGGCTAGCTGTTCTACCTTTATACTTTACCTGTTCTCTGTCTCCAGCTCATTCTTTCGTAGATTGGCATCATCTAGAAGGCTCTGCAATAAGGCGATTTTCTCATTGTCTGAACCCTCCTGATTGATTTTTAACATCTTATTCTCGTGCTGAAGACGAATCAGTTTCTCCCTGAATGAGAACAAAAAACCTGGTACATTAATACACCATACATAGGTATAGGGTCAACAGTATAAAAATAAAAAATGAAGTGCCTATAATGAATTCAGTTCCTAATAGCACAGACATCACTTTATAGTACCTAAATCCTGTACAGAATGGATAAACTGAAAATAATAGTTTCTATACATTGTGACAAAAGATGAAGAACTATCAAGCATTATTTCCCCTCTGATTTAAATATTTAAGCTATAAAGACACAACTCCCTGCACCTGTATAGTGTAAAATGACCAGTGTTGAAATCCAGCCTTCTAATTCTTTTTTTCAGCCTTCTAATTCTGTGCATAGATACATACATGCAAATATTTGCTTTTTAAAACAAGGAATCAAAATAGTATATTCTGTATCAGTACTAGCCATTTAACACCTTAAAAATTCCATATTCTTTCCTCAGTGCTAAACTATATAAATGAATTATTAGACTACAAATTTTAAGTTTTAACATTTTAATGTTTTTTTAATTTTTTTTACTTTTATTGATGTTTTGTGTATTTCATACATCATTTTTCAGTTCAATTTAGACATATTCCCCTTTCCCTTCCCCCAGCCCCACCCCAGTCCATGCATTCTGCCATACATGTCCTGCATCTTTCTCTCAGTCTTTTTAAAGTTTTTCTCTGCAGAGGCTTATTGTTTTGGGCAGAATTTAACTGTATCAATCAGTTCTTTGGCTCAGTCCTTATGTTGTTGTTGTTCCCTCCCATTTGTATTGCTCCAAAATATGCCTATATACATGTCATATATGTACCAGAATTATGTCCTCTGGTAATAAACTGTATGTTAATTTTGAAATATGTTTAGGAATCCACATTTTCCTCCTTTAATTTTATATTACTCTAAAATATCAATACATACCTTCCACTCATATATGGTAATTACAATGTCTGAAAATAAGTGGTCAATTCATTCTAGTCCCCATTAAGAGATTCAGCACAGTTGCTTTCAGATAAAAAGAAATACAACAATAATGTTGCCCAGCTTGCCTTTTAACTGGGGGATGTGGTGCTAGACAAATAAGGGAAACCATTCCCCATTTGTATTTTTGGAACTGTGTTACTCCACTTAACATAATGGCTTTGAGTTCCATCTATTTACCAGCAAAGTTCATGATGTCATTTTTTTTTTTACTGCATAAACTCCATTGGGTTTTATAAAAAAAAAAATCATTGTGTATATCAGTATTTTCTTAAGATTATTTAACAAGAAGAGTAATTTTTTAGTTAAAAGACAAGCACATTTTATTATTATTATTATTTTGGTCTTTTTGAGACAAGGCTCCCTTTCAGTTCCAGCTGGCTTAGAGCTCGCTATGTAGACCAGGCTGGGCTTGAACTCACAGAGATCCTCCTACCTCTGCCTCCTTAGTGCTGGGATTAAAGGCATATGCCACCAGGCCCGGTTGACAAGCATATTTTTAAACAACTGACACATTCTGCTAATTTGCTCAAAAGAAATTCTTTTCTACTTAAATGTTTTACTTCAAGTTTGAGACTTCTAGTTTTTTCAATACTGTTAACATCAATGAAAAGTAGCAACTATTAATCCAATATCTGTAACATATGCTATAAAGTTTTCATCACTGTTTATGATTCAATTTTCTTCATAGCTCTTCTGGATATGGGACATATTTTAAGTTGTACCTAGTCACTCAAAAAAGCCATACTTGTTGACCTTTTATCCTTTATTTGTTTTTAGTTTAGAAAGCCAACTACATTGTCATCATCTACAGGTTTCCTTTAGAACTGTTTTGGTGTGAAGAATATAGCCACTTATTTATAGTCAACTACTTTTATCAGCTCAATTATAAAATAGCATCACAGATAGAAGCATCATCATATTATAAAATAGCCCATTATATATCTCAATTATAAAATAGCATCACAGATAGAAGCATCATCTATCTGTGATGCTATTTTATAATTGAGATATATAATGGGCTATTTTATAATTGACCTATATAATGGGCTGGTGAGATGGCTGATAACACAAGTTCCATTCTAGGATCTTAAATTTTTTTTTTTTTTTTTTTTTTTTATTTATTTTCGTATGTATATCAATGTACTGTCTGCATGCAGGGTTGGTGCACCCGTGTCGTGCAATGCCGCGGAGGTCAGAAGAGGGTCTCGGATTCCCCTGGAACTGGAGTTCTCCTGGAACTGGAGTTTCAGACGGCTCTCGGCCGCCATGTGGGTGCTGGGGATCGAACCCGGGTCCTCTGCAAGAGCGGTTGGCGCTCTTAACCGCTAGGCCATCTCTCCAGCCCATTCTAGGATCTTAAAATGGAAGGAGAGAACCAACTGCTGGAAGTTGTCCTTCAACCTCTACACATACGCTGTGACATGTGTACCTGCACTCTTACCTTTCTCCCCATACATGGGCCAGACTATGTTGCTGCATTATATTCCTTTTATACTCTTTTTGTTAGTTCTTTTTCAACAATTTTTTATTTAGCCAGGCGTGGTGGTTCACGCCTTTAATCCTAGCACTTGGGAGGCAGAGGCAGGTGGATCTTTGTGAGTTCAAGGCCAGCCTTGTCTACAGAGTGAGTTCTAGGACAGCTGGGGCTACAGGGAGACCCTGTCTCGAAAAGACCAAAAAAAAATTTATTTATTATTTTTTTATGTGTATGAGTGTACCGTCTGCATGTAGGTTGGTGCACCTGCGTAGTGCAATGCCGTGGAGGTCAGAAGAGGGCGTCGGATTCCCCTGGAACTGGAGTTAAAGACAGTTCTTAGCCACCATGTGGGTGCTGGGAATTGAACCCGGGTCCTCTGCAAGAGCAATCAGTGCTCTTAACTGCTGAGCCATCTCCAGCCCCTAGTTCTTTTTTTTAAAGGCAAGAATCTCAGTATACAGCCTTGGCCAGCCTGGTCTGCAGGAGTTCTAGGACAGCTGGGGCTACAGGGAGACCCTGTCTCGAAAAGACCAAAAAAAAATTTTATTTATTTATTATTTTTTTATGTGTATGAGTGTACCATCTGCATGTAGGTTGGTGCACCTGCGTAGTGCAATGCCACGGAGGTCAGAAGAGGGCGTCGGATTCCCCTGGAACTGGAGTTAAAGACGGTTCTTAGCCACCATGTGGGTGCTGGGAATTGAACCCGGGTCCTCTGCAAGAGCAATCAGTGCTCTTAACCGCTGAGCCATCTCCAGTCCCTAGTTCTTTTTTTTAAAGGCAAGAATCTCAGTATGCAGCCTTGGTGGGCCTAGAACTCATTATGCAGACTAGGCTAGTCTTTAGAGAATCACCTGCCTCTCCTTTGGGATTAAAGGTATATGCCACCATTCCTGCCCCTTAGTACTTTTTAAATGCCAATGAATAATAATAGTAAGTTGTCTGATTTCTTCAGTGAGTATCTGAATACTTATTTCAACTTTTGGAGCTTATAAAACTCTTACACATTCATAATTCCATTTAATACTACAGAAGATTACTACTCTAACATCTAAAAGATGTTCCTAAGTACCAAAGTCAATACCCATTTTAAAAAAAAAATTTTTTATTAATTTTTTATTTATTTCTGTATGTGTATGAATGTACTGTCTGCATGCAAGTCTGTGCACCCATGTCGTGCAATGCCGCGGAGTTCAGAAGAGGGTCTCGGATTCCCCTGGAACTGGAGTTCTCCTGGAATTGGAGCTTCAGACGGTTCTCAGCCGCCATGTGGGTGCTGGGGATCGAACCTGGGTCCTCTGTAAGAGCGGTCGACACTCTTAACCGCTAGGCCATCTCAAAGGCAAATGCCAGTTGTTTATACTGCTTATAACTATACTTGGGAAGCTGAGGCAGGACTGCTGTGATTCAAGAACAGCCTGAATTACATACTGAGACCTTGTTTCACAAAAACAAAACAAAACAAAACAAAACAAAACAAAACAAAACAAAACAGGGGTGGGGGGTGAGACCTGACAGGCAACACGACAATGACAAATAAGTAAAAAGCAATTTTCAGGATAAATCATTATCTTCTGCATATTTGTGTCCCCCTCTTCCCGTTTTTTTTTTTTCCATATCCATGAAACTAGGGTTCTAGTGAAAGAAATGAAATTACTAAAGTTCTACAGCTGAAGGAAGAGTAGTTACAGATGGAGAGATATTTCCCCTTATCTATCTTACTTTGCCTTTTACAGGCCACTTCAAGTAGTTAGTACATAAGTTAGCAATGAATTATTCATGAGGTTGATGCCAGATATTTTCACTTCTATCTGCTGAGGCTATCTTATAATGGGATATGGGAATTATCTGTTGGACCAATTGAAAAAAAGCCTCTAATATGTTGAAACTTGGAAATTAATACAGAGTTCAGGTAGAAAATGTCAGTAATAAAGAGGAGCTGGTCCTTTTTATATGACAGACTGAGATTTCTACAAGAATATGGTGTGAGGCAACCCTCAATGACACTTTGCTTACCTGATTTCAGGTGTAATAATCTCTGCTGCCAGGCTGTCTGAAGATTCCTGACTTCCCAGAGGCATTAACCCTACAAAATACAGGTATGTACACAAACTTACACTTTTAAAGTTACAACCACATAGCATTAAGTACATTTACAATGCTGATTAACCATTAAAATTATCTATTTTTCAACTATTTTATCCACCCAATAAGAAATTCTATAAGCATTAGGTTATTCCATTCTTTCTGTTTATAATACTTGATAATCTCTATTCTATTTTTTGTATGTTTCAATGATTTGTTTTAAAAAAAAATTTTTTTTTAATTTAATTTATTTTTGTATGTGTATGAATGTACTGTCTGCATGTAGGTTTGTGCACCTGTGTCGTGCAATGCCGCAGGGGTCAGAAGAGGGTCTCTGACTCCCCTGGAACTGGAGTTCTCCTAGAATTGGAGTTACAGATGGTTCTCAGCCGCCAAGTAGGTGCTGGGGATCGAACCCAGGTCCTCTGCAAGAGCAGTCGGCGCTCGTAACTGCTAGGCCATCTCTCCAGCTCTCAATGATTTATTTGTACAGTTTAGATATATAAGTAAAATCACACAGTATTGGTCTTTTTGTCTTTATCTTAACACAATATTTAGCAGAATTTCTTCCTTTCATGGTTAAATATTATCCCATTTTTCCCATAATGTTCAATTTAATCTGTTGATGGACAAGCACTACTTCTACCTTTTGGTGACTGTAAATAATGATACCGATGAACATGTGTGTCTAAATACCTGGTTAGTCCCCACTGTTCTTTTGGGCACATACATATAATTAGAATTGTTGAATCACATGTTAACTTGATGTTTCACTTTTAAAAAATATTTTATTATTTTTATTTTGTGTGTGAGTGTATTGCCTGCATGCATATAAATACACCTGTGTCATGTAATGCCTGCAGATGTCAGAAGAGGGTGTTGGATCCCTTGGAACTGGAGTTATAGAGAGTTACTAGCCATTTCTCCAGCTTCTTCCATTTTAGTTTATGGGATAGGGTCTTTCACTGAGAGTTGCAGTCACCAATTTGGCTAACATGGCTAGTGACCAAGCCCCTGGGATCCTAACTCAGGTCCTCAGGTTTGCACAGCAAGCACTTTAACCACTGAGCCGTCTCTCTAGCTCTAACTAGTAATTTGTTTAAAATAGTTGTAGCTACTTCCTCACATTTTGTGGATTATCTTTACTCAGTTGTCAGTGTTCCTTGGTGCATAACAGTTTTCAATATTGATAAAGCCCTATTGATCTATCATTTTGTTGTTGTTGCTTTTGCTTTTGGGACCAATTCCAGGGGATCACTACCAAATTTAATGTCATCAAAAATTTCCTCTACCATTTGTTCAATGCTTTTATTTAGGACTTTTGAGTCAAATTGAGCCAATTTTTGTATCTGGCATTAAGAGAGTTCAGTTTCATTCTTCTGCATTCTTTTTCCTTTCTTCATTCTTCTCTTCTTTTTCCTTTTTTTCTACCTGGTCTGGCTAGAAATTTTAACTACACTTAAGAAAAGTGGTATTAACTGGGTATGGGGCTGCATGCCTTTAATCCCAGCATTCAGGAGGCAGAAGCAGGAGGATCTTTGTGAGTTCAAGGCCAGCCTGGTCTACATGGCGAGTTCCAGAACAGATGAGGCTGCAGGGAGACCCTGTCTTATTAAGGGGCATCTTTGTTTTTTTCCTGGTCTTGAAGGAAAAACTTAGTTCCAGTCTTTCACTACTGAATAACCTTAGGTATAGGTTTCCTTATCATGTTAAGGAAAATTTCTTCTTTTCTAGGCATAATGAGTTTTTAAAATCATGAGTGGGTACTGCACTTGTCAAATGCATTTTCTATACAAACTGAGATGATGAGTAGTATTTCTTCCCTCTTCATTCTGTAAATATGGCATATGATGTTGAACTTCACATCTATTCTTTTTTAAATTTTATTTTATGTGTATGAGTACATTGACTACATGTGTGCACCAGTGTCGTGAAATAGGTGTGGAGGACAGAAAATGGCACTAGATCCCCTGGACCTGGAGTTATGGGTAGTTGTTAGCCACCAGTGGGTACTGGGATTCAAACCTAGATCTTCTGCAAGAGTATCCAATGCTCCTAACTGCTAAGCCTTCTCTCTAGCCTCCTCATGTCTATTCTTAAGTAATCCCAGGTTGCCTTTTTTTTTTTTTTTATTTTTTATTTTTTTTTTTTTATTTTTGTATGTGTATGAATGTACTATCTGCATGCAGGTCTGTGCACCCGTGTTGTGCAATGTCGCGGAGGTCAGAAGAGGGTCTCGGATTCCCCTGGAACTGGAGTTCTCC
Organism: Rhizomys pruinosus; assembly: GCA_009823505.1. Taxonomy (NCBI): domain Eukaryota; kingdom Metazoa; phylum Chordata; class Mammalia; order Rodentia; family Spalacidae; genus Rhizomys; species Rhizomys pruinosus. Next base: position 1,168,189 of record VZQC01014390.1, on the reverse strand, counting down.
TGGAATTGGAGTTACAGACGGTTCTTAGCTGCCATGTGGGTGCTGGGGATCGAACCCGGGTCTTCTGCAAGAGCGTCGGTGCTCTTAACCGCTAGGCTATCTCTCCAGCCCCCCCCAGGTTGCCTCTTTTAAAGCAGTTTTACAATAAATTTCCTCTAAACTGAGGAATAAGGCTAAGGTATGAACTTTTTTCCACTGTTGTTCAATAAAGTATTCCAAGTCTTAGCTGGAGCACTAAGACATGAAAAGGAAGTAAACAGATACAAATAGGAAAGGAACAAGTCAAAGTATCTTTATTTGCAGAAGATATGATTCTACACAAATATAGACTTTAATTTCTGTACCAGAACTCCTAGAACTAATAAACACTTTAATCAATGTGGCAGGATACACGATTAATATAAAAAAATCAGAAGCCCCCTATTTACCATTAATACTATGTTGAGGGAAGAAATCAGGAAAATAATCCCATTCACAGAAGTCTAAAAACAAATAAAATCCACCTTGTAATAAACTAACGAAGGAAGTGAAAGACCTCTAAATGAAAACTCAAAAACACTGAAGAAAGAAATTGAAGAATAAAGTAGAAGATGGATACTAGAAAGTAGAGGCTTAGGTAAGAAATGTCTCCAGTTGCTCAGGTAATAAGGCCAGTGATGGATAAATGGAACTTCAGGAAAGTAAGAGGCTTCTATGTAGCAAAGGAAACAGTTAATCAAGTGAAGAGACTGAAGAATGGGAGAACATCTATAAATCTGGCAAAAGATTAATATCCAGAACATATTAGAATACAAAAACTGAACTTCAAGAAATAACCTGATTTTTAAAAAAAATGGGCCAAAGGATTGGAGAATTGTCAAAAACAAACAACAAACAAAAAACAACAAAAACCATATAAACACAAAAAGACCCCAACAGACAACCAAAACACCCTCAAAAACAAAATCTAAAACTACTCTAAAAAATCCATCTCATCTTAGGCAGAATGACTATTGCTCAGAAAAGAAATGACAACAAATCCTGATTGAGGACATTATTGATGGTAGTGTAAACTGGTGTAATCGCTAAGGAAATCACTGTGGGGGTTCCTTCAAAAAACTAAAACTAGAAGTGCCATCTGACCCAGCTCTATCACTCCTGGGCATGTACCAAAAGGTCTCTATTATCCTACTACAAAGATACACGCATATCCATGTTTATTGCTGTTCTACATATAATAGGAATGAAACGTAATAAGCCTAGATGCTCATCAACTGATGAATGGATAATAAAATCATGGTAGAAACACACAGTGGAATTTTATTCAGCAGTAAAGAAAAGTGCAATTTTGAATTTTTCAGGAAAACAGATGGAACTAGGAAATAATGTATTAAGTGAGATAATCAAAGCTCACATGTTCTCTATGTTAATCCTAGCTTCTAATTTTTATATATGTTTATTTATGTGGGAGTTAAGTGCAGATAGAGGCCGAGAAACTACAAAGAGACCTATAAAGAAGAAAAAAGAGCTTTAAGAGAGTTAGAAAGGATAGAACACAGTATGAAATGAAAGTAGAAGGAAGAATTGTAGGAGTAGAAAAGTTCAAGTGAAGATGTGGGCACTGAGACTAGGAAGAGTCAAGTAAAACTAAGTATGTATGAAAAAGGCTCAAGGAAGCTTGCTACTTTATAAGGTAATTTAAAAAACAAGGCTGGAGAGAAGGTCCAGTGGGTAAGAGTGCTTGCTGTGCAATCAAGACTGGAGCTTGGATCCCAGCACCAGTTTAACAAGTTGGATATATTGAAAATATCTGTAACTTCAGCTCTGAGAGATCTAACACCATCTTCTGGCCTTTGCCTGTGCTTAGACATGCAAAATCCCACCACAAATAAATCTTAAAAAATAAGTAAAATTAATAAAAAAAAAACCCTCCTTATAAAAGTTGCTTGTCAGGGAGATCCCTGATGCCCCCCAAACAATATATGCTACTGCCACTGCATGGTAAGATCTTATTGGTGAATATACCACATGCTTTGGTTGTAGGACCTAGAGCAATTAGGTGCAAATGAGCTGGAAGCTTCTTGCCTGCTGCCAGCCCTCAGTGGGAAGATGATATGTAGCGTATTGTGGGAGAATTTTCAACAGTCTTACTCAGCTGTGGATCCTGTGTGCTACAGCAGCAGCCATGCCACTATGGCACCAGTGGGCATAAGTGCAATAGTGGCATGGCTGCTGAATAAACAACCACTTTCTGATGAAATCTGAGGCCCATTCAATAGGGGAAAACTCCAGGTCTGATACTGTAAACTTCATCAAAAAGTCTATGGCTGAGATGAGACCTCATAGACTCTCCTGGTGAAGCTACTAACATTGTTTTACTAAATGGATATATGCCTGTCGAATTGCCTTCCAAATATTTGTTTGTACTCATGTATTAGTGTTACAGCTTTGCTTTCATTAGAAAAGTTCCCCCAACCCTAGTGGTAGTGGTTACCAAGGATTCACAACTGGTTAAATTGCTGAGAATAAGTGAATGCTGATTGCTCAGATCCAAATGGGATAGGTATATCACCTACTCCAAGGCTCAGGAAACATCACAGAAAAGGGGGTATAGGAAGAGATGGAATGCTGTGGAAGGCTGTCTTCTGGGCAGAACATGTTTGTAGCACTTGAAAAAAAAATTTTTTTTTTTGAGACAGGGTCTCACTGTGTAGTCCTGGCTGACCCGGAACTCATTATATAGACCAGGCTGTCCCTGAACTCATGTAGATCCATCTGCCTCTGCCTCCCAAGTGCTGGTGTGTCCCTATGCCCAGCTATGTCTGTAGCACTCTAGACCTCCCAGAAGCTGTGATTACTTGGATAAGATTAGGTCTGTCAACATTCAACCACCCAGTGGGGAAAAGCTCATGAGGCCCTGGCCATTGTTAAAGATTTATAGACATTTAGTGATTGCTAGGATGATGATGCTTATGAGGCCACATAACTTTCTGAGATCTATAGGCAGTTAATGGTTGCTGGGGAAGGGTGAGAGATTTTCTTCAATTGTTTGGTCAGTAGTAAATTTCCCATGCTCCTAAAAATAACTCTTCACCTTTTTTTTGGTCTATTCAACATAGGGTCACCCTGTAGCCCAAGCGTTCCTGGAACTCAATCTGTAGACAAGGCTGGCCTTGAACTCACAAAGATCTACCTGCCTCTGCCTCCCAAGTGCTGGGATTAAAGGTATGTGGCACCACACTGGCCTATAACTTTTTACTTTCCCTCAGGTAAGTAACGCTAATTAAATTTACTGTGTTACAGATGTGCAAATAACCCTAATTAATTTTATTTTATTTTTTTATAATTTATTTTTTATGTGTATGAATGTACTGTTTGCATGTAGGTTTGTGTACCCGTGTCGTGCAATGCTGCTGAGGTCAGAAGAGGGAGTTGGATTCCCCTGGAACTGGAGTTAAAGATGGTTCTCAGCCACCATGTGGGTGCTGGGGATCAAACCCGGGTCCTCTGCAAGAGCAGTCGGTGCTCTTAAGAGGATAGCTAGGCTATCTCTCCAGCCCCCCCCAATTAATTTTAATGAAACACATATACATAACTTTGTCGGTGTAGGTATAACCCTAATTAAATTCACTGACACACTAGCACACTGATACACTCATACAGACACACACACACACACACACATACAAAGTTGTAAAAGTAGAAGGAAGACTAGTTGTGAAGAGGAAAGGGATAGCAGGAGGATGAAAGGTCATGAGAGGGTAATGGGTAAAAATTATAGAAATATATACAAGTAGAAAATATAATGAATCCTAATATTATGTAATTAATATATACAAAAGGAGAATGGTATCACTGTTTTTTCTAAAATAATTACATGATATCACATATTTTCAGGTCAGGTATACATAAATTACTCTTCTTAATAATTTATAGTTTGGGGGCTGGAGAGATGGCTCAGTGGTTGGGAACACCAACTGCTCTAGTAGAGGACCCAGGTTTGATTCCCAGCACCCACATGGTGGCTAACTTTAAGCTGGGCATAGTGGTGCACACCTTTAATCTTAGCACTCAGGAGGCAGAGTCAGGCGGATTTCTGTGAGTTCAAGGCCAGCCAGGTCTACAGAGTGAGTTCCAGGCCAGCTGGGGCTATAGGGAGACCTGTCTCAAAAAAAAAAAAAAAATTTATAGTTCATTGGTGAATGAAAATGCTATACCTATAGTGCCAAACTTTCAGGTTGTACCTCAATTTCACTATTAGAAACAATTCTTTAATTCATTAGGATTAATTTCTGGAGCAAAAGATTTTTAGGTAGCAAAGTTAACCATGAGGGTTTATACGAGTTGGCCTGTGTTTTCTTGACAATATAGGAACTGAGTAAAAGTTACAGGTAAGGTTCAGATTAGATGCTCCCAAGTTTGAAAAAGTTCAACAGAGACCTGATGAGAAATAAGAGAAAACTTCAAGGGTACAAGGAGGATCCAATTACATTAAGAAATGAAGCATATTTAGTGAAGATAATCAAGAATTGTATTTTTCCCCTTATGCTGGCATTTGTCATTGAAATAGAAAGACCTTTAGACTATCTGAATTAGGGCTTGCCAAACTTGGTCAGGAAATAGGTCAAGAGATAAGGAGAGTGGCATGAGAACAACAGCACCAGGTGAGCTAGGAAGTGAGGTCAGAGGAGAGGTGATCAACAGACAGCTGAGAAGAATTAGGTAAAACAAAGTACATGAGGAGATTCTTAGATGGCACAAAGGAAAATCAAGGCTAGTCCCAGGAAAACTATTTCAGGTAACCTAAAAGTCAAGGCCTTGTTATTTGTATAGGAATGAACAACCTGAACTTGTACAAGTCATTTTCAGTCTCTCAGTTTAACCCCATAATGGAACAGGGCAAATCTTGAGCTAAATGTGAATCCCTTCATGTGAGAAAGAATATAAAAATATGTTTCTTAATGTACTAAAATACATTTCACATTTTGCAGAAATCACTGACTTACAACATTTATATACTTTTAAATAAGTCATAAGACTTTGTTGGTACAATTTTTAATTATCTTAAAGTGAACCCAATACTCTAACTGATATAAAAAATAAACCACCTGTGTTACAAAAGTGTTTTACCTTGAGTGGTGAGCTGTCCCTCTTGAGCCTGTACACAACGAAGCTCTTCGATAGTTTCCTTCAGAGAATCTCTTTCTGTTCTTAACCTCTAAAGGGACATAAAAACAAAAGTCAGCTTTACAAATTTACTAAGCAGTACTATTTGCCTTGTAAGAAGATAAACAACAATTAATATGGACTAATTTTTTTATCTTTTGTTTTTTTATGGAAAGATCACAGGAGTATAAACAGATGAAAACATTTTTTTCTATTTTAATAATAATGAATATCTACTATTGCAAGGCATTATGCTATCCATGGTTAAGAATGAGGTCCAGGGCTGGAGAGATGGCTCAGTGGTTAAGAGCACTGACTGCTCTTTCAGAGGACCCAGGTTTGATTCCCAGCATCCACATGGTAGCTAAGAACCCTGTTTAGTGCTGGGTGTGGTGGCACATGCCTTTAATCTCAGCACTGGGGAGGCAGAGGCAGGCGGATCTCTGGTCTAAAGCCAGTCTGGTCTAAAGCCAGTCTGGTCTATAGAGCGAGCTCCAGGCCAGCTGGGACTAAAGGGAGACCCTGTCTCAAAAATACAAAAAAACAAAAATAAAACAAACAAGCAAGCAAACAAAAAGAATGAGGTGCAAAGCTATCTGTTCCATCACTAACAATAACAACTTTCTTAATACTCTTTTCATTAAATAAAGATTCAAGGACAAAGACTAAACATTTATAAACTATAAAAAGCAAAAATACATTTAACAAAAAAGAAGTGCCCTCTATACTAATCATACAGAAAACAGAAAAGCTATACAAGCAGAGTCAACAGTAAAATGACATCAAAGAGGCAATAATGATAAAAACAGCCATATGTGAATTAAATCCCAGTCTTACTGTCAGCACTTCTGAAAAATCAAAATGCCCATTACATATACTCACATCCTTTTCTTTTTGAAGACCATCAACTTTCTCTTTTAGACGCTTATATTCAAAGTCTAACTTATCTGCTTTCTTTGATTCTTCAGATAACCTATTTTGCAGTTCTACTACCTAGTAACAGAAAGATACCATTAATTTTTATAATTTGAAACTCTGGGTTCAATCTCTAGCATGTCCCTCTTTCCAAACACACACACACACACACACACACACACACACACAAATCATTATTTTCATTTACAGGTGTATGAAAATCCTTCCCATTCTATACTTAAACATATATAATCCAGCAGTTTACGAGACTAGAGACAAGTAGGAATTACAATGTCTAGATAATAAGGCCCTCTAGCCGGGCGTGGTGGCGCACCCGCCTTTAATCCTAGCACTTGGGAGGCAGAGAGACAGGCGATCTTTGTGAGTTCAAGGCCAGCCTGGGTCACAGAGCAAGTTTTCCCAGGACAGCTGGGGCTACAAGGAGACCTTGTCTCCGAAAAGACCAAAGAAAAAAAAAAAAAAAAAAAATAAGGCCCCTCTAAACCAGAATAATCTAGAACAACAATGATGAAATTTTTAAAAGAATATATAGGGCCTTCACTTCTAGCAATAGAGATTGAGGGAGGGGAAGAAGCAGGGAGGAACAATAGAAGAAATGCTAGTGGGGGCAAAACCCAATTACAAACCTAAGTTTAAAAGAGGCTAAACTAAGTGAAGTAATACAGTCCCAGAAAAAAAAAAAAAGGCAAATGGTTTTGCTCATTTGTGGATGCTAACACCAAATCCCCAGTTGGCAGGCAAACTGAGCAATTTTATTATTATATTTCATTGTATCTGAAAGCAACTGTGCTGTTATAATGTGAATCTTTAATGGGCTCTAGAATTGACCTACCACATTGTAATTACCATATATGGGTGGAGGATATGTATTCATATTCTAAAAAAAAGAATGTAAAGTTATACATTTTTTTACTTGCATGCAACTTTACTGTTAAAATGTTAAGAGTGCCAACCGCTCTTGCAGAGGACCCGGGTTCGATCCCCAGCACCCACATGGCAGCCGAGAACCATCTGAAACTCCAATTCCAGGAGAACTCCAGTTCCAGGGGAATCTGACACCCTCTTCTGACCTCTGCAGCATTGCATGACACGGGTGCACAAACTTGCATGCAGACAGTACATTCATACACATACAGAAATAAATAAAATTAAAAAAAATGTGAATCCCTAAATTGGATTCACATTTTTTCACATAATTTGGAATTAACCTATAGCTTATTCTAAGACTTTGTAATTTTGATTTGTGTGGAGTATATATATATATATGCATATTTTAGAATAATATAAAATTAAAGGGAACAAAAGAGAGAGAAGAACCTGTTCAAAGAACTGACCAAAACAGTAAATGTCTAAAAAAAAAAGAGGTTAAATCCAAAGTGGGAGTTCATGCAGAGTCTGTGTATACCATGAGGTGCAATTGCCAGTAAGAGATGCCTAGAGCTTTGAGTATAGCAGTATTTAAATAGTTATGAAATAGCCCTGGCCTCTAAAAAGTAGTGCAGCTGTAAAAAGGAAGATTAAGAAAGAAAAAAAAAATCCATCAGTGGGGAAGACAAAATAAGTGCTTTAGGTTTAACAGGGAACACTTTGGAAAAGTGCAACCCTCACCAGTTGATTACAGATTTTTTTCTTTGGACTTTCACTCCTTGTTTTGTCTGTGGAATGCAAAACCAGACAATTAAATGTTTGATGGTGTTGGAAACACTGGCCTTGAGGAAAAACATATACTGACTGGAGAAACAAAACCTCAACTCAGAAATAATGAAGCCTAAGGAGAAAAAAGAGCTAATGAGGAGCTGGAAAGATGGGTCAGTATAAAGAGCGCTGGTTGCTCTTGCAGAGAACCCAGAATTGAGTCCCAGCACCCACACGACAGCTAACAATCATTCTTAAATTCAGTTCCAGGGGATCTGATGCCCTCTTTTGACGTCTGCAAGCACTGCAGGACACAGGTACACTTAGTATGTGCAGGGAATACACTCATAATCATAAAATAATAAAGAGCTAATGTAATAAGAGTCAGCCAAAAATATTAATAGCAATAACAATTTTATAAATTGACCAAAGATTTCAGATTGAAATTATCAAATATGATACACATATACTAGGTTTACTTCTTTCAAAAAATATCAGGAGTGAATACTATAATCTTAATACTCAGAAGGCAGTGGCAGAAGGACTGCAAGTTCAAGCACAGGGTGTGTTGTCTGGTAAGCTCTAGGCTACTTTAATTTTATTTATTTTTTATGTGTATGAATGTACTGTCTGCATGTAGGTTTGTGCACCCGTGTCGTGCAATGCTGCAGAGGTCAGAAGAGGGTGTCGGATTCCCCTGGAACTGGAGTTAAAGACAGTTCTCAGCCACCATGTGGGTGCTGGGGATTGAACCCGGGTTCTCTGCAAGAGCAGTTGGAGCTCTTAACCGCTAGGCCATCTCTTCAGCCCCAGCTCTAGGCTACTTTAAACTACATGGCAAAACCCTTTCTTTTCTTAATTTTTAAAAAATTTTTTAAAATTTATTTTTGTATGTGTATGAATGTACTATCTGCATGTGGGTCTGTGCACCCGTGTCGTGCAATGCCGCGGAGATCAGAAAAGGGTGTGGGATTTCCCTGGAAGTGGAGTTAAAGACGGTTCTCAGCCACCATGTGGGTGCTGGGAATCGAACCCGGGCCCTCTGCAAGAGCACTTGGTGCTCTTAACTGCTAGGCCATCTCTCCAGCCCAGTAAGACCTTTCCTTAAAAAACCCAGGGCTAGGACTGCAGCTCTGTAGTGGAATGTTTGCCTAGTATAAACGAAGTTCTGGGGTCCTTCCTTAGCATAGGAGAAGCAGGGGAAATAAATATTCTAAGAACAGGAGACCATGATTATGGAGGTTTCAAAGATCATATATAGAAAACTTATAGAAAGAAAATGCCATAGAATATTAAGAAAAAAAAATCTGAGATCTCCTGAGACCAGTGGAAGGAAGAGCAGGAAGGCAGGTAGGAACTGGGTGCCTCAGCAAGGCTGATTGTTGATCCGTTAATCCAGCTATCTTTGGCTTAATTGGCTTTTGTGGCTGTGGGGGTGGAGCTATCCTCCCAGCTGATATTAAAGGTAGGGTTGTATGACTCTTGAGATCCGAGATCTCCTGAGACCATCGGAAGGAAGAGCAGGAAGACAGGTAGGAACTGGGTGCCTCAGCAAGGCTGATTGTTGATCCGTTAATCCAGCTATCTTTGGCTTAATTGGCTTTTGTGGCTGTGGGGGTGGAGCTATCCTCCCAGCTGATATTAAAGGTAGGGTTGTATGACTCTTGAGATCCGAGATCTCCTGAGACCATCGGAAGGAAGAGCAGGAAGGCATGGGACCCAGATGGTGCAGAGAGAGAACTGACTACCATAAGCTGTCTTTGACTTCCACATCCCAATTTTGGCTAGCATGCAAACAGACACACAAAATAAATAAATAAATTTTAAAAAGCAACCTTTGGAATAAACCTGACCATGGAGGTTAAAAGACCTTCACAATGAAAACTTTATAATAGTGAAGAAAAAAAAAGAGGACAATATTAGATGGAAAGACACCCCCCACCCCCCGCAAGCTTACAGATTGGCAGAATCAATACTATAAAATGGATATATTAACAGAAGTATTCTATAGATCTAACATAATCATTATCAAAATTCCAAATCATAGAATGAGGATGACCACTGGAATAAAATACTGGACCAGAAATAAACCCACAGTTATATAGTCACTTAAATTTGACAAAATGTCTTAAAAATGTCTATCTCAAAAAAGAGTTTCTTCAACAACGATGTTGAGAAAACAGCCTGGCTGCCTTTAGAAACATTAAACTAGAGCCATTTCTTACCCTACACAAAAAAATCCATTAAAAATAAATCAAAGACCTTAATTTAAGACCTAGAACTTTGAAGGTGAGGAAAATGTAGGCAAAACACTGTTTCTGCATTGCAAAGAAAACAATTGTTAGGATGAAAGGGACAGCTTACAGAGGGTGAGAAAACCCTTACGTTTCAGACGGATGAGTATCTATAATTTATAAAGAACTCTAAAAACTGAACATGAAAACTCCAAATTATCTAATCAATAAATGAGATGAACTAAACACAGTTCTCAAAAAAGTAATATAAATGGCCAATGAACAGTTGAAAAAGTGTTTGATGTTTTTAGCAAAGAGGGAAATGGAAATCAATATTGCTTTGAGATTACATTTCATCCCAGTCAGAATGGCTAGCTTAAAGAAAACAAGGGACAAGAAATGACAAGGATGTGAGGGAGAGGAACCCTATTATAACACTGGTGGGAATGTAAACTAGTACAGGCATTATGGAGTTCAATGTGGCAGTTTCTCTAAGAACCTACAAACAGAACTATCACATGATCCAGTAATACCACTTGAGGGTTTATAAATTAAAGGACCTTAATTAATATACCACAGAGATGATAAGAAAAGAAATAGAATTACTCTATATGTTCATCAACAGGTGAGTAGAAACAATGTGGTAAATATATACAACGAAATTTTATTCAACCATGAAATAAAATGAAGTCATGATATTTACAAAAAAAAAAAAATGGATGGAATTCCAGATCACTAGATTTAAGTAAAATGAGTCACCCTCAGAAAAACAATTATCACTGGCTTTCTTATGAACTCTAGATTTCAATTTGTGTGTGTGTGTCAATGTGTGCATGTATGCATGTAGGTAACAAGAGTACAAAGAGGATCATGAGAGGGGAGGAAGAAGTATTAAGGAATGAGGCAAAAAGGAAAAAGAGTAATTCAATTTATGTGACATGAAGGCAGGGGCCAGGACTGAGAGGAGGCGGGGGACCAACAAAAGGAGGGCAAAGGGGCTGGAGGAAAGTAGTGCAGGAAGGGGCACAAGTAAGAAAAGAGTAAAATGACACATTAAGTATGAAAATCCTATAATGACACCTAGTGATCTGTATTTTATCCTTAAAAAATTACTAATTTGGAAACATCATGTGTTGGTGATGATGTGAATAAAAGGAATTCATATAAGCTACTTGTTGACAATATAATCACTTGGGAAAACATTAAAAATATCTTAAGAAATTCTATAAAGCTGTGGAACTGTTTCACATGCATAATAAATTGTATCCAATAATGACATTACTTTAAAAAATATATTTATTTGGGGCTGGAGAGATGGCTCAGTGGTTATGAGCAATGGCTGTTCTGGTACAGGATCCAGGTTTGATTCTCAGCATCAACATGGTGGCTAACAACCTTCCCTAACTCCAGTTCCAGGGGAATCCAATGCCTTCTTCTGACTCCATGGGCCCTGCATGACACAGGTGCACTTATACACATGTAGGCAATATACTTATACACATAAAATAAATAAAATTTAAAAATATTTACTTATTTTTATTTTATGTATAGGAGTGTTTGCCTGTATGTCTGTAAGTGCACCCATGTTGTGCAATGCCCATGGAGGCCAGAAGAGGCTGTCAGATACAGTGGAACTAGAGTTGTGGATTGTTGTTAGCTGCCATGTGGGTGCTGGGAATGAACCTGGGTTCTCTGCAAGAGCAGCAAGTCTGACTCAGCAATTGCTGAGTCTCTCTTCAGTCTCCAAATTTACAGATACCAATTAATTACCTTTGGATAAGACCTATATAACAGAGTTAAGTGCAACAGAAATAGAAATGAATACAATAAAGAAAAGGCTGGGGATAGCAGGATGTCTCGGTTGGTAAAGGTATCTACCACAGGCCTGATAATCTGAGTTCAATCTGTAGGACCCACATGGTGAAAGGAGAGAGATGACCTCTGCAGTTTGTCCTATGACCTCCACATGCATTCCATGGCACACCCACAGACAGACACAAACACACAAAATATAACAAAAATGAAATAAACCCAATAAACAAAAGGTTAATAATCATGAAAATGAAACAAGGTAGAGTCTTCACTTGATCTTAGCCAAAAGGTTGAGAAGTGATTGGAAGAGTTTTGGTAGGTGTTGTGGATTCCCTGCTTACCACTACCATGAAGAACTGTGTGTTGTCTTACCTGTCTTTTGTATGTTTCAAGCTGACCTCGAGCTGCATTGGCCTTTCTTAACTCTTCCTCTAGACTGACAGTGTTCTGCATATACATAGTATTCTTTTCTTCCAAGAGTTTCACCTGCCGTCTCAAATCACCAAGGTCTTCTAGCTTCTTTTTATAAGATTCAACTTGACCCTCTAGTTTAGATACTTTATCAGAAGAATGTCTACAACAAGATGGGAAATTGGTCAGAAACACACCCATGGTTGTAAAGCTGTTTCAATGCTAAACCAAGAGACAATACCAGGAAATAACATGTATTTAAATAGTAAAACCAAGTGAACCCAGGTTTTGTTGAGATTAAAAAAACAAACATAACCTAAATCACAGAAAAACGTGTCATAGACAATGTCATAAGCTTAAGTAAATAGGACGATATAGCAAAACATCACATCTAGCAGAAAAATCAATTGCAGAGTGTTGAGATGATTTGGTAAATACGATGTCATGAGTGACCCTCAGCAGAGGTTTCAGAAGAAATGTATAAATTCAGAAGAGAGTATAAATTTAAAAAATTTAAAAAATTTACTCTTTCAGAAGAGAGTATAAATTTAAAAAATTTTTTTTAAATTTTGTATGTATGAGTGTTTTGCCTGCATGTATATAAATGTACTACATGTGTGCAATGCCCTTAGATGCCAGAAGAGAACATAAGATTCCCTGGAACTGGAGTTATAGAGGGTTAGCTGCCCTGTGGTACTAGAAACCAAAATGAAGTTCTCTGGAAAAGCAACCAGTGCTATTAGCTGCTGAGCCATATATGTAGACTAAGAAGCATGAAGGGGATGTGCTGGGCAGGACAGAAGAGTTTTATAAAGCCATTTAGTGGGCTGGAGAGATGGCCTAGCGGTTAAGAGCGCCGACCGCTCTTACAGAGGATCCCTATCACCCACATGGCGGCAGAGAACCGTCTGAAACTGCAATTCCAGGAGAACTCCAGTTCCAGGGGAATCCGAGACCCTCTTCTGACCTCCGCGGCATTGCATGACATGGGTGCACAAACTTGCATGCAGACAGTACATTCATACACATACAGAAATAAAATAAATAAATAAATAAAGCCATTTAGTTATCTATTTAAATTTAAATGTGTTAGTTCCATTTTATAGATGAGAAATAGTTCTATAGAAGTTAAATAAATGGTGACTCTGGGGTCTAAACTCAGGTGGTCTGCTTTAATCTTAAATATGTGAGTGTACTAAGAGATGCTACAGTTTACAATATCTGAGACACAACTATTCTGAGTGGCAGTGAATATGATATTACACAGTGAAAGGAAGATTGTTTACCTAAGAACATCTATTTCATCTTTTAGAGACTGAGCTTCATCTGCCAAAGTAGTCAGTTCATCATTCTGTTGCCGAAGTTCAGATATTTCCTTTTCTAACTCCTCACAACGTATTCGATAATCATCTTTGGCTGCTTCTAGTCTGTAACCAAAACAAAATAGATTAAAAAAAAACAAAAACACTGTTCGGTGTCTCATAGTTTTCCTTGGATGAATAAAAGAAAATAAAAACATAAAACGTTGGAATAAACTCCTCTTAAACATGTCTCCTACTTTTTTGTTGTTGTTGTTGTTGTTTTGGTCTTTTTGAGATAGCTGTAGCCCCAGCTGTCCTGGAACTCGCTCCGTAGAACAGGATGGGCTTGAACTCACAAAGATCCGCCTGCCTCTGCCTCCTGAGTGCTAGGATCAGAGGCGTGCGCCGCCACGCCTGACTACATGTCTCCTACTTTCGTGGCCACGAACTACACTCATGTCCTCCTAAATGTCATGGAAATGGGTTCAATCATTTGCACCAATACTTGTAATAGGAGAAATGAAGGGCCTTGTTTGCTTATTTTTAATAAGAACATAGATCAAGAAAATAAAATCACATTTTAATCCATATCATCTAGTCTGATTTTTATTAATATTATTTTCTCTAAACACATTCCTACTTCTAATTAACCAGGTTTGTTCACTTGGCATAGATCTTTCCTTTGACTTACAAGGCCCTTCATATCTCTGGTCAAAAGTATTTAATGTACTTGATAATTTACTTATATATATTTTTAATGTGGAGTTAATATAAGTCTATTTAGTCTCATACTTCCAAGTTTCTGCTTTTAGTGCATATTTTGGAATTGCTTTTGTTGTTGTTGTTCTTTTGAGGCAGGATCTCACTGCCCAGCTGGCCTGAAACTCACTATGTAGACTGTGGAGAGCAGGTGTGGCGACAGTCCTAAGATGGCACCCGAGACTTTAGCTTATGATTAACACCTGATTCCCTCCTACCTCCAAGTAAAGTCACGCTCACCGTTTGAGCTGTGCAGGTGCACCCTGTATACAAGATCAGGCCAGATGATACCAATAGACTAAGGCCACGCAACCTGGGCTGGGAAGGTGGATAAATAGAGGGACTTTCTAGATAGAGGGGCTCTCTCTCCTTTCTAGTCTTGGGAGAGAAGCTTGCTTGCCTGAGGAAGGAGAAGGCTTGGAGAAGGGAGTAAGGCTTAGAGGGAAAGACCTGAGGCTTAGAGGGAGAAGCTTGGAGAAGGAGAAAAGATGTGCCTGAATAAACCGTTCTGACAAGACCTGCCTGCCTGAATAAACAGCTTTGAGAAGAACGAGCGATAGGTGCTTTGGTGCTGCGGCTTCATACAAGTGTTTCCTACAAGTGTGCAAGTGTTTCATACAGTAGACAGGCCCCTTTTGGCTTCAACTTCACAGCAATCCAACTGCATCTGCCTCCAAAGTGATGGAATTAAAGGTGTGTGCTACCATGACTAACTGGAATTTCTTTAAAAACAAAAGATTTGTGGTGGCGCACGCCTTTAATCCTAGCACTTGGGAGGCAGAGGCAGGCGTATCTTTGTGAGTTCAAGGCCAGCCTGGTCTACAGAGTGAGTTCCAGGTCAGCTGGGACTACAGGGAGACCCTGTCTTGAAAAGACCAAAAAAAAAAAAAAAAAAAACCCCAAAAGATTTATTTATGTGAGTGCTTCCTTGCATATATTAATATGTACTATGTGCATGCCTGGTGCTTGCGGAGGCCAGAACAGGGTGTCAGATCCTCTGAAACTGGAGATACTGCTGGTTGTGAGCCATGTAGGTCCTGGGAACCCAATCCAACTAATGAAAGCAACAAGTGCTCTTAACAGCTAAGCTATCTTTCCATTCCCATGCAAATTTCTTTCTTTTAATCCTACATTTTCTAATATTTCTAATGGCCTTAAATTTCTCCTGGAGTTCATGCTGGCATATAACAAAATGTTGGAATCTTTACTTTTTTTTTCTGCCACAGCAGTGTTTTTGATTTTAGATTCTGGGTCAATTTTATACTTTGTGATTATTTCAATGCACTTCAGGTGCTTTACTAGCATTTCTCCTGTCTTTCTCTCAATTTTTCTGCCTGCCTTTACTTGTCACAAAGCTCTAGGCAGGTATCAATAGGACAGGTATGTGGGAGGCAGCGCTAAGGCTTGTTTTCTTCCTTTCACCCACTTTTGCCTGCAAAGGATATAGCTTTGATGGAATTTTCCTAGATGTGAAGATATTTCATGTTTGGGAAGATTTGGGGAAGTTCTTTATTAAACAAGATACTTTGGCCTACAGTTACCCGAAGTCCTAAGACTCTGTTCTTAATTATTTGTTTGTTTGTTTAGAGGAAATCAGAAAATGACTGCTGTAGCCAGTTCTTTCTACCATGTGGATTCTGGGGAATGAATTCAGGTAGTCAGGCTTGGTGGCAAGAACCTTTACTGACTGAGCTGTCTCACCATCCCTTTACTTTTTGCTTTAAATGACAGTTACCAATTTAAAGATTTAAAAATAAGTTGTATTGAGTGGTCTTTTACCTGAATGTTTCTTCTTGCAGCTGTTCTAACTGGGTCTGAAGCTGCAAATGTCTTCTTCCTGCTGGACTATTGGGATCTTCTATAGAATCAGACTGATTAAGTCGTTCCATTAATATCTGATTTTCTGCCAACAAGCTACTTTTTTCTTCTTGCAATGCTGCAACCTGTTTGAATTAGGAAGTCTAGTTATTTCCTTCAGATACACTGGTATCAACTCCATCTCTTGTGAGTTACCATTATTAATTAAAATATATTTTTAAAAGTATAATCAATCTCTATTTAAAACATTTACATTATTCTGGATGTTGTATATGCAGACCAGTATGTAAGAGTAAGAATTTTTAAAATTTCAAGACAGGATCTTGCTATGTTGCTCATATACTTCAAATTCTTGGGCTCCAGTGATCTTCCTGCATCAGCCTCCCAAGAAGGTGGTATTGCAAGCCTAAGCCAAAAGTGGCTTCATTTCACATTTGAAAAGATAGTTCACCAATAGTGTACAGATAGTAAATGAGTGCAGATACTCATCATCAGTCACCAAGAAAATGCAAATTCAAGCCACAATATTATCAATTAAAGTCTCAGTACAATGGTTAAGACTGTACTATGTTTTATAAAGATGAGAACTTGTGATGAGAGTACAACATATTTAACACTTTAGAAAACAGCTTACAGTTGTTTCACAAAACTACATAAATGACTACCATGCGAATTATCCTATCAATTCCTATGCACTTAAGTGAAATAAAAGCATATGTTCGCCGGGCGTGGTGGTGCATGCCTTTAATCCTAGCACTTAGGAAGCAGAGGCAGGTGGATCTTTGCGAGTTCAAGGCCAGCCTGGTCTACAGAGCGAGTTCCAGGACAGCTGGGGCTACAGGGAGACACTGTCTCGAAAAGACAAAAAAAAAAAAAAAACAAAAAAAAAGCATATATTCATACGACACTTTTAAAGCATTAGGTGAGTGGATAAATTGTGTTATATCCATTCAGTAGAGTACTATTTGGCATTAAAAAAGAATCAACTATTGATGCTAAACAATATGGGAGAGTCTTAAATAAGGAAACAAGACTGGGGAAGAGAATATGATATGAGATATCTTTAAATTAAATTATAAAAAACACTAACCTACAGTAGTCCATCAAATGTAGACTTGGGGATTGGAGTCACGAGGAAACCTCATAGGGTAATAGGTTCGCTATACTGATTGTGGCAATGTTGAACCAAAATGTATCACAGTCATAAATGTTAGGTATGTGTAGGGGCTCAGGGTTATAGGTCAATGGAAGAACACTTGAATAGCATGTACCAGGGCCCACAAGTATAATTTGCTGAATACAAATTATATCTCAGTAAGATAAAAACAAAGGACGCTGGATATTTCTAAGTCTCCTTTACCATCACTCATGTTCTCTTGATCTATCTGGGCTACCATTCCATTGCTCATTGGGTTCACTAAAGACCTCTACATTGCTAAGGTCTATCAACATTTGATAAGTCTTCTTGAAGAATTTTCTTTTCTTTTTTAGAATAGTTTTTATTCTTTCATTTTTTTTAACAATAAGTAATAAGTTATGAGTACAAGCATCCTTCACGTTAAACCAATTTGCAAGCAGCTACCCCCAAACCCACACAGCCCAAGGCTCCCACCATCCAGCTGAAGGGGCTTGAATGTACAATCATGTTGATCAAATAAGTGTCCAGTCTATATTGCTGTAGTTTCACCATTCACCCCAATTGCAGCCCTTACATTCTACCATGCCTCCTCTTCCTCAGATTGTTCCCTAGGCTTAGAAAAGGGGCACAGGTGGGCGAGAAGCAAAACAGTCTACTTTTTCTGGAGATGTCATTTTGGACTCTGATCAGTTCAGGCTGTTTCCTTTCATGGGCTGACAGTTTGTCCAGGAATAAACTTTCAATCCTACTAATGAAGCTCAAGCAATTAGATATATAGGTATTTAAACAGTACTAATTATTATGGTAGGTTACTTTGGTATAGACGCAGATGTTTGCATGGTATGCTAATCCATGAATTATAGTTTTTCTGTAAAAGATGACAAGGTCTTACTATGGCTTATAACATCTCCTAACCACCAGTGGATGTAAGCTTGTGGCATCAGCCGTGAATTATTCCTCCAAGGAGAGAGCTGATAGCCAATTAGATTTGGATATACGGGCATATGGCTACCACTGCTGCACAGTATTTCCAGGCAGGTGAGGTGTAGCTGATGCTGACAGAGGAGTCTTGCTTGATTCAAGGAGACCAATATTTGCTTTATTGGTTTAGTGGCCTTTGGAAACACTCTGGCATTCCAGAGACCAACTGTACACTTGCAAGTGTGGTCTCAATACATCTTTCCCATGCTTACATCAGGTCTTCGACAGCAGGGCCTTACCGCCTCTCTTCTTGCAGGTATCCCAGTTTACAGGCAAGAAGCCTTTACCTTTTGGAGGAATTTTCTTCACCTAACTCTAGGACATCTTACTCTCCCAGATTCTGTCTATTCCACTGATTGTCCCTTCAGTCTCCTTAGCAGATTATTCTTTACTTCCCTGCCAATACAATGCCTGGAGCTTTGCTTTTCTAAATATAGTGATGGCTTTCAATTTAGTTTCTGCAAACACTGTCCATTTACTGAAAACTCACACATTCTGGTTTGTAGCCTAGAACCATGAAGTAGATATCATTTCCATTTTCCTGTTAATAGGAATCACAAATTTAGATTTTCCATGTGAAACATTTATAAAGTCATTTTAAACTGACACATAATTGTATGTATTTCTGGAGTAAAGTGTGATATGTCTGTATGTATGTGTATATAATCTGTGACAGAATCAGGATTATCTGCATATCAATAATCTCAAACTTTAGCTGCTTCTTTGTGTTAGACATTCAATATTCTCTCTTCCAGCTTTCTGAAATCTACAATAAATTACAGTTAACTGTGGTTAACCTACCACTAGGAACTCTTACATGTTTCTGTACTATTACATTATTTATTTATTTATTTTTTATGTGTATGAATGTACTGTCTGCATGTAGGTCTGTGCACCCGTGTCGTGCAATGCCGCGGAGGTCAGAAGAGGGCATTGGATTCCCCTGGAACTGGAGTTCTCCTGGAATTGGAGTTACAGATAGTTCTCAGCCATGTGGGTGCTGGGGATCGAACCCGGGTCCTCTGCAAGAGCGGTGCTCTTAACCCCTAGGCCATCTCTCCAACTTCTAGGCCATCTCTCCAGCCCCGTTTCTGCAGTATTAATGAATGCTTCTCTATCCTGTCCCTCCTTTTATAGTTACCCTTTCTTTGATATCCACTTTTTAGATTCCACCTATAAGATCACATGGTACTGTCTTACTATGCTTGGCTTATTTCACTTAAAACATTGATGTCTAATGCATCCTTTCATGGTTGAATAATATTCCACTGTATATATACACTGCATTTTATTTATTGGTAAGATGATGTACTTTTTTTATTTGTTGTGAATGTAAACAATGTTACAATAAACACAGGAGTATAGATGTCTGTTTGACATACTTATTTCCTTTAGACAGATGCCCAATAGTGGGATTATTATTATTATTACTATTACATAATGGCTAATTTACATAATGGATAATTATTACATAATACTAATTTACATTCTTGCCTAAGTGATCAAAGCTTGTTCTCCATTTCTTCAATGGCACTTGCTATCTTTTGGATAATATTGATCTAATTGGTTCTTATCACATTTCATTGTGCTTTTCCTCATAATTAGAACTCTAACTCCCCCATAATCTTGTAGGCCTAGTTTTCTGTTTACTTTGATCCTTCTATCTTTTGCAATGCAGGCTTTCCTTATAATTAAGAATCAGTAAACATCAAGAGTAACTAGAAATACCACAGCTTGGGATTCACTCTAGACCTTTATGAAGCTGGCCTTTATATACATCAAGAAGCTCAGAAAGGCTGAAATGAAAGGTATTTTACCCTACAGTTAGGGTTTGAATGCAAAATGTGGCCATTTGCTCATGTGTTTGGTAGCAGAGCTGCTCTGTGACGCTGTGGAATCTTTTTAAGATTGGGGCCTACCTGGCCAACATAGGCTTGCATGGTAGGGCCTTGAAGGATATCCTGCCTCAGGTTACACTCTAGTACTCTGCTTCCTGATTTATCAATATGAGAACAAACCATACTACAAGCTCTCACTTCCAGGTATTCCCTGCATGATTGACCACATCCCCTGAAGAACAAACAAGCTAAAAGAAACCTTTCCCCTAATGTTCTTTCTGTTACATTGTCACAGTGAACAGAAAATTAATACATCTATAATCTTCAACTCATTCTAAGCACTCTATACTTATATTTGCTTAATAACATTCAATAAGAACTGTCTGATTTTGAACCCAGCTTTATGTCTATCTGTAGTGACCCAACTGAGGAGCTAGACTTTCAGATATTTAGTTATAGCCTTGTTTCATTTCAGTCTTCCATCCTATCTGGGTTTCTTGGGAGGATTCAATAGCAGCTCCACCAACTCCATCTCTGTACTCTTTGCCTCAGCATTCTTTATTCTTTTTAGCCATTTAGTACTTTTCCAACCATCTTACAGGCTTTTGGAGGTTAATGAAGACTATGTGCTGGAGCCAGGTATTATTCAACATCATGTAAACTGGCTGCTATGCCATCAGTAACTTGAACTCAGCAGCCGTGAGTGCTTATACTATGGAAACTGACATTACAAAACCCAAGATTTAAGAAGTTGTCCACCCTGGGATTCAGAGATGGCTTACTGGGTAAAAGCAGTTGAGGCTCATGCAGGAGGATCTCAGTTTGCGCTCCAGAACTCACATACACAGCCAGATGTGGCTATGTGTGCCAATAACTTCAGCCTTCTATGTGGAGAGAGGTAGATACCAGAGCCTGCTCAAACTGTGGACTTCAAGTTTGTTGAGAGACCCTGTGTGGTGTTAGCATGAGAAATGTCCCAACAGGCTCAGGAATTTAAGTATGTGGCCCCTAGGTGTTGGTGGTATTTAGGGAGAGTATGGAACCTTTAGGGGGTAGAACCTTGCTTGAAGAAGCATGTCACTGGGGCAGGCTTTTAGAGTTTATATATAGCCTTGCCCCACTTCCAGTTTGCTGTCTGCCTCATGTTTGTGGTTGGAGATAGGCGCTCTCAGCTTCCTGCTCAGGCTGGCTGCTGCCATGCCTCTCTCACCATAACAGATTCTCCCTATGGAACTGTAAGCCAGAAGAAATTTTATCCATAAGTCACTTTTGTGACACACAGGATTTTATCATAGCAACAGAAAAGTAACTAATACTGTCTCAAATGAGTAAGGCAGACAAGTGATAGAGCAGAACTTCCCAATGTCTCCTTCTGGCTTCTGCACCACCCCCCATATACAAAGAAAAAGTCTCCCACCCCTTCTAAAAGACTGAAAGCAAGTTTACTAGTACAACATCAAGACTTGTGTGCTTATATTCCTTTTCTTTTGGTCTTGTGGATTTGTATCATTTTTATTTATTTACTATGAATTTAATGGGATTACAAAAAGGATGGGAGACAGCTTTACCCAGTATATTCTTTTAAGCCAGAAACTAGATTTTCTTTTCTTTTCTTTTTTGTCTAATTAGGGTTATATTATACTCAAGATATACCACATACCAATGCACAGTACATTTGTAGATATCTGATGTGGTATATGCAGAAGACCTCTTACCTGCATATCTAACTCATGGCATCTTTGAGCAATTTCTTCCTTTGCTGACAAAGCTTCATTGAGCTCCTCTGTAGTTTTCTTCAGCTAGGTAAAAGACAAAGAGGTATGAGAAATACTTAAATATGGGAATTGAGACAAAAGTTACATACATGCAATACAGAATTTTATTTCTTGGGAAGTTCTACCTGGTTATGACCTAAAAGAAAGCACTTTTAAATTTAAATTTTTTGCAGCTTAAGTCTTATCCTTTTCCTCCTGTGAATCTGGGTCTTTCCCCATACCAAGGTTTCTTATGTATCTTCCCTTGAATTTGGCTCTTCCCCTATACCAAGGTTCCTTATATATCTCCCTTGAATTTGGCTCTTCCCCTATACCAAGGCTCCTTATTTATCTCCCGTGAATTTGGCCCTTCCCCTATACCAAGGTTTCTTATATATCTTCCCTTGAATTTGGCTCTTCCTCTATACCAAGGTTTCTTATATATCTTCCCATGAATTTGGCTCTACCCCTATACCAAGGTTTCTTATATAACTTCCCGTGAATCTGGCTCTTTCCCTATACCAAGCTTTCTTATATATCTTCTCTCTGGACAATCTGGTTCTTGACAAAGTTGACTGACTCTTTTTTTTATTTTTTTCCCTAGTCCCACCTCACCAGGAAGTCACTGTGCGGACCAGGCTGACCTTGATCTTGAAGAGATCCACCTGCCTCTGCCTCCCAAGGACTGGGCTTAAAGATACATACCACCACACCTGGCCTGATTCCTTTTAAAGAAATTTTATGTGTATGAGTATTAGGCCTGCATGTATGCAAATGCACCTATGTTGTGCAAAGCTCAGAGATGACAGAAGAGGGCATTGGATCCTCTGGAATTGGTATTAGGATGGATATTAGGCACCATGTAGGTTCCAGGAACTGAACCCGGGTCCTCTGCAAGAATAGCCAGTGCTCTTAACCACTGACCCATCTCTCCAGCCCTAGAAGTTAATTCTTTTAATAAATGAGAAAATTTACTTTTGTAAAAGATTTGATAGAGGCCTCAACTGTTAAATAACTAGTGAATTTCTACATGCTTTTAATAAAATTAAACCTTTTTACTAATTTGGATAGTTCTACTTAAAGATTACCATTCTGATTATTAACATGAAATACTTTTTTTTTAATGATGAGATGAAGTTGTCTTCTACCCTAAAATCATCTTTTTTGGGGGGTCTTTTTGAGACAGGGTCTCCCTTTAGTCCCAGCTGGCCTGGAGCTCACTATGTAGACCAGGCTGGCTTTTGAACTCACAGAGATCCGCCTGCCTCTGCCTCCTGAGTGCTGGGATTAAAGACATGCACCACCACGCCCGGCCTAAGACAATTCTTAGCTGCCATGTGGATGCTGGGTCCTCTGCAAGAGCAGTCAGTGTTCTTAACCGCTGAGCCATCTCTTCAGCCAAAATTGAAACATGGTGTGTCCCTTTACTATAATAAATTCTAAGTTGACATTGATTAAAATAAAAATTATTTGTCTAAACCTCTGTCTAATAAAGATACAAAACCAAAATGCATCCATAAGAACATTAAAAACAAATAGCACAAAGAGAAAGACAAATTATAGCTTAAAATGATATCATGTCCAAAGACTTTCTTGTACAGTATTTAGAAACCCTGGGAAAGAAAAGAGAGAAAACAAGATACTGTTCATGCAGAATAGTTTGAGTTAGAAAGTGACTGTAATTTATAGTATTTGCTGCTTAAAATTATACAACAGTTTTTCTTTTCTTTTTGAGACAGGTTCTCCCTATAGTGCCAGCTGGCTTGGAACTCACTCTGTAGACCAGGCTGGCCCTGAACTCACAGAGATCTGCCTGCATCTGTCTCCTGAGTGCTAGGAGTAAGGTGTGCACCACCATGCCCGACACAATAGTTTTTCTATTAAATAACAAAAATACACTGCAAAGTTCTTTTTAAAATGTAGTTATTCCTAGCTGGGTAGAGGGATGCATGCCTTTGGTTCCAGCATTGGGGAGACAGAAGCAGGCAGATCTCTTTGTGAGCTCAAGGTTAGTTTGGTCTATATACCGAATTTCAGGGCAGCTGGGGGTAAAACAGTCAGATTCTGTGTCAAAAAGAAAAAAGAAAAACAAAACAAAACAACAAACAAAAATTAGTTGTTTTTCCAGAGCATTTAATTTTCTTTTTTTTTTTAAATTTTTATTTATTTCTGTATGTGTATCAATGTACTGTCTGCATGCCAGTTTGTGCACCCGTGTCGTGCAATGCCGCGGAGGTCAGAAGAGGGTCTCGGATTCCCCTGGAACTGGAGTTCTCCTGGAATTGGAGTTTCAGACGGTTCTCGGCCGCCATGTGGGTGCTGGGGATCGAACCCGGGTCCTCTGTAAGAGCGGTCGGCGCTCTTAACCGCTAGGCCATCTCTCCAGCCCCGCATTTAATTTTCTACTGATAGATTATTCATTAATTCACCAACATGTGAAGATACAGGCAACATTTTCAACTGAATAATAAAGTTAAATAGAAGGGAAATATTGTTGCATTATAAATAAATCTCTGAGTAAGCACATGCCATTTCCAAGAATGTACCTATTTTATTAACTGGCAAAGTAGAATCATTTACAGAAAAAGTTAAAAAATGACTAGAAAATAAGAATTATGTAAGTTAAAGGAACTTATTTTAAAGGAAACTATGCAGTATTACTTTGAAAACTTTTATTACATTTGTATGCATTCATGCCATAGTTTGATGCAGAAGTCAGAGAAAAACTTGAGGGAGTATGTTCTCTTTCTCACCATGTGGGGCCAGGGGACTAAACTCAGGTTGTCAGGTTCTGCAGCAAATGTCCTTACCTGCTGAGCCATCTCATCAACCCATGCTATACTACTTTAATTACAAATTCTAAACGTGTAATACTAATGAGCAAACTAGCTTTATATTAACATATTGTACAATTTCAACTGCATTCTCACTAATATCTGAAATTGATTCTTTAGGTTTTCATGGATGAAAACAATTATATACCTGACGATCAAGATCAACATAGGCATCATTTCCAGTTGAGACAGGAGATTCTTTACTCATTAGCTGAAATAAAGATTTAAATGATTATAACTATGAGGCAAAAGATAGTCTACTTAATATTCTTACAACAAATGAACATTAGAATCCACTAAAATAAACAACTTAAAACAATAAAGCAACATTCCGGGATAATGTCTACATTTAAAATTAAATGTCTAAAATCTGGTGTTCCTTTTCACTGAAAGGCCCAGCCATAGAACCAAGTATAACTTATTCTTATCACTAAAAAGTGAAATCAGTAAGCAGGTGGCTAGATATTTTAAAAGAGTGGTTTTTAGTAATAATAACAAATGTGTGGGGGGAGTCATTTCACTCAGGTGCCCACTGTTAAGTTGCTCGTGTTCCAGTAAATAACTCCCTGTCCATTGGTTACCAAGCCTGTTTATGTGATGCTGGGAACCAAAGCCGGGGGGTTCTGTGCTTGTTAGATAAGCACTCTAAGGGAGTGATATCCTCAGCCTCGTCATTTATTTAATTACCTTCTCTATTTAACCTAAATTTTATATAATGCTTCAGTGATTTTCAGTGCTCTGAACTTCATTTTTATCTCAATACTCATCAGCAAAATCTGAATTCAAGATCAACCCAAATGAAGAGCAACCCAACTATTTCTCTTCTGCTCATATATCCTGACTAGTTAAGTGCTGAGAGGGGAAACACCAACAGTGCTATTACTGCACATAAAAGAGTTCAAAATTGCTTAAAAGTACACCTAAATGTGTTTACCCAGCCAGACAACTCTTTATCCTCCTTAGAAATTCTTTCAACCCCTTCTTATTTCTCAAATATGACCAACTATCCACATTCTCTAAAATGCTGCTTCCAGGTAAGATGCCTTAACCTACAAAATCAGTAGTACCTTCTTTCTCTTTTCTTTTTTTTTTTTGGGGGGGGTGTCTTTTCGAGACAGGGTCTTCCTGTAGCCCCAGTTGTCCTGGAACTCGCTCTGTAGATCAGGCTGGCCTTGAACTCACAAAGATTTGCCTGCCTCTGCCTCCTTGAGTGCTAGGATTAAAGATGAATGTTACCACGCCTGGCTCCTTCTCTTTTCTTTACTGTTATATACATGGAAAATTCTTCCCACCCAAAACTATTCTCACTATCTATGCTCTTTACTCTCTTTCTAGCTTCTCGAACACCTTGTTCAATATATCATCAATCCTCTCATTTATAATTTAAACTATTTTTCTTGTATCTTCTTCCTACTAGCATGCAAGTAGTTAAAAGACTCTTTGAGGGGCTAGAGAGATGGCTTGGTGGTTAAGAACACTAGCTGTTCTTGCAGATGATCTGGGTTCAATTCCCAACACCCACATAGCAGCTATCAACTCTAACACCAGTTCCAGGGGATCCTACTGACCTCTGCAGGCACTACAGGCACAAGTGCACTTATGTACATGCAGGCAATACACTCATCCACATAAAATATAAAAAAAAAGACTTCTTGAGCCAGACATGGTGGTGCATGCCTTAAATCCCAGCACTCAGGAGGCAGAGGCAGGCAGATCTCTGTGAGTTCAAGGCTAGCCTGATCTACAAAGTGAGTACCAGGACAGCTGGGGCTGCAGGGAGACCTTGTCTCAAAAAGACAACAAAGAGCAAAAACAAAAAAATTCAAAGAAACAGTCCATCCCACAATAGTATACAGTATATTTTCTTTTTCATACATTCATGCTGCTCTTGTATTTAAAAATGGAGTCAGGTGTGGTGGCGCATGCCTTTAATCCCAGCACTTGGGAGGCACAGGCAGATCTCTGAGTTCAAGGCCAGCTTGGTTTACATACTGAGTTCCAGGACAGCTGGAGCTATAGGGAGACCCTGTCTCAAAAGAGACAAAAAAAAAAAAAATCATTAAACTTGAAGTGACACTTATCCAAAAGAGATTGCAGAAATTACCAGAAATTACAGTGAGATACCACTTCATAATCTCCCAGTAATCTAGAATTCCATTTTTGGATACTGATGTTCCTCAACTTACAGTGGGCTCATGTCCCAAACATCATGTTTCCTAGGTCAAAAATATATCGAATATACCTAACCTAGATTAGCAATAGGGCAAACTATGGAATACTGATTGCTAATCATTGATCAGGTTGCTGGCTTGAAACTGCAGATCACTGTTGCTGGCCAGCATTATGAGAGAGCCCAGAAAAAGGTAAGAATTTAAAAATCTGACATGCAGTTTCTATAAAATGTTTCTAAGTCCTTCCTAAAGAAAGCATGTTCTTCAGCATAATGTCTGCCACAGGCAGTGCCCACAGAATGCCATCCAGGTCTTCTCTCTGGTCTCATCCAGCCCTCCTCTTGCTTCCACCTCCTGAGCGCTGCTGTTACAGATGTGCACCCCATGATGCCCAGGAGGTCTTGCCTTCTTGCCTCTTGGACTTCAAGACAATTTTTACATCTCCTTTATCTCTCTCATCTCCTCTCCCATCATCTTTCAGCGGTCAGGAGCAGCCTTACCTAACACTCTCATCAAAGATGCTCCCTTCAGATGCTCCTGCATTTCCCCCATCGTGGCACTACTTAAACTACATTAAATTTTTTTTTTTTTTGTCTTTTTGAGACAGGGTCTCCTTGTAGCCCTAGCTATCCTGGAACTCACTCAGTAGACCAGGCTGGCCTTGAACTCACAAAGATCTGCCTGCTTCTGCCTCCCAAGTGCTATTAAAGGCGTGTGCCACAACGCTTGGCTCAAACTACATTAATTTTTGTTCAACCATTTTCCCTGTGAGACTGAGAAGGAAATATACACTTTGAAACAATTCTTATCTTTTCACAACAATATACCTACTGTTTACTATAGTTCCTGGTGTATACTAGGTTCAAACTAAGTAGTTGCCAAATGAATAAAATAAATATGCATATAACGAACATAATGTACTTAAAAATTTAATGAGGATGCTATTGTATGAGCAATAAAAAGTAGAATTGCATTGAAAATTTTCTGTTTACATTGTTGAAAATAGTATTTTCTCTTTTTGTTTGTCATAAACCGTAAGCGCAAAGCTCTAACCAACATACCTCTTGAATGGCTGTCATGACAACATGCTGAACAGATTCTTCCATCATCATAATGGCTTGAATGTACTCTGAAAACAAGAATAACCTGGAATGTCACTGTTCAAGTTAACAGACAGTCAAGAGGACGAAAGCTAATACTTTATAAATTCTCTCATGAAGTTTTCTGTGTTTTTATTCTTCCTAAGAATCATTCACAATTAATGTGCCCATAGGTAAGCAAAAGCAGAAAATCACAACATTAATTTTCTCAAAGATATTTTATTCTTGTTTCACACTTTTATTTGGCTGGTTTCACACTTTTATTTGGCTGAGACTGTCCTGCTAGCTGGCCCAATTCACTCTGTATCCTAGGTTGGTCTTCAACTTGTGATCTTTTTGCCTTATGGGTATACAACACCACACTTGGCTCCTTTCACTATTTCCTATAAAGCTGTAGGTTAAGGTCAGGGAATTCCAGTATTAGCCTGAGTGCACATCACAGTACATCAATGAAAAACAACAACAACAACAAAACCCCCAAAGTAGATCAATGAAATGGTGAAACCTAAAGCCAGGTTGGAAAAGAACCACATCACTCTTTCTAAAATCTACAGGCTATTTTTATTTTAGAGGCTATTTTTAACTTTATTCTTGGTTATATGGTAAAAAATTCTTCTGTGACAAAGCACTGAACTGTGTAAATTCTTACCTTAATGTTTTTTACTGTAGAAAAGAACAAGTAAATGAATTTTAAGACTGAAACTGAACCAATAATTGAACTACTATACAGTTGTGGGACTTAAAATCATGCCCTATATCTCTAATACGTAAGCCGAAATCACATCAGTCTCATTCTCACTAGGGCCCAAACCTGAAAATGTTAGCTGCTAGAGTACAATCACCTTGGAAACAGTAAATTCTTTCCTTCCCTGATAATAGCTTTATTCCCATATCCAGCAATGGATTCGACAAAAGTGGCTTTAGCATCAAAACAAAGCAAAACAACAATAAAAACCACAGGTCAAGTCCCCTTGAAGTTGTTATACAAAAGGAGGACCTTACTATAAGATTTATAAATATTTTCAATTAGACTCATGCATTTGGAAAGTCAAATTGTAGTCTTCTGTCCAGCAGATAACTTTCTTAAAAAAAAAAAAAAAAGTATTTTAACAACACTATTGTGACATGATGATATCAAACACAAAATCTAGCTATCTAGGATGACTGACAGATCCTAAAAATTAAAGACTATGAACATGGAGGAGAAACAGCAGAGGTGTTGGTATGGGGAGGGGAGGGGAGGCTTAATGGCAACTATTAGAAACGAGGGAAGTAACAGTGGGGTGAAGACATCAGGACATTAGTAGGTATGAGAGGGGAAGCGTTAGTTAAGAAGCGGTGTTGCCACGTCAAGGCCCTTCCCCGCGAACACCGTAAAGTGCTTAATGATAAAATGGTGATGACAACTACATTAATGTGTATGATTTTAAAAAGAATCTTAATGTTAAAAATATAGTTATGTATGATTACTTGGTACATATACCCATGAAGCAATCCTAGAGAATGAGGTAGTTTGATCCTCAATTCTATCTGTTCAAAATTTTTAGTATGGTTTAGTATTAAGAATATTAAGCTTGCCGGGTGTGGTGGTGCACGCCTTTAATCCTAGTACTTGGGAGGCAGAGGCAGGCGGATCTTTGTGAGTTCAAGGCCAGCCTCGTCTACAGAGGGAGTTACAGGACAGCTGGAGCTACAGGGAGACCCTTTTTGGAAAAGACCAAAAAAAAAAAATATTAAGCTTAAAGCTTAAAGGCTAAAGAAACATGGGTTTTCACCTACTCATACAGTGTAAACAAGTAAGAAATTTGGCAAATCATATAGTATTTATAAACCTCAACTTTCTAATCTATAAAACATTTTTTTGTTCTGTCAGTGCTTAGCAGAAGATCAGACAGGAGAAAGAGACACTATAGGTTGGCAAGATGGATCAGCAGGTAAAGGTGCTTGCTACCAAGATTGATTACCCAAGTTCAACCCTTGGGGCTACTTCTAGTAAGTTGTCCTCTGACCTCTACATGCATAGAGTACATGCCCTCCCAAGTAAATAAACGTAAAAACAAACAAAAAGACCCCTCCCAAGCTAAATACAGGTTATTATCAGTGTGTCTTCTACTACTAATATATGCCTTTAAA
Organism: Rhizomys pruinosus; assembly: GCA_009823505.1. Lineage (NCBI taxonomy): Eukaryota > Metazoa > Chordata > Mammalia > Rodentia > Spalacidae > Rhizomys > Rhizomys pruinosus. The sequence goes on along the minus strand of VZQC01014390.1, from coordinate 1,138,189 downwards.
AGTTTATTACTTTATTTGCCTCAATTTAGACAAAAGAATACTGTCGAAGCTCAACAATTGCTTTTGTTGTCTCCTAACTGGAAACAATGGCTAAACACAAAGCCAATCTTACTTGCATAGTGCTTTAGAGACTACACAGCAAATATAGACACAATTTCATTTAGTCTTTATAACTAATAGATTTTGGAGATAAGGACAGTGGCAGAGTATCTTATCCAGTTAAGTAGTAAATTAAAAAGGAATTTCAGTGAGCCTCATGATCATCCTATCACCTTCATTCCATATCCACAGTGACGGCTAATGGTTAACATTATAAACAGAAACATATTTATATGATTCATGGCTCTCTACTGCATTCCTAAAACCAGAGAATGTCCCACATCTGGGTGAGAGATATTTAAATCCCAATCAACTAGAAGCTTCCTTCTTGCTAGCTAGCTTTTATAATGCAGGAAAGTACTTTGAACAGATCACTGGGGGATAAATGACATCAATGGTCTTACTCAACTATGAACACTGTGAATACCACCACCAATCTGTCAGGAAAGATGTGACCACTGGTGCAATGACATCATGAGTAACCAACTACTTTCTGATAGGATTTTAGGCACATTCCACAGGAGGAATTCAGACCTGATACTGGTAAAAATGACCAAAAGACTATGTATGGCTAGGGAGGTTGCAGTCCCTGGATGGGGGAAATTTACTATTGTTTTGCTATATGGACATGGTATCAAACTGCTTTCTAAATATTTAGGTCGATACCTACAGACCAGTGCTGCTTTTATTCTTAGTCAGACAAGCTTCTGTTTACAGTGGGTGATGATTAGGAAGAGATTCATACTAAAGTATTAAGAATGAGTAGCTATTGAGTACTTAGCTCTAAATCAGCCATACCTTCCCTTCTGAGGCTGAGAGATCACTGTGGACAAGGGGGAACCCTAGAGGACTGGAAACAATGCTGTGATATGTTAACTTCTGGACATGACATGGCTATTGCAGCCATGATCCCACAGTAGCAGTGGCTACCTACGTAAGACTGGGTCCCTCAACATGTCATCATTTCAAATAATTTTTTAAAATAAATACATACATTTTAAGAAAGGGAGCTAGGCATGGTGGCACATGCCTTTAATCCAGCACTTGAGAGGCAGAGGCAGGCAGATCTATGTGAGTTCAAGGCCAGCCTGGTCTACATAGCAAATTTCAGGCCAGCTGGGGCAGAAAACCCTGTCTCAAAAAGACCAAAAGGAAAGAAAGAAAAAAGAAAAAGAAAGAAAAAGTATTCCCCAGAATGGAGGCAGGCTAGTGAGCTGAGGAAAAAGCCCCATACCTATTTATTTAGTATTTAAACTTATTACCAGAAGAGGGAAAAGTACAAAGAGTAAATATAAACTTGTTCTGTATTACTAGGTGTGGAGGTAAAGGAAAATGTGTGTTATGTATAAGAGCTCTGGGTTTAAAAAGATCCTACCTTCGATTTTAAATAATTATAAATACTGTGCTATCATTTTGAGTATTTGTTTATTTGTTTGTTTGACACGGTCTCAACAGCTGGCCTGAAACTATGTAGGAACAGGTTGGCCTCAATCTCACAGAGATCCATCTACCTCTGTCTCCTGAGTGCTGGGCTACGTACTATTGTTTTTATTTATTTTTTATGTGTATGAATGTCTTGCCTGCATGTATGTGAGTACACCACGTGCCTGCAATGCAGTCCCAGAAGAGGGCATTGGATTCCCTGCAAGTTGAGTTGCACGTGGTTGTTAGCCACCATGTGGGTGCTGGAAACCAAATCTAAGTTCTCTAGAAGAACAGTCAAGTGCTTTTAACTATCTCTTAAGTCCCCCTTAGTGGCCAATTATGGTAAAACTAAATTCAAGCATGGATTATGGAGGGTTCCTGGCCTGTCTGGACAGCTACTTGAATATAGCACCAGAAGAATATGTAAATGGACAGCTTTTCTCAGTTGGATGTTTTTATATATTTTGTTGTTCTATTTAGATATAAGTTGGCCTATTTTCATAATGGTTGGTGATTTTTTTCAATTGTTATGTAAGATAAAGATGTTAAATTATGGTTAAACTGTATAGACTTTTTGGATTTATGTTTCATTTTCATTACCTATATTTGGACAGAATGTTAAAATAGGAAAAACAAGAATCTATTTCTTCCTTCAAGATTATTTAAAAAAAAAACAACTACCTACCTGCCTGTCTGCCTGCCTGTCACATTTCCAAGTAACCAACATTGTTTGAAACATTATTGTGTGGAAGATACTGTGCTGTTTTACATATGTCATTTAGAGTCCTAATAATCATTTGAGGTAGGTACTAAGTGTTCATTTACTAAGAAACTAAAATACAAAGATTAGGAGATTTGCCCAATATCTTTCCATAGTTTAAAAGAGTAGAACTGTATGCTAATACAAATTTACTGAGCAATGTCCTATGCTCTTTTTTTTTGTCCTGTGCTCTTAATCTGAAGCACAGAACTATTTCCTAAGCTATAATTTTGAAAACTGAATTAATATATTTCATTAATAATAAATTTCATCACATCCAATGTAATAAAAATCTATTAGGAGCAATATACTCATGTTGGGGATGTAGATAGTAGTGCTTAGTTTGAACAATGCACTGAGGTTTTATCACAACACCATAAAAGGAACGTTAACAGCAAATAAAAATCTTACTTAAGCTGGGTAAGATTTTTGGCATACTCCTTTAATCTTAGCCTTTGGAATGCAGAGGCAGGCAGATCTCAGAGAATGAGGCTACCATCATCTATGCAGGGAGTTCCAGGCCAGCTGGGGCTAGAGGGAGACCCTGTCTCAAAAAATAAAACAAAACAAACCAAAAATCATACTCATTTATGTAGTCTAACAGAAAGGGAAAGAATACCTTCCCAATCAAATGAATACTACTTTGTACACCTCATTTAAGCTTGAAGGCAAACTACCAGAGAATCTGTAAGATGAGTAAATGGAAAGATATTATTACTTATCCTGGGATTTTACAGATGAAATATACAGTCTATATTACTTTAATTAATTACCTTGTTTTTGTTCACAATTCACAGCACAGCCTAAAATGAGCTGGAGCATCCTTCCGAGCTCTGCTGCATCAGAATGTTCTCCAATAAGGTTCACATCAGGAAGGGTAAAGTCATTAATCTGCTGTCCTAAAATCTGAATGGAGATAAGGAGATTATAATTGCAATATACTTATACCGCCAAATAAAATTTTTGAAAGAGACTAGTTTGCTGTCTCCAGAAACTCAATGTCAAGGAGAGAGTAGTTTTGCAAACCTCAATCCCAATTTCTCTTCTTCTCATACTTTAGCTCTAACTACCTTGTATCGTAGCAACTTAGTCCCTAATCTGGTATGTGTTTACACACACTGAACAAAAATATACTGTATACTATTGTGGGATGGACTGTTTCTTCTTTGAATATTTTTGTTGTTGTTGTTGTTGTCTTTTTGAGACAGGGTATCCCTGCAGCCCCATCTGTCCTGGAACTCAGTTTGTAGACCATGCTGGCCTTGAACTCACAGAGATCCGCCTGCCTGTGCCTCCCAAGTACTGGGATGAAAGTTGTGTGCCACCATGTTTCTTCTCTGAAATGTCCTTACCCCTTACCATCAGACAGACTTCATACTTAGGGGAGGAACCTGGGGCAATGCCAAGTCTGCGACTTCGTGGACCTGCTGATGGTCCAGCAGAAGATGCACAAGATTTTGGAATTCTGGGACTTTGGGGGTCAGGGAGTATATAAAAAGGGTCCACCATGGGAGTCTCACTCTCTCCATTTTGGAACCAGCATGAAGAACAGAGGGCACAGAGTTTGCTTGGGAATGCTAGGCAGTCATATTGGACCATGGGATCTGGCTGCAGCTGTGTGCGTGGCTTAAGTGAGTGTGTGTTTCTTTGCCATTATTTTGTAAGCAAGCCCATCAAAAGTCTCTAGTTTTAACCGGGATTGGAGAACTCTACTTGCACTGCCTTAAGTACTGGGGGAAACCAGAAATCAGCAGAGGCTACCTGGGGTTGAGGGATACCCACGCATGGGGTTGCTAGGCTGTGCTAGGCTGTGGGTGTTTCCCTGCCCCAGAGGAAAATTCCTCTGCAACAACTATTGATCATTCTACTGCTCCAAAGAGGCTTGGACTTTTGCTTTGATAGATTATAACCAGAATGATCTAAACTAAAGGACATCAGAAATATCTGTGATTAAAGAAAAATATACATCAGCCACCAAGAGCCTCTCCCTAGCAACCTTGACTTTGCCTCTAAAAATACTGGCAGCAAGACAACTGTATTAGGCAAAGAGAATGGAGAATTATTTCATAGAGAATTTTGTTCTAAATGAAATAACATATGCAACTAAATGGGAACCAATGCAAGGTCTCTGTCTTGAAACCCTCCAATGAAGAAAGCCCCTTAGGGAATGAGACTACAGATCCATTGGTAGAGTGCTTGTCTAGCATGCTGGAACCCCTGCGTTCTGAATGCTACCACCACATAAAGCCAGGTGTAGTGTATTCCCAGCACTCTGGAGGCAGAGGCTGAGAATCCTTAGCTATTTAGTATGTTTGAGGCCAGTCTGGACTACCTGACTAACCACCAACCAACCCACCCACCCACCCACTCCAAAATAAAAAAACACCAACCTTCCCCACCCAGGAAAAAAACACCTCTTAGATACTAATCAACTTTTCACAGGATTTTATTTTCAAGTATCAGAATCAACTAACAACCAAGGACTTTTAAGGTATTTGAGAAAAGTCCCCAACATGAAAAAGAGATAAAAATAAACTGAGAGGAAAGCAAACAATGCAGAGAGAATATATTTTAAATCCTATATTTAAACACATAAGTGGTAAACTATCAAGAAAGGAAGAATAAGATCACTTAAAAATTTAGGATCCAAGCCGGACGTGGTAGCACACGCCTTTAATCTTAGCACTTGGGAGGCAGAGGCAGGCGATCTTTGTGAGTTCAAGGCCAGCCTGGTCTACAGAGCGAGTTCCAGGACAGCCAGAGCTACAGGGAGACCTGTCTCAAAAGGACGGAGGAAAAAAAAAAATTAGGATCCTGATTTTCTCTGGAAAGGAAGGGATTTTGACACAAGGACTGGCAGTAACCTATGTTACATGACTTTTCACTTTATAATTGTTAAACATTTACATACCAGGTAGTTTTCTGAAAATGTCTATTTTATAGTGAAAAAGTGATGGGAGTTGTAGCAAAAGAGGCTGCAATTTTAGACACATGGTCCAAGAAGGCTTTGATGTTAGTATAAAAACTGAACTGAGGAGCTGAGATACATTTAGATAGATATGAGTTACAGAGACAGCTTACCATGTTCAAGACCTGAGTTCAACCCCATCACCCAAACCAACTAAACCAAATAATCAACAATAAAAACAAACTCCAAACAGAGATCTAGAGTGAAGAAACAAACCATACAGCAAGATATGAACCAAATGCATTACTGGGAAGTTAATCTAGGACAAAGCTTTGAGGGAGGATGCCCTTGATGAACTACAGTAGCAGCAGACAGTCAGGGTGTTAGAGAGAAGGGGTGTTAGAAGGTGAAATGAAGGTAGATGCAAATCATAGAGGTCCTTGTGAGTCACATTAATCATGTGAATCTTATTTAAGTGATAATGAAGAACAAAATGAATTAAATCAGTTGAATTAAATGATCAGGAAAATACTATCAACCCAGATTAAATCTAATTTCTCCTTGAAGAGAAAAATCAGTGTCTCCAAAACAGGAAAAAAGAAACTGTTTGGGTAGTTCAATGTGAAGACCTTGAAAATGACCAGTTCTGCTTCTTGTCTTTGACGAGTTCTTTCTTGGTCAGAAGCCTAAAATGTCCTTGGTTCTATGACAGTGTGGGTCCTGGCCAGAAGCCAGAAATGGCAAAAGTCTTTAGGAGCACTGGTTTGTGTTCTTTTTTTTTTTTCCTTTTTACACAGCAACCTAACGAGCATGGCTATCTATAAGTTACATATGAACAGATATTTCAGTGGTCCTTGAAAGTGTGCCTCAAACTCCAGTAGAGCACTGGGATAGAAAAGCACATGAACACCCTGTGGGTGGGACAACTGGACTGAGCAGCTCACCCCTCCACACTTCAACTCAGTAAAGCCTTAACCTAGACAGTGACCCTCAGGGACACCTTTCTTGGGACCTGCTCCTGCTACCTCTGCTTGATTCCTTTCCTAATAACATTTCTTTTAAAAATTGCCCTTTTGGTGTCTGTAAAATTCATCTTTGAGTTCATGATACAAAGGACCTAGAAGCCAATGGTCTGTGGTGGGTTTGGTGGCCCTGGGACCCTAGTCTCCTGAATTATGCTCACATGAGACAAGAAGACCTGTCACATTCCAGGACCTTTTTTCCCACTTGAGTGGTGTCTACTGGGAGGAATTATGCAATGAATAAAATAATCCCACTTGAGTGGTGTCTACTGGGAGGAATTATGCAATGAATAAAATAAAAATGTACTCCTGGGAATAAAAAAAAAGATAACATCAGAAATGAAAAGTTTCAATGATGTAGTAGTTTGAATGAGAATGTCCCCCATAGGCTCCAAATATTTGGACATTTTATCCCCAATTGGTGGCGCTGTTTCAGGAGGTCTTAGAATGTGTGGCCATGCTGGAGGAAGCTCATCACTGGAGGTGGGCTCAGTTCAAAAAGGCTTGCCAGTCCCCCTGTCCTGCTTGAAGATGTGAAGCTCTGCTTTTTGTTCCTGCTCCAGCACCTCCTGCCACCGTGCCCCTCCACCATGATGGGCTCAAGTTCCCCTGGAACCCTGAACCATAAGCTCAAATAAATCTTCCTATAAGTTCCCTTGGTTGGGGTGGTTCTATCACAGCAACAGAAAAGTGACTAATACAAATTAGTAAGAAAGGTACACTCAGAAAGTAAAACAAAGACATGAGTTAAAAAGAAAGATAAGATGGGGCTGAAGAGATGGTTCAGCAGTTAAGAGCACTGGCTGCTCTGCAGAGGACTTGGGTTAGGTTCCCAGCATCCACATGGCAACTAACAACTGTTAGAAACTCCAGTCCCGGGGTTTCAACACCCTCTGTAGCCTTCACCAGCATTGCATGCAAGGTGCATTTACATATATTCAGGCAAGACACTGAGACAAAATAAAAATAATTTTTTAAAGAGACTGAAGGAATTCAAGGATCAACACAGAAAATTTAAAGGCTCGGTAAGAGTTCTACAGAGTAAACACAAAAAATTAAGTAAAGCTGAGTTAAAATCTTTAATTTTATTTATTTTATGTGTATGAGTGTAATGCTCACATGTACATAAGTGCACCTGTGTCATACAATGTCTGAGGAGGTCAGAAAAGGGCACTGGATCCTCTGAAACCGGAGTTGGGATGGTTATTTGCCAAAACATGTGTGCTGGGAATCAAACCTGGGTCCTCTGCAAGAACAGCCAGTGCTCTTAACAACTAAGTCATCTCTCTATACCTCGGTAAAATTTTTATATGTAAGAAAATTTCCCAAGACTACAACTGGTAGATATTTAGTTCGGGGAGCTTAACTGCCAAGCATAATAAAATCCATGCTCAAAATGCACCTCACATCAAAGCATGCCATTATGAACCTTGGATATTAAAGAATTTACCAAAAGGGAATGGGATTCCACATGAGAGATCTCAGAAGCAAATCTAGACAAAGGTATAGAGCAATGCTGCAATGCCTTTGAGAAAGCTAACTTTCAAGGAAAAGCTAAATGTGCAAGACCTAAAAACTTTAGTTACATGGTTTTTGTTTTTTGTTTTCCCGTCTTCTGAGATAGGGTCTCTCTATAGCCCCAGCTGGTCTGGAACTCACTATGTAGACCAGGCTAGCCTTGAACTCACCTGCCTCTGCCTCCTGCGTGCTAGGATTAAAGGTGTGTACCACCATGCCCGGCCTCAAATATATATTTTTTAGTTATTTTATTTTATGTGTATGAGTGTATTGTGTTCATGTATTTAAGTACACCCATGTTGTGCAATGCCTGAGAAGGTAAGAAGAGGATGCCAGATTCTCTAGAACTGGAGTTCCAGATGGTTGTTAACACCATGTGAGTACTGAGAATCGAACCTGGGACCTCTTTGAGAGCAGTCAATGCTCTTGATCACTGAGCCGTCTCTCCAGTCCACTCGAATATGTTTTTATAAGTAGATTTATGTAGATGTTTATAAAAGTGATATCATATTACACATATAGTCTTTCTAAAAACAAATTTTTAGCTGGGCATGGTGGCGCACGCCTTTAATCCTAGCGCAGGAGGCAGAGGCAGGCAGATCTTTGTGAGTTCAAGGCCAGCCTGGCCTACAGAGTGAGTTCCAGGACAGCCGGGGCTACAGGGAGACCCTGTCTCAAAAAGACCAAAAAAAACCCAACAACAACAACAACAACAAAAAACAAAAAACCAAATTTTTACAATTGAATACTACTTGTTCTTGTTTCATAATTTTCTTATTGTCAGATGTAGTTTATATTTAGCTTTTGCATATTATAATGCTGAGGTAGATGGCCTTACGTAGTTTTATTCTTTTTTTTTTTTTAGGTATCTCTTACTATGTTGCCCAGGCTGGCTTCAAATTCTTAGGTTCAAGCAATTTGACTGTCTTACCCTCTTCAGTATCTATTATGTAAATTTTATAAAATTCTAAAAATAAAATTACTATGTTGGGGACTGGAGAGTAGCAAAGAACTCAGAAGGTGGAGTCAGGAGGATCAGAAATTCATTGTCATCACTGTCACAGTGAGGCAGAGACCAGCCTGTCTACACAAGACCTGTCATAAAATTACTGTACCAAAAGCTGGAGAGATGGCTCAGGAGTTAGGAGCACTGGCTGCTCTTGCAGAGAACCCAGGTTCTGTTCTCAGTACCTAGATAGCAGCTAACAACTGTCTATAACTCCAGTTCTAGGGGATCCAATGCCTTCTTCTGACCTCGTAGACACTGCACAACATGAGTGCACTTATATGCATGCCGGCAATATATTCATGCACAGAAAATACAAATAATAAAAATTTAAAAAATACTGTATCAAAAGACACACACATCTTTCTTTCTTTCTTTCCTTCTCTTTCTTTCTTTCTTTCTTTCTTTCTTTCTTTCTTTCTTTCTTTCTTTCTTTCTTTCTCTCTTTCTTTCTTTCTCTCTCTCTCTCTCCCTCCCTCCCTCTCTTCCTTCCTTCCTTCCTTCCTCCCTCTTTTCCTTCCTTCCTTCCTTCCTTCCTTCCTTCCTTCCTTCCTTCCTTCCTTCCTTCCTTCCTTCCTTCCTTATCTAAAGAGAAAAAAATGGTCTAGGCATATATCTTAGTGATGGACCATTTCCCTAGCATGTGTGTGGCCACAGGTTCCATCGCCAGTGGTATACAAAACAAACAACCCCCATAGATGTAAACATAGAAAATTCTAATAAGGCAATCAATATTGGCTTGTCAATCAGGACTATAGTAGTCAAAGTAAAATTTCTCACCAGTTAAGATTATTTTAGCAATCTAAATACAAACTAATGACAATCTGGGTATTGGTGGTGGCCATTAATGCTGGAGGAAGCTACATATTGAAAGCCTAATAGATTATGCTGATATTAAAAGAAAGATATCGGGGCTGGAGAGATGGCCTAGCGGTTAAGAGCACTGACTGCTCTTACAGAGGACCCGGGTTCGATCCCCAGCACCCACATGGCGGCTGAGAACCGTCTGTAACTCCAATTCCAGGAGAACTCCAGTTCCAGGGGAATCCGACACCGTCTTCTGACCTCCGCGGCGTTGCACAACACGGGTGCACAGACCTGCATGCAGACAGTACATTCATACACATAGAGAAAAAAAAAAAAAAAAGAAAGATATCCCAGCATTCTCCTGAGTGGAAGCAGAAGCCTAAGTTCAAAGCCATCCTCAGCAACATATGCAGTTGGAGGCCAGCCTTATTGAGACACTGTCTCAATAAGCCAATCAATCAACCCACCAACCTACCAACCCACCAACCCACCAACCCACCAACCAACCAACCAGGCAGGCAATGGTGGTTCATGCCTACAATCTCAGCACTAGGGAAGCTGTGGTAGGCAGGCTGTCCATGAATTCAAGGACAGCTTTAGCTATAGAACAAGACCCTGTCTAAAAATTCAGAATGATATCAATGTTTGAGGCTTACATTCTAGGATGAATAGTAGCGTCAATTACTAAGATGGAGAAAACAGAAGTTATGGATATAAATATTGGAATAATATAAGAAGGCTTCCAGAGAAAACTGGTAAGACAATACATGCTTCTAAGGCAGTACTGTGTCCTATTGGTATCTGTCATTATGAAATTAAAATAAAATTAAATAGTTTCACTTTGTGACTATTTCCCCAGCAATGCTGTTATGATGGGAACTAAGATGAGGTATTGAGTTCATCTAGGTCCAGGGGCTTGCCAAAAAGAAAACATAAACAGGCAGCAGAACCAACTGTGATATTCAAAACCAGCTTTAAATTACCTTTACAAGTAAAGGAAGAAAGAAGGATATAAAAGAAAATTTAACAGAGAAAGACAAATTATTAATTTTGAAGACAATTTTCTCTAATCCCAAACTATTAAGAAATTAGAGGGTCAGAGAGATGGTTCAACAGTTAAAGAGAACATGGCTGCTCTTGCAGAGAACCTGGGTTTGAATCGCAGCACCCACATGAAGCTAACAACCAACCAAAACTCCAGTTCCAGGGGATCCAACACCCTCGTGTAACTTCCCATTGCATGACACAGGTGCTCTTTCTACATGTAGACAACACACTCATACATATAAAACAAATAAAATCTTTAATTAAACCATCCTTTAATAATATTTCCAGGCAGAATGAGAAAAGGCCCTTACCTCATGATTGTAATCCAAGATTCCTTTTAAAATTTTCTTTAAATTGCTAATCTGTTTAAATAGAGAAATAAGTGGGTAAAGGCAAGCACAGATCACAGTAAGGATTAACATAAAACATTTGAGTGAATCATAAAACAAGTACACAAGTTGAATATTCCTAGACCAAAACTCTGAAATCTGAAATGGTCCAAACTCAAACCTTTTGCAGCAGCATGCTGGCACTTTAAAACATTTGGATCTTGGAGCATTTCAGATTTTAGACTTTGAAATTAGTATGTTCAACTGCTAAAATCTATGCAACTACTCCAAAATACAAAACAAAACGAAACTGAAACACTTCTGACTAATCAATTCACATAAGGGATACTTAACCTTCATAAAAAGAATAAAATTTAATAGTGTATTTGAATTACCAGAACACCAGAAAATGACCACGGCTTAATGACAAAAGTAACTACAAGTAACTGAATTAACACTTTTAACTTAACATATTAAATTATTCAGACTTTTTATTGGCAAAGAAAAAAATATGTTATCCTTAAAGAAGACTTGAAATTAATGCCATTTTTCACTAAAAAAGCATGGTTGCATTTCCAAGTTTAAGTTCTAATTTAAAGCATTAAATAGAAATTACAGTCAAGGGCTGGAGAGATGGCCTAGCGGTTAAGAGCGCCGACCGCTCTTGCAGAGGACCGGGGTTCGATCCCCAGCACCCACATGGCGGCTGAGAACCGTCCAAAACTCCAGTTCCAGGAGAACTCCAGTTCCAGGGGAATCTGAGACCCTCTTCTGACCTCCGCAGCATTGCACGACACGGGTGCACAGACTTGCATGCAGAGAGTACATTCATACACATACAGAAATAAATAAAATTAATAAAAAAAATAAAAAAAAAGAAATTACAGTCAAAATTATACTCAGAAATCTTTTAATTCATGAAATGTAATGTCTCAAAATTCCTTCACTGTCAAGAAAAGGTGGCTGTTTCTTTAGTTGAATACCAAGGTATTTATGGCCATAGGTTAAAAAAGTACTAGTAGATGAGACTAATATTAAGCACTGAAAACACTAGTGCTATGGAAGGACCCTAGATTGAGATAAGAAAAGGAATCAACACATGATGTCTCATGGTATTTACTCATTCCAGAGCTTCAGTTCACTGGCCATTGTTATCTGGGTTTGAAATAATGGGCAGAATTATAGCATTATTTGCAAAAACTAAATTCTTTTCTCCTTTTGACCCTACTCATACAGCCAAATTTTGTATTTTGCTGATATTTCTACTGATCTAGTTAAACTTGTACAATGTTAGTACAGATTGAATATCCCTTATCCGAACTGCTTGGGACCAGAAGTGTTTTGGATTTGGGATTAATGATGTTCTACTTGTAGCTGAATGTGTCCTGGAACAGAAGACAGTATAGCCTGTGGTTATCAAATTAAACAGGCTGATTGATGTAGGTGCAAACAAATGGTTGTAAACATTTATTTTAAAAGGAGAAAATAAACTGAAAAGTTGCTTATTTATTAAAACCAACAAAACCAAGCACAGCATAGTGGCTCATGCCTGTTAATCTAACCACTAAGAGGTAGGGGCAGGAATTTTGAGTTTAAGGCAGGTCTGGGCTATATAGCAAACTCTACCTCAAACAAAACAAAACCATAGATAAAATTAACAAGTTTATATTTCTGGAGAAACTTGTATTTGGAAAACAGCAATATATTTCTTTTATTAGTATTCTAAAGTGTTTATTTTTCAAACTTTAACATCCAAAAGTGTACTGTTTTTTAAAAATTGCTATGTTCAGGGGCTGGAGAGATAACCTAGCGGTTAAGAGCACCTACTGCTCTTGCAGAGGACCCGGGTTCAATCCCCAGCACCCACATGGCGGCTGAGAACCGTCAGTAACTCCAATTCCAGGAGAACTCCAGTTCCAGGGGAATCCGAGACCCTCTTCTGACCTCCGAGGCATTGCACAACTTGGGTGCACAAACCTACATGCAGACAGTACATTCATACACATAAAAAATAAATAAATGAAATTAAATAAAAAAAAATTGCTATGTTCAGGGCCTGGAGCTGGCTCAGCAGTTAAAGCACTGGCTACTCTTGCAGAGGACCTGGGGTTTCTAGCACCCACATGACAGTTAACAACTATCCATAACTCCAGTTTTGGGGATTCAATACCCCATGTGGCACTGCATACATGTGGTGCACTTATATGCATGCATGCAGAGAAACACTCATACACATAAAAGTTTAAAAAAAACAACCTGATATGTTATGTGTAAAATAGCAGGTTTCCACACTGCAAAATCCTGTGTATTTTATTTTTAAGCAATGGCACTGTAAAATTAAGTATACAACACAAGGTGAAGCATAAAGAATAGTCTTCAGTTTTAAATATTAAGAGTATAAAAACTTTTTTTTTCCTTTGATTCCTACACTATCACAAATTATGGAGTTGAGTTTCCCACATTTGGGGAAATTACAGTGGTCAGTACATCTGGAGTGCAATGGTTAAGCTTTGCCTTGGAAAATCACCTTATTTCTTCTGCCAGGTAAGTATGCTGAAAAACAACAAACTCATGACCCTGAACACCATGAATATGGCTACTAAATGTGCATTTGTGTGCACCAAAGAAGGGAATATACAACTACATTCTCTGGTCAAGCATCAAGCAAAATAATTAGTAGTATTATTTTAAATATGTATGGATTGTTTTAAACATAACATTAAGCACTAATCACTTTAACTGCCTGACCTTCAAAGATGTTAGGTTTTTCTGAAAAAAATTTCCCCCTAGAAGAATCTCACTATATTAGCCATAACTGCAGTAGCATTTACTGTAGAAGCCAGGACAGCTTCTATTCACAACCATCCTGTCTCTGCCTAACTGCATTACGAGCATGTGCAACCATGACAGGCTGTTTAGAAATGAAAACAGAACCATTAAACAGTTCTATTCGCTCACTTGGTAAAAAGAAGGAATTAGATTTTGCCAGTCCCAATACCTAAGAAATCAATGCTTTCCATCAATCAATCAATCAATCAATCAATCAATCAATCAAAGTGTTCCTTGAGGGAAAATGTAAAAACAGACCACACTTAGCACACATGTAAAACTTTGATATTTCACATGCTTAGTCATTTGTACTTTTGAGTTTCCACCAGTGTATATGGAAAACAAATAGTTCCAGGGCTCACTAAACTATCAGTTGTGACAATTACAGGGCCATAAAAAAAAAATTCAGTGCAACAAAATTATAGATGGAAAAAAAAATTAGTCATTGGAAGGGATAAAGAATTCAGCTTAGTATGAATGTGGCTTTTATTATTATTTTAGTCTCTCACACATGTACACATGTCTGTGTGTCTAAGAGCAGGTACACAGATATCCCTGCACATGTACAGAGGATAACCTTGGGTGTTGGTTCCTGCCTTCCCCCTTGTTTGAGACATGGTCTCCTCTTGCTCACTGCTATGTATTCCAGGCTAGCTGGCTGGAAAACTTCTACAGACTTTCCTGAGCCCCCCTTGCATCTTGTAGTAGGAGCACTGGGATTACAGATGTGCTCTACCACATCCAGCTTTAGGTGGGCTATGGGAATCCAAACTTAGGTCCTCATGCTTATACACCAAGCACTTCACCCACCAAGCCATCTTTCCAGCCCTGAAGGCAGTAGTAGGGAACCCTGTGGTGACAGTTTTGTATTGTCACTGTGGAAGTAGTTACAGAGGGTATGCATGAGAAAGAGCAACACTTAACTGTACATAACTGTACATACAAACAAAAGATTTCATGTAAAACTGATAAATATGAATGAAATATAAATCACACCAATGACAATTCCCTAGTTTTGATAATGAATTATACTTACAATGAGATCCTTTCACTGAAGAAAATGTTAACACAGAAGGTCTCCATGGAATTTTTTGGAATTTACTATACAGACAAGGCTGGCCTTGAACTCAGAGATCTGCGTGCCTTTGCCTCCCAAGTGCTGAGATTAAAGGTATGTGTCAGCATGACCAGCTGCAACTAACATTTTAAGACTTACTTATTTTTCCCTTCATGTATATATGGGTGCCCACAGAGGCAAGAAGTCAGCACAAGAACCTTTGGAGCTGGAGTTATAGGCATCATGGATGCGAGAAACCAAATTTAGGTTCTCTGGAAGGGCAGTATGTTCTCTTAAATGTTGAGACATCTCTCTAGCCCCTCACAGCCCTCTGTAAATCCAGCTCCAGGGGATCTGACACCATCTTCTGGCCTCTGTGGGCATTTGCATGCATGTTCCATTTGTTTGCTCTCTTTGTCTCTCTCTCCCCCCACACACATACACACACAGACACATACACACATGAATAAATTTTGTTTTGTTTTTTGTCTTTTTTTTTTTTTTTTTTTTGAGACAGGGTCTCCCTGCAGCCCCAGCCATCCTGGAACTCACAGAGATCCACCTGCCTCTGCCTCCTGAGAACTGGGATTAAAGGCATGCGCTACCACGCCCAGCCCATAAATTTTGTTTTTAACTTCAAAAATAAAATTACCTTTTAATAAGGAAAAGGAAACACTTAAATGTTAAAACACTTGTCCACACAGAGGAAATGACAGGGCTATAATTGGGACACAGGCTCCCTGGCTCCAAAATTCATTACTGACTTACATTATGGCACATCCTGGTAGGCAGCCTCAAATTTCTACTAATCTTTAATGCTACATTATGTTACTATGGGCTGTCTAAGCTTTAATCTCACTGAATACATCAGAGTTTTAAAAAAGTATTGTACTACAATACAAGTATTTAAAGATTTAACACATGGAAAAACAGAAAGAAAATACCTTTAATCTCCAATTATCTCCCACTTCGGTTTTGATTCTGTTTAGCCAATTATCATCAAAATATGCAGGATCTCTGAAAATAAAGAAAAGCTGGCATATTAAGATCATCCATCTGTCATGCTTACAAAATAGAAACAACCAATCCCATGTCATCATATGAGACATAAAAATATATTTCCCATATATTAGCCATTAAATAACACTTGGAACCACATTTCTCAAAAATCAGCTTTACTTTTAAGTTTGATAATGAATTATAGCTTTTAAAAAATACATTATAGGGGTTGGAGAGATGGTCTAGTGGTTAAGAGCACTGACTGCTCTTACAGAGGACCCGGGTTCGATCCCCAGCCCCACATGGTGGCTGAGAACTGTCTGAAACTCCAATTCCAGGAGAACTCCAGTTCCAGGGGAATCCGACACCCTCTTTTGACCTCCATGGCACTGTACGACATGGGTGCACAAACCTACATGCAGACAGTACATTCATAAACATACAGAAATTTTAAAAAAAGATTATAAAAATAGGGTTTTGTTTTGAGACAGGGTCTCGTTGTAGCCCCAGCTGGCCTGGAACTCACTATGTAGACCAGGCTGTCCTCAAACTCACAAAGATCCAAGTGCTGAAATTAAAGGTACACGCCATTTTTCCTGTCTAGGTATTTTATTTTTAAAAATCCTAAAAGGTGGGGGCTGGAGAGAGAGCTCAATGGTTAAGAACAAGGGATGCTCTTACAGAAGATGTGGGCTTGATTCTCAGTACCCACACAGTGGCTAACAACTGTCTGAAACTCCAGTTTCAGGGGATCCAATAATCCTCTTCTGTCTTCTGAGGGCACTGCATGACCCAGGTACAACTCACATACATGCAGGCATAACACTCATAAAATAAAAATAAATTTTTACAGAGTGAGTTCCAGGGCAGTTGGGGCAACAGGGAGACCCTGTCTTGAAAAAGACATACATACATACATACATACATACATAAAAATAATTTTTTTAATCCTAAAAGGCAAAAAAGAGAAATATAGTTAATATATTTAATTAATTAATTAATTAATTTTTTGTCTTTTCGAGACAGGGTCTCCCTGTAACCCCAGCTGTCCTGGAACTTGCTCTGTAGACCAGGCTGGCCTTGAACTCACAAAGATCCGCCTGCCTCTGCCTCCCAAGTGCTAGGATTAAAGGCGTGCGCCACCACGGCTGGCTAGTTAATATACTTTAAAATTGACTTGAAGTCAAATACACAAAATGACAATAGTTGATATCATAAAACTATCTAAAACCAGTCAAAATCAATGACATATTTTATTTATTTTTTTAATAAATAGCATTTTTTATTTTTTTATTAATTTTTTATTTATTTCTGTATGTGTATGAATGTACTGTCTGCATGCAAGCTTGTGCACCCGTGTCGTGCAATGCCACGGAGGTCGGAAGAGGGTTTCGGATTCCCCTGGAACTGGAGTTCTCCTGGAATTGGAGTTTCAGACGGTTCTTGGCCGCCATGTGGGTGCTGGGGATCAAACCCGGGTCCTCTGCAAGAGCGGTCGGCGCTCTTAACCGCTAGGTCATCTCTCCAGCCCAATGACATATTTTAATAAAAGATTTTTAAACTTTTCATTTTGCCTACATGTATGTGTACCATGTAGATGCCTGGTGCTCCATAAAGGCCAGAAGAGGGAACTGGATCCCCTGGAACTAGAGTTACAGACAACTTCGAGACGCCACATGGGTACTAGGAACTGAACCTGGGTCCTCTGCTAGAGCAGCAAGAGCTCTTAACCTCAGCCATCTCTCTAGCCCTGTGTGGTGACACAACTTTTTAAAAGGCACAATAAATATCGCAAGAAAGCCAGAATGAATTTATATGGAAAAATGCAGTAAGACCAGGGTAGACCGTAAATATACTCACCTTCATTTTTCCTAGGAAAATTTTCTATGCTTATACTAGGAACACAGAGACAGACACAGACACACGCATGAGACTCAGCATAAGACTCAACATAAAGTTTTTCAAATGGAAGCTCTAAGAAATTATTCCAGAACACAACGGAACACATGTTATTGATCTAGCAAATATTAAGCCCGAGATCTTTCCATTATACAACTGTCTCTATTCAATCAAAATGCAGAAGGCCATGAAGAAAGGAGTGTTATGGGAGGAAAACAATCTACATTTCAACTTTTACTCTAATTCAAACTCATAAATATAATCAATAATAACTTTTACTCAAGTTAGTTTTAAAAGAAACAACAGGCTACTAAGATTTTTAACTTTTATTATGACAAAATATAGGTAATAAGTATAAAGTTATAATTACTTCCACTGAAATAATGTGTGAGGCTTGAATCTAATCATAAGATAACATATTAAATTGTCCTTCCGGAGATCTCCTGAGCCCAGCGGCAGGAAGAGGGGAAGACAGGTAGGAACTGGGTGCCTTGGCGAGCTGATTGCTGATCCTTTGGTCCTGCTGTCTTTGGTTTGATTGGCCTTTGTGGCTGTGAGGTTGGAGTTATCCCCCCAGCTGGGATTAAAGGTGTGGTCTTTGGCTTGATTAGATCTAGTGGCTGTGGGGGCGGAGTTATCCTCCCAGCCGGTATTAAAGGCACGCTTGTGTGACTCTTGAGATTTGAGATCTCTTGAGCCCAGCGGCAGGAAGAGGGGAAGACAGGTAGGAACTGGGTGCCTTGGCGAGCTGATTGCTGATCGTTTGGTCCTGCTGTCTTTGGTTTGATTGGNGAAAGAAAGGATCTGAAGGAGGCAAACAAGGAGGCACGCCTATCCTCAACAACCGCACGAGGTGAGAGCGGCCACTCTTTTAGTGGGGAACTCAAGTCACATCTGGGAATATCAGGCAAGGCAAGAAGCCAGCATACGCCAAGGAATCACAGAAAGAAGGAGCACTAACAAACTTGGAAAGTGCAGGGCAATAATCATTCGCCACGCCCGCGAAACGCTTAAAAACCCCAAGACTATGGGCGATCGACTCCACGTTCGCAGTGGGATCTCACCGCCCAGGGATGCCCCAGGAACATTAGTTACAACATAGACTATCAGACAACCACAATGGGAACATACTTTAAGAGAACCTACAAGAATACATAAAGACAATTAAAGGAACTATAGAAAGAGAGATGAAGGACCGAAGAACGAGACGCAGAAGTGAACAAGGACTCCGGAAGGAAATGGTAGTAGAAACACTGAAAAAGATCCCCCAGTGCTGAACGAAAGAAAACCAACCAGCAAAAACCAAAGAAGCTACAAAAAAGAAGAGATCGAGATGCTCCAAAAAGAAATAGAAACACTAAGGATCAAGAAGAGGAAAATGAAAAGGGAAATCAAACCACATACACGTGACTAAGCAGTTTACCATCCGCCATGCTCACAGCGAGGAAAGGAAGCTGAAAAAAAGCCCTCAGAAAGCAGAATAGTGAGAGCAAAGCCAGAACCAAAGGTTCGAGCCTGGAGGACAACACAGGAACATAAAACCTCAAGGAAAGATTATGAAATTTAAAAATACACAATGGAACAACCCAGGAGCTGCTGGGACACTATGAAAATCTCAAACCTCCGCATCATAGGAATAAAGTACGAGAGGGAAAGGAGAAGAATCTCGCCCAAGAGATCAAGGTTTTTTGGGCCTCTCTTCAACAGAAATATAGATGAAAATTGCCTGCCCAACCTAAACATAAAGGACAAACGCCATCCTCAAGAAGCACACTTGCTGCACAGGACAAGAATTCAGAAAAAGAAATTCTCTCCTTTCTCCACGCCACATCATAGTTCAAATGCTGAGGACCACCCAAAAAAAAAGAAAAAAAATTTCCTTACAAAAAGCGAACAAAGAGAAAAAAACAACAGTGACCCTAATTAAGGGGAAACCTGAATCAGAACTAACAAACGGACTTTCTCACGAGCAAACGACTGCAGGCGAAGAAAGAACCTGACGGAGCCGGGGCTGGAGAGATGGCCCTAGCGGTTAAGGGAGCGCCGAGCCGCTCTTATACAGAAGGACCGCGGGTTTCACAAATATCCCCACGGCGCGACCACACTATGGCGGCAGGGCTGATGAAAACCGTTGAAGTCTGAGAGCGCATCAGTCAGCTTGTTCGAATCCAAGCACTATTCAGTCAACAATAGTCGTCATACCGCAGGAAGAACTTCCAGATCAGAGGGAATCTGATGACCCCTCCTTCAGTACTGAATACGCCCCGCGGGCATGGGCGGAGCACGACAGCGGGTGGCCCAGACTTATGGCATGCAGACGCGGAGTACATTCTGACCAACCACATGAGATACAAAAAATAAAATTAAATTAAAGTGATTCAAAAAAAAAAAAAAAAAGAAGAACCTGGAGCAAAAATGCTCATTCCCAGTGTTGAGGGACCATGGATGCCAGCCCAGGTTATCACTATATAATGGACCCCCAGCAAAAATGTCAATCTTAGTGGAAGGAGAGAGGAAAAATCTTCCATGGACAATAAAACAACTTGAAAGAAATCACATGTCGGAAAACCAACGACGGGCCTATTGCATACCGGAATCGACGTCAGCGCAACACACGATCCGAACGAATCCGACGTCATATACAGTACTTGAAGTCAAATCCAAAAAGAAACAGAAGAAATGGAGCAACCAACCACACCCAGGCAGTGGAGATCGTGCCGCATACCTAGAGTCGTCCAGGACGGACAGACGCTCCAAGCTACTTAAAAGTCGCGAGCATAACTGCAGAAAGCTCAGAAAAACCTAAAAATTCAAAACCGAACAGATCAGCCAAGGGGAGGACGTTCGCAGCATGGAAGTATAAATCTAAGGCAAAAAGGACAAGCAAGCAAGCAGCACAAAACCCTAATCGAGATCATGAACCTTAATAGTTAAATGGAACTAGAAATTGTTTCCCCCGCCAATCAAAAGAGCATAGAGTCCTGGCGAGAAACTGGAGTTATGGAATACGAGAAAATCCACACAGTATCTCGAATAATGCCTTGTCCCTGCGTAAAGAAACTAAGCATCCGTGTCTACCATACAACCGCCATTCAAGGACGAACGGCACCAACCTTAAAGTGAAAGGATTGGAAAAAAAATATTCAAGCAAAATGGTAAAACCAAAAGAGAAATGCAGGTGTGTTGCTATTTAAATAAATCGGTAAAATAAAGACTTCAAAAAGTAAAAAGAAAGTCAGAAAGACGAAACAAAGAAGGCCCAAATTACATTTTTCATCTAAAGGAAACAAATTCCATCGGGCGCGATCCAACGAGATTCGATTTTGTTTCACAAAACAAGTCTATGAATATATATGCCGCCGGGGTCCAAATGGGTTCTGGTTGGCACACAAGACTTAAAATAAAGACAAATTCTCCAGGACCACAAGTCACAGGACTAACCCCAGCACACTACTAGTGGGAGACATAAATACCCCACTGAAGCCTTTTGGATAGGTCAAACAAGGAACAAAAATAAACCAAGAGGAGACAATCTGAACTGAAACAGATATGATTACAACGCAATGGACCCTCAATAGAACTGCTACTTAGTGAACATTTCCAGTCCTAGATCAACCCAGAGAATACCAAAGACTCAACTTTCTTAATACGTATCAGTCACCGCCAACGTGAACATTATCCAAAATTGTCCACATACTTTGACACAGAAGAAACCTCTAACAAATACAAAAAGATTGAAATTAATTTCATGCATCCTGTCAAACCACAGTGCAATAAGCTCAAAATCAACACCAGAACAAACCCCTCCTATGCATACAAGAAAACACATGGGAGACTAAACCAAACAACACTCTCCTGAATAATTGAATGGGTCAAGGAAGAGATACAGAAAATGAAACATAAAAAAACATTTCCTGGAACTGAATGAACAATGACATACAAACACAAAACAAAACTTTAATGGGATACCTTAAAAAAGCCAGGTCTCTAAGAGGGAATTTAATAGCCCTGGGTGCCTACACATATTTAGAAAAACAGAAGAGCACAAAGTGAATGATTCTAAAGACACTAAATTTACAGCTCTAAAAGCCACTTTGAGAGGCAACTAAAGATGAAACCACTAGAACCGGCACAGACCAGGAACGAAATAAGACAAAAAAAATCTGAGTCAAAATGCAACATAGAGTCTAATTGGTCAGTCATCAGTCTGTAAAGATATCAAGCATAATGCACATCAATAGGACAGCGCGGATCCAATTAGACAATAACACAGTGAGAGCTCGACATCTGCTGATACCTAGATGTAGAGCGTAAAAGGCCAAAAGAAGTATGGTTATCGTTTGGATATTAGTAGAGTGGCTAGCAACCAAGATGAGCGATAGGAGATAGGCAGAGTACTAGAGATGACGTCTGCTGATGCAGGTATGTATCGATCAGCCGGCATCACTGAGCTCAAACACAAAAGAGAGCAAGGCAACAACATCTGTACGGCTGACCATCACCTCGAGAATTCGCATGCAATTCATCTATGTTTCACTCACAGATATCCTACTCTGGTCGACGATATGGACGAGAGAGAGAGGCAGAATATAGTCAGATCGGCCTGTGTGCGTCGTAACAAGCAATGGAAGGAGGTGCGACGGCAGATCCCTATCTCCCAAGCTCATATCACCGCTCTTCACCGGAGTGCGTAGCACGACGTAGGATCGCGCGCAGTGCCGGGTTACTTGCTGCGCATAATAGAGAGCATCAGATACGATTCAACTGTCGAGACGAACGATCATGAGTGATCGACTCATGGATCAGCGGTTGGTCGTACAACAGCAGTTGAGAGAGAAAAGATGGATAGTGTACAGTGAAGCGAGCGACTATAGAGAAATCTCATGCTCATGAGTACTAGAAACATGGTTAGGCCAAGCTTAGACGACCTGCAGGGCGGATATCTGCGTCGTACGTATGAATCAGTGAGCATCTCTATCGTAGAAGCCAAAGACGTCTGCATCTGTCTGTGAGTTATTTACATCCACTGACGGGCGAAGAAATGGTGAAGTGTGACCGTCGTCGAAGCGCAGGCTGTCTTGATGAACGACGTCGTATCTATCACGCGGGATGCTATCGCGTTGGGAGCAGTAGCACTAGCGAGTCGCGTGAGATCAAAGCGCTGGCACGCGGAAACTAGACGATAAGCGGCGGACAGACAGCGAGCGCGTTAAACAGCAACCCATTGAGCGACGAGAGGATGACCGTATTGAAGGATACTCAGGTCTACTGATGAGGATGAGGATGAGGTATAAGAGATCAACAGGACTTAATATATTTTGATCATATTATATTCCTTTCTTCATATGTCAAACCATTCACTAGACCTATTATATAAAACAGAGCAGCAGCCCCGGAGTGTACGGGGTATTTGCAGGAGACGATCACGGCCATTCAGAGGATTGCGAGGTAACACTTGACGGACGGGCATATGTACTCGACATCAGCGAGCGAGGCGAGTATCCCATGAGCGTCACGAAGAGGCAATTCTTTACATGGTCACCTACCTTACGCAGCTATACAATATCATGCACGCGCGCATGACCCTCTGATCAGCTAAGACCACGGAGAGGTATGTAGCATTGTTTGCAGCTCAAGATACTCAGAGAGAGAGAGAAATCCTACCGTTGACAGCGACTGCACCACAGATGATGCTTATATTCTTCGGAAAACTCTGAGTGATGCACCTAGGTAGAGAAGCGGGTGGCGTACCAAATCAGATGGGAGACTCTCCAAATTCACCACTTAGCGTATTAATGTGTGCTGTCTAGGCCGTACACGGCAATACTGCAAGGAACTTGCGCCGATATCACACATGCTACAGCTTCTTGTTAACTTCAACAGCGCATTTGCCGGCACGCAGGAGCATATCAGTCTAATCGGGATCTGTCTGACTATTCCACTTGTACGCCTTGTGCTGCGTCCGTCGCGCTCTGAAAGAGCACGTCCATAGGCGGATTCTACTGCGAGGAGCTGACGAACCAAATAGAGCACCCGAGTAGACGGCGCCAAAGAGAGGGATAGACAAGCTACTAAATGCATAAGGAAGAATTATAAGAAACCCATCTCACCTCATGAGAACACTAAGGAGCTATGCGCATGCCAAGAAAAAACTCTCAGACAGAGTAACTGGACAAAGAAACTCGCCATAAGACCGACAACGAACCCGCACAAATCAACAAGAGAAGATTCATACCAGTCATGACCGAAAAGTTGGTTCACAAATAAACTACCAGAGATAGCAGGGAAGTGGTTCAAAACCATACGAAAATCAAATAAACATTCATCGAAACAGCATAAACGGCACAGATCACAAGACAAAAAAACCCACACAGCTCCATCGCAATTGATTAGCTCGAGAGAAGAATAGCCTATTGACAAAATTCCCACATCCCCTGTCATTCTAGACTATAAAGTCCTAGAAAGGAACTGAGGATTGGAGGATCGCAGTGCCATATCAATGTAACATCAAAGCATACGAATTCAGGACCCACAGCAACTATCAATCGCTAAGAATTAGGGGAAAGATGGTGACGTGGACCCCACTTCACGATCAGCCATAATATGAGTATAACGTAGCAGCAGCGAAGGCGCTGCTGAGGAACGTGCTATGGTTCCTAGTGCTCCGTCGAGGCGCCAAGTAACGGAGCATCGCGCAGTATCTGAGTAGCATGCGCGTAAGCTGCTGGAGCATCGCGAGCGTATATAGGTCGCATAGCGGCCGTATAACTCGAGATATGAGTTATAATCGAGCGAATAGGCTCGAGACTCAGCCTTCCGATGATCTACCCATCATTCTCAAATATAGGTCGCTTGAAGCTTGCCTAAAGAGCATAAGGCAGAGAGAACACACGATGCTGTGGCGAGTAATTTAAGGATACTAATGATGGATAAAAGAGGAAGCAAAACTATCCCTCTTTGCAGAAGATATGATTGTTTACTTAAGGTATGCAAAAAACTCCACCAGGAAAACTCCTAGAAACGATTAGAACAGCCTTCAGCAAAGTGGCAGATACAAAATTAAACCTTAGAAAATCAATGTAGCCTTTCTTTACACCAAAGAACAAGTCAACTGGAGAAAGAATTCAAAGAGACCTTCCCACCACAAAGCCTCAAAAACAATAAGAATACCCTAGGAAACAAACCTTAACCAAAGACACCAAAGACCTCTACAACAAAAATTTTAGAAAACTCTTAAAGAAAAGAAATTTGAATAAGACTTCAGAAGATGGAAACCTCCCATGCTCATGGATTGGGAAAATTAAACAATTGTAAGTCATTTTACCAAGAAACCTGTTAGATTTAATGCAGATCCAATCAAAATGTCCCCAAGAAGTTTCTTGCACAAGCGCTGGAAACAAAAGTCTTAAAAACTTCATTTGGAAGAAACAAAAGACCCCCGATAGCCAAAACAATCCTGAAGAATAAAAGACCTACCAGCAGGAGGGATCTCTGATACCAGAATTTTAAACTATAAGTACAGGCTATAGTCATAAAACATGCTGGTACTCGGCACAAAAAAACAGACCTGTTAGACCAATGGAACAAAGAACCGAAGAATCCAAAAATCTGAGCTACACTAAAAATTTCAGCCATCTCAAAATTTGACAAAGGGGGCCAAGAAAACCACAATGGAGAAAAGACCAAGCAATCTTCAGCAAGTGGTTGTTGGCAAAAAACCTGTGATCACCATTGTAGAAGATATGAAATTTAAAAACCCCTACCTCTCCCCCTGTACAAAGATCAACTCCAGATGGATTGACCTCAACTGTGAAACCCACAAAACTCTGAGTGAAAAGAAAAGAAAATAAGTTGGGCACAGACTACCAAGACATAGGCTTAGGAAAGACTTCCTAAATCAGGTGACAGCAGCCTTGCGCAAGAATTATGGTCGCAATTGACAAATGGGACCTCTCTAACTCAAAAGCTTCTGTACAATCAAAGAAACAATCAAGGACAGTGAGAGAATCCCACAGAGTGGGAGGAACCTTTAACTGCAGATACATCCTGACAAAGCATGATATTTCCAGAATATATAAAACTACTCAAAAAACAAAAGAAAAAGTAAAACAAAACGACCGCTCAATAGATGGACGCAAAGAACTCGACACAGAGACCTCTCACAAGCACGCGAATTAGAGATGTCCTGAAGAACCACCTCAAGAACTGCCTCAACATCACTAATCCATTAAGGAAAGCAAATCAACACCCACTTTAAAGATAATCACTTACTCCAGTAAGACCTGGGCTAGCAATCAAGAAAACAACATGATACAGTGCTGGAAGAGTTGTGGAAAGGGGAACACTCATCACTGCTGGTGGAATGTAAAACTCGTACAGCCACTTATGGAAAGGCAGTGTGGAGAACCTTGGAAGAATTGGAATGAACTTGCCACCCCGACCAGGCCATACCACTCCTGTGGCAATGTAACCCTCAAAGACTTACGCCACCACAGAGATACATGCACGGCCATGTTTATTGCAGCTCTCTTCACAATAGCAAAAAGAGCTGGAACCAACGCTAAAATGCCCCTCAAACTGACAGTGGATAGAGAAAAGTGTATGGTACGATCTATACAATGTGAGTTTCTATGCAGCAGGTAAAAAGAAAAGACGAATCACGAGCTTGTGCGGACGAAAATGGCTGGAGCGTAGAGGACATCATGCTGAGTGAAGTAAACACATGCCCAGAAAAACAAACGACGAATGGTATCCCTCATCTGTGGATGCTAGTGCCAATTACCCAGTTGTAAGTATTTCTTGTGTAGGGCCCCCTGAGCTTCTGTACAAAGCAGTTGGACATAATGCATTTTGGAAACAACAACAACAACAGAAAATACTGCATCAAAGAACTGACTGAAACAGTGAACTTCTGCTCAAAACAGTCAACGTCCCCATGGAAAATATTGAGAAAGACTAAGAGATGGAAAGCATGTTTGGCAGAATGCACGAGCTCTGATGGGGTGGGGGAATGAGCGGGAACACGGGTCTAGATTTGTTAAAAATAAATAAATAAATAAATACAATAAAAAAAAAAAAGAAAAAAAAATAAATAAATTGTCCTTCCATCTACTTTTAAAACAGCTTGAGCACAGCAGGGTGGAACATACCTTTAATCCCAACACTTGGGAGGCAGAGACAGGGAGAATCTCTGAGTTTGAGGAGGCCAGATGTGTTTACATAGTGAGTCCTAGGTCAGCCAGGGTTACATGTCTCAACAAACAAACAGCTTGAGATATAGTTCACATAATATAATTTAACTCATTTAGAGTACACAAAGCAGTTTAATATACAATATTCGCAGTTGAACAGACATAACCATAATTTTAGAACATCTCTATCTTCACAGAAAAGAAAACTTAGGTGGGGAGATGGCTCAGGGGGCAAAGTCCCTGTTGTAAAAGCCATAATGACCTGAGTTCAGATCCCTAATACCCCTTTAAATGCATGTGGTTTATGTCTGTAACCCTAGTGCTGGGGGTGTGGGATGGGATAGTAGGTCCTTTGGCTGAAAAGAATGAGTTCCAGATTCAATGAGACTGTCTTAAAAACAAAAAGTATGAATAGTGATGCAGGAAAGACAGTCAATACCATTACCTGGTTTTTCTCATTTCCTTATCTTCCCAGCCCCTGGAAATCATTATTTCATCTTTGTGACTTCCTAATTCTGGACTTTTTAGATGATGAAATAATAAATTATATGACCATTTATGTCTGGCTTCTCTCTATTGGCATATTTTTTTAACACACTATAGCATATACCAAGCCTTGACTAATTTATGGATATACATATACATATATGTGTGTATAGATATATATGTATATATTCATGTACCACATAACATTTCAGTCATTGATTACAATAAACCTATATTACCTGGACTATTTTCACTGAAGAAGTCTTACTTCTAAGTAAGTATTCTAAATATTTTCTTCTTCTTCTTTTTTTTTTTTTTTTTTTTTTTTTTGTCTTTTTGATACAGGATCTCCCTGTAGCCCCAGCTGGCCTGGAGCTCACTCTGTAGACCAGGCTGGCCTTGAACTCACAAAGATCCGCCTGCCTCTGCCTCCCAAGTGCTAGGATTAAAGGCGTGTGCCACGACGCCCGGCGGACATCTTTCTTTTGAACCAAATATTTCTCAGTTCCTCAGCAAGCTTCAGAACAGATCCAATAACAGGCAGTTCAACAATAAGAACATTCATTGAAATGAATCAGAGATTTGAAGAGACCAGCTCAGCAAAACACCTAATTTCTGATGAACTCCTACAATACTCAGCCCAAATTAAGAATCTGCTGTTATCTGTTCAATGAGGAACAGATTACTGCTATTCTGCTGAGTGAATGGTTTTTCATTCCGCCTTTTTGTTTATCTGTCCAGATCAGAGAATGAAGGAATCATTGCTTTTACACTAGAGTACATGATCTTCCTGTCATTTCAGACTTCAAAGAATCTGTTAAGTACAGGAGTTCTAAACAGCTGGGTTCATGAAGGCAAAGGTATAGATGAGAGTAGAGTGGGAAGATGATGGTGACGTTTATGTATATTCAGTCCTCTTTGTTAAACATACTGCCCAGTGTGGTGTATCTACACCTGACACCCTAAAGTGAGATCATGTGCCTTCTCTGAAGGAAGCTGGTGCACACAGGCTTCTGTTGGCGATTAGCAAGGAACTATATCCACAGTGTGAGCTTTTGGAGTAAAACTGATATGCAAGTTACTTGATAATTAACTTTTTGAAAATGTGAGGTTTCATAAGATCTCAAGCAAAGTATATGCATGCTTTTTCATACCTTTCTAGAATATCCTGACATTTGATTTTCTTGAGACTTATAAACTTGGGAGATTCTGAAGCATGTTTATTTTTACTTTTTGAAGGTATTTTAAAATATCAGAGCTAGCAATGACATTGCATTTTGTTTCAAAACTATTTACAGGTTTCTTTTGCACATCATTCTCAGACTACTAATTTCTTTCGAATTGTTTAATTTTTAAAAATTTTATTTATTTCTGTATGTGTATGAATGTACTGACTGCATGCAGGTTTGTGCACCCATGTCATGCAATGCCGTGGAGGTCAGAAGAGGGTGTCGGATTCCCCTGGAACTGGAGTTCTCCTGGAATTGGAGTTTCAGATGGTTCTCGGCTGCCATGTGGGTGCTGGGGATCGAACCCGGGTCCTCTGTAAGAGCAGTTGGTGCTCTTCACTGCTAGGCCATCTCTCTAGCCCCTCAAATTTGTTTAATTTGTACAGAAGAGAAATGCTATTGCAGTATGTAACTATTACCTAATACTGAGTGTTTTTTTTTTAAAGGAATGCTTACATGTCATTGAAATACTTTGGATTTCAAGAAAATACAGAATTTTAATATTTAAAGACTACAGAATTAAAAGGAAAGAAAACCAATCCTTTGCATTTAATTACCTAATGGGATGCTGTTGGCAGGTGGCTATGCTTTCTTGTATAATATTGACATCCTGGGGACAGGGTGGGGGGAGCTAGAGAGATGGCTAAGTGGTTAAGAGCACTTGCTGCTCTTGTAGAACACCTGGGTTCCATTCCCAGTGTCCACATGGCAGCTAGCAGCTATCTTTAACTCCAGTTCCAGGGAATCTGACACCTTCTTCTGGCCTTTGTGGTCAATGCATACATATGGTGCATTTCCACACCTGCAAGCAAAATACTTACATACATAAAATTTTAAAAAAAGAATAGATAAATTTTCAAATGAGTCCTGGGGGCTGGAGAGATGGCTCAGCAGTTTCAAAAGCACTGGCTACTCTTGCAGAGGAAATGCGTTTGGTTCCTAGCACCCATGTGACAACTAACAACTATCTGTAACTCCAGTTCCAGGGAATCCAACACCATCTTCTGGCCTCCACGGGTACACTTTTTACTGCATTTCCGTGGTACACTTAATAACACACTGGCNAGAAGTTTACTGTTTTCAAGCAGAAGTTCACTGTTTCAGTCAGTCTTGGACCCAGTCTTTTTTTGTTGATATTCCTTCCAATATCCATCACACCAAAATATGCACATAAGCATACCACACACACACACAAAAAAAAAAAAAAAAAAATCCCCCCCCCCCTCCCCCCCCCTCCCCCCTTAGGTTTCATCTCTTAGCTATGATTTCTTTTTTTTATTTTTAATTTTTTTTCCTTAGGCTGAAAGATGCCATGTGTTCCATAAGGAATTGTTTGAGGCTCCTCCTTGGCAAGCGCCAACAAACCATCATCCTTGCCCTTGTGCTTCATACGGTAGTTTCCCTTCCCCATGTTCACCACTGAGATCCAGTAAGCACCATGTCCTGGCTTGATCTTCCTGTACTGCCTCGTGATACAGGCCTGGTTATCCAACAATGGCACTCAATAATATGAAGAGGCGGAAAACCCAGGTAGTTAGCCTTCAGTCTCACACGCTGGATGTCTCAGTTGTCCCCGTCTGGCATTGAAGGTTTGGAGGATTCTTGGAGGACATAGTCTTCAGTCCATATTGGGAAGGTTGAAAAGCTGTGTCTCATGTCTTCGAAGGATGGCAAAAGTAGTGGCAGGGCACAGGGTAGCTGCACTGCAGTAAAGAATGAAGACAGGCAAACCAACAGTGCTTTGTTTTGTTTTTCTTATTTTTTTTTTTTTGTCTTTACTAAATCTCAAGTTTTATACCTGAGTACAATTTCTCAGGCCTTTACTGAATTTATTTCTGTTATATGGAAACCGGCCTTTCTATGCTAATGTTTTCAACTTTCCTTTCATGTTCTTAGAGACCAGTTTGTTGAATGTGGAGTGACCTAGTTTGATCTTCTACAATACAAACAGCTCATGTCGGATAAAGCTGAAAGTCAATAGAAACTGATGCGGCCGAGGGACTATTTTGGGGAATTGAAAAAGAAAAAATATTTGCCATGTAAATAGGAAATACCAAGTAAATGACTTAGCTAAGAGTTATACTCAACAAAACTCCAGATCAATAGTTCTTTCTTTCTTTTTCTTTCTTTTTTCTTTTTTCTTTCTTTTTTTTCTTTTCTTCTTCCCCCCCCCTCCCCCCCCCCCCCCCCCCCCCCCCCCCCCCCCCCCCCCCCCCCCCCCCCCCCCCCCCCCCCCCCCCCCCCCCCCCCCCCCCCCCCCCCCCCCCCCCCCCCCTTCTCTCCCCCCCCCTTTTCATGTGCTCTGCTCGAACGGAGGTTTTATCTTTTTACTTTCTTCTTTCCTTCCTTTTTTCCATCCATCTAATTTTATTTAATTCATTTTGAGCATTAATCCATGAACCTAGGACTTTCTCGCCTATGTTAGGTAAGTGCTCTACTACTCAGCTGTATCCCCAGCCCTCCGTTTATTTTGCAATAGACTCCCACTACATTTTTCCATGGTGAACTCACTTTGCAGCCCAGGCAGACCTTGAATATGTGGATCCTCGTGCCTCAGCCTCTTGAGCCTGAATTAAATCTACCGCCTTGTTTTTTTTCACAGTGACCACCACATGGTGATATAATATTCATCCTATATTCTTCTGTTGTTGCGCTTCACTAGGACCTCTAGGGACAGGGAAATCAACCAAGTATTATTTCATTTTCTACTATTGTATCTATTGTGAATTATATGCATTAGCCCTATATTCCATGGTAAGCAGAAAAAAAAGATCAGAATTTTAAAAGAAACGACAACTTTTGTAAGGGAATTATGACTTTGCCTGCAGCAGTCTTTCTTAAAGTCAAACTCTAAGTCACACTCAGTGTGAAGTTCCCACTGCAAAGAACACTGGGGTCCCTTTAACACCTCAGCTATGTGAAAAGGTTACTCATAAAATGTTTTTTGAAGTTTGCAAATTTTATAATGCCCTGACATGAGCTTTTCCGTACGGATAATATAGATACATTTACGGATCTTCGCCTATCGACATTTACTAGGAAAAAAACACTGCAAAAATCTAATCAATTAAAACTTATAAAATAAAGGAGGATTGGTACTTACATTTAATGAAGAACATTAAGGAAAGGCTAATTCGCAGGCGTGGTGGCACATGCTTTAATCCTAGCACTCAGTGGGCAGAAGAGGGCAGGGGGGTGGCTCTCTGTGCAGTTCAAGGCCAGCCTGGTCACAGCGTGAGTTCCAGACAGCTGTGCCTACAGGGAGGACCCCCTGCCTCGAAAAGACCCAAAAAAAAAAAAAACTAAAGGAATTGGCCTACTTCAACAAAAATGTCAAGGTTATGTATCTAAAGGCATTTAAAGATTTTAAAGTACTCCCCAATTGAGTCTACAATAATTGCTGGATAGTTAGTCTCATTTTTTTGTGGTGCTGGGAATCAAAGGCAGAGCCTTACCCATGTCGGCAATCACCACACTACTAAGTGGTGTTCTCAGTTCTGTATGCCTCTGACATGTTTTTCTTCATAATTTATTAGTATAAAATAATAAAATAAAATTATTTTCATCATTGGCTTCTGTCCATGCTTTCTTTTCCAAAACATGTGAGGCCCCTGAGACAATGCAGTGTCTTTAAACCTCACTGCTAATGAACATTTGCCTGCAGCCAACTATCTGCTTGCTCCATGCAACTCCAGTCCCGGTAGCTTTCCTCAGTAACCTTCTTAATAACTTTTGGGGAAACTTTTGTTCAACCACTTTCAAAACAGACAGGTTTAGTTGTACCTAGAAAAATTTGGTGCCAAGCCAGGCCTCTGTATCATGGAATTTCTGCGGCCCTCCAAGCTGTTCCTACATCCCCATGGCTGCACAGAAAGCTGTCTCTGACTTACTTTTAACACGTGTATGTGTGTGTGGTATTACCTGGCTATCCAAGAGCTCTGACCCTTTGGATATGGGGTCCAGGAGCCCTGAGAGAGCATATACAGACCCAGAACAGGTCATTGCTGCTATGGCTGAGGCAGTGCTCCCATAAGGCCGTGGGGAAAAAGACTTCAGTCACTGGGTGACAGTCAGTAGCAATGATAAGAGGACAACCTGCTGACAAAAACATGACCTACTTTGATGACATTCTCTTGCAGAATGTTCACCTTGTGGGCATCACTTGTCTAGGTCAAAGGGGATACCTGTTTAAAGTCACTGAAACCCTTTCTGCATCTGTCACTATTGTGTAGTTTACAAAAACTGTCTCCCATTCATTGCAAGCATACGGATGGTCTCTCGAATGCCAGAGAGCATTACCAAAGGCCACTAAAGACATACAGCAAAATATTGGTCCCCATGAGACAAAGAAAGACTCCTCATCAATATCAGCTACACCTCAACCGCCTGGAGATACAGTGCACTAGTATCAGCCAAGTGTCCATATATATCACAGTGGATGCCACAAGCTTATGTCCTCTAGTTGTTAGGAGAAGTTATAAGCAACAGTAAGAACTTGTCAGCCTTTATAGAGAACCACAGTTTGTGTATTAGCATATCATCCAAGCATCTGTGTCTGTCCTCACAGCTTAGCTTGACATTCCTATTAGTACTGCTTATTAAATGCCTTGTACATCCAAATTGCTTGTGCTTTGTTCGTATGACTAAAAAGGTATCACTGGAAAAAGCTGTCCAACCAATGAAGGGAAACAACCTGAAAAGACTAGATTCCAAAATGACACCTCCAAAGAAAAGTAGACTGTTTTCTCTCCCCCACTTGTGCCCCTTCCAAAGCCCAGGGAACATCAAATTGCGGAGAGGAAGAGGAGGCATGGTAGAATGTAGAATGTAAGGGCTGCGAGATTGGGTGATCATGAGGACTACAGCAATCTATTCTGGACTATAAATTGCTCAAAATGCCTGTGCATACAAGCTTCTCTTACTGGACTATGGAAACCTTGTTGTTCAAACTTTGGACATAGATCCTTGCAAAACGCACCAATTAACTTATTGTACGGCAAACTGCGGCAACCTCAATGTTATCTGAAAACAACTGTGTTAGTTTATTGTAGAATCCCTTAAACATACTAACAAATAATCTAAAAAAATAAATAATTTCAACTAACTAAATAAATGTAAAATATGTAACTGTACATTCACAGGAACTTATTTCCTTCTTCCACATTCATTTTTACTCAAACATTCCATCATTAAATAGTAGTGGAATTTTATTTATACCTATACTCTTGTGTTTTAGGTGTTACTCAAGTATTGGGAAAGTGCAGGATGCATTTGCATCTTATAGGCAATCTATTGATAAATCAGAAGCAAGGGCAGATACATAGTGTTCAATAGGCTAAGTGTTTATAATATATGTCTATTTTATATCTATTACATATATGTACATGTAAATTTTACATTGATGCACAGGATTGTTCAAAACAAGATACATTGAGAAATAAAAATCAATCAGTTAAAAAAAAACCTGTCTCCCATTCCGTAAGAGTATTTATTCAGCCACCAAATTGTTTCATTCAAGACCTGTGCATTTTAAGCTTGATCTCAGGGGAATGGAAAACCTGCAGTTATATCCAACACATGAATATTTAAAGGAAAAGAAATACTAGTGTCCAGAGGCTCTTCCCATGAATTTTAAAAGCCATTTCAATTATTTAAACACACCACACACCACACACCACACACTTTCAGAGGGTGTATGACCTGTTGTGTGATGGGTGTTTCTGCATGCAAGTAGGTGCAGTAGAGACCCCAAAGTTGACTTCCAGGAGTCTTCCTCACATTGCTTTTTTTAATTTTATTTATTTCTTGTAGGTGTATGAATGCACTGGTCTGCATGTAGGGTTTGTGCACCCGTGTCGGCAATGCCGTGGAGGTCCGGAGAGGGTGCTGGATTACCAATGGGACTGGAGGAAATGGAGTAAAAGACAGTTCTCAGCCTCTGTGGTTGCTGGGGATCGAAACCCAGGTTCTCTGCAGAGTAGTCGGTTCTCTTAACTGCTAGGCATCGCTCCAGCCCCCTCAATTGCTTTTAACCTAGTCACTGAGTCAGGTCCTCTCAAGTGAACCTGGGAACTTGCCTATGGCTAATCTAGTGTCCAACCACTGGGATCACAGGTGCTGCTCTATCCATCCAGCCTTTGAGTTCCTGGGAACCAAACTCCTCTTCTCATGCTTTGTTAGTGTTTCTCTACTAGCTGTCTCCCCAGCCTTCTTTGATTTTTTTTTAATTAGCACTTACTTGGTCTTTGTTTAACTGTGTTAAATTGTAGTTACTGCATATTTTGACCATCGTATGTTAAAGAAATTGCAATCTTATTTTCCTTTCATTTATTTCACAAATTCTGCTAGGCATTAAGTTGTTATGCTTCAGAATTCATGACAACCTTCCATTCTTTGGCTTTTTTATTTGAAATTTACCAGAATTCTTTTTGTTGTTATATTTAATTCTTATTATTATTATTAGAACTGGTCTCACTCTGTAAACCAGGATAGCCTTGAACTCCAGTGATCCTCCTGCCTCAGCCTCTCTGGTGCTAGAAATACCATTACCTATAAAACTTCCTTAATTACTGAAATTGTTCATCCAAATATCACCTGAGTACCTAGTAATTTGTGATAGATAATTTAGTTCAAAGATTGCTGGTCTGATGAGTCCTATAGTCTCAGTGGGAGAGATTTAAAACAAACAAAGCATTTAGCCAGGCCTGGGGAACATAGCGACTCTCTCAAAATGAAAACATTAAAAGGTAGCCTGGGGCCATAACTCAATGTTAGAGAACTTGGCCCCTGTGCACACGGCCTGGGTTCCAATCCCCAGAATGAAAAACAAGAAAGGCAGAAAAGAGGTTAAATTATAGCAAATATATCAAACAATAATGTGGTGCTATGAAACAGCGGTGTTTAAAGTTATAGATTACATTATGCCAACTGGCACTCATAATATATTATTTGGAATAAAAATTCTTGCTTTTATGGGTCCCGTAGTTTAAATGGGAGTGATAATAAAAGTAAAGCATACGTGTGCGTGGTGGACTAGCATGCCTTTACCCAGCACTTGGGAGGCAGAAGAGGCAGCTCTCCCTGTTAGTTCAAGCCAGCTGGTCTATACTCGGCTACCGGCCAACCAGGAGGAAGGAGGGACCCCCGTCTCAAAAAGACAAAAACAAAGTTAAAACATTAAGCAGAAGCTAGAGAAGGATGGCTCGTCGGTTAAGTGTTAAGAGTACTGATTGCTCTTGAAGAAGATTGGAGTAGTTCCAATCCTAGCACCAACCTGGTGGCTAAGCCATCCATACCTCCAGTTCTAGGGGATATGATGCCCTGTTCTGGCCACTCCATGGTCACTGAACATATGAGTGCACTTACACATGCAGCAAATACACTCATACAAATAAAAAATCATAATAAAGCATAAGAGCCGGATCTGTGGTGCAGGCTTGACATCCTAGACTGCTCTGAAGGCTGGGACCCCAAGTCACAAATTACCTACATCTTTTAAAAAGCTATTTAAGGGATATTTGTCTTGTGAAGGAAATTCAAGCTCAGGGTTCTAGGAAAGAAGCTCTTGTTGCTGAGGTTCCAGGCAGCACTAAGGGTAGACTTCCCTGGGAAATAAAATCAAAGTGCTTTTAAACTAAAGGAATTATTATTGTGGCTTGGGGAAGTACAAGATCTTAAAAAGCAGAAACTCGTATTGGAGTTGTGTACTTAACAGTCAAAAGGTCAGTATGTACTCAAGGACAGGAGGGGAGAGAGGGATGAGGTTCAAGGGGGTAGCTGGTACTGAGCTCTGAAGGTCATGGTGAGGACTTTGGATTTGGGGAGCCAAGTATTTAAGGATAATTAAATGTGACAATGTACCATTTTACCTTGCATTTTTATGTGGGAGATTTGTTGTTTGTTTTTGAGATGGGTCTCTGGGTCTCTCTGATGCAGCCCCTTCCTACGCTAGACCTCGACTTATAGATTGGCTAGCCCTTACCTTTACAGAGCGTTTCGCTCTGTCTGCCGCTTGCCCCTGAGTGCTGGGATTATCTTACTACTTTTAAAACAGTACGAACCTTGCCCAACAAACTAATATATATTTTCTTTCCTCATACTCTACTCCTCTCCTCCTACTCTTACTGCATCCTACTCAGCTGCTACTCCTCCTCCTCCTTCTTCTTCTTCTCTTCTCTTCTTTTTGGTCTTTTCGATGGTAAGGGTCTCCCTGTAGCCCCAGCTATCCTGGAACTCTCTCTGTAGACCCAGGCTAGCTGCATTGTGTAACTCACAAACATCCAGTCCTTGCCTCTCCTCCCACAGTGCTAGGTAGGATTAGAGGTGTGCGCCACCACACCTGGTCCCAACACTATATATTTTCTAAAGATTCATTGTTATTTTAATGTTGAACTAGAGTAATAGGCAGTTGAGAGCTGATTGATGTGGGTGCTGGGAATCAAGCCAGGTCCTCTGCAAGAGCATTATGAGCTCTTAAGCACTGAGCCATCTTACCAGTCCAGCATTACATATTTGTAAACCTTGATATTATAGTTTTATTTTAGAATTGAATTTCAGAGTCAAATTATATGGAGAATCTATTTTAATTTTTCTTTTGAACATTCTCAATTACCTTCTTGATGGTCATTTGGAATCTTTTAAATTAATTTCTTGTTTTTCTTTGTTTGCTTTGTTTACGGCAAGGTCTCGCTATGCAACCCTGATTGGCCTGGAACTCACAGGAGATTCTGGCCGCCCTCTGTTTCCCCAGTTCTGAGATTAAAGTGATGTACTACCCCCACTGGCTCTTGTAAATCTTCTTTTTTTTTATTTTTTTATTCTTTATTTGTATGTGTATGAATGTACTGCTGCATGCCATCTGTGCACCGTGTCGTGCAATGCCGCGGAGGTCAGAAGAGGGTTGTCCGATCCCCTGGAACTGGAGTTTCCTGGGAATTGGAGTTTCAGACGTCTCTCGGCCGCATGTGGGTGCTGGGATCAAACCCGGTCCTCTGCAGACGCGGTCGCTCTTTAACCGCTAGGCCATCTCTCCAGCCCTGGGCTCTTTGAACTCTTATATAATCCATATAGTTAATTTGATGTTTATTTTTTTATTCAAGCCCATTTTTATTGAACTTTGAATCCTGATCTTCCTGCCTCCTTTTCAGAAGTCTAGGAATTATAGGCACTGTGCCACAATGCCTGGCTATTAGTATTCTAATGTATTCTACTATTTTGGTTTGGGTTCTACATTATTTAACTATTTATTTTTCATTCATCATTCATTTTGTGCATGTTTACATGACCTGGCACACACATGACAGGTCTCATGACTACACTGAGTATCAGTTCTCTCCTATCATATGGGTTCCAGGGCGATATAGAAATATCGAACTCAAGTTATTGAGCTTGGCCGCAAGCTCTTCTACCTGCTAAGCCAATTCTTCCAGGCCCCTTGTTTTTTTGAAGAGGAGGATCTTTTATGTTATAGTCCTGGTGGCCTTGATGACGTGCTAACTGGCTGTTGTAAGTAAGGCTGGGCCTTGGAAACTTGTCATGTTTGGAATGTCCTGCCTCACCTCCCGATTGCTAGGATTACTGGTGTGAACTACTATGCATGGTTTAATTCTAAAATATTCTTGAAATAATAAATACTGTAGTGTTTGGTAACACTTTTATTGACTCGATACACCCCAAGGTCACAAATCCATTAATTTTGTGGCCTCTTACCATAATAAAACATATTTTGAGGACATTATTATCATCTACATAAAGTTTCTCATTCTCTTTTGCTTCATTGAAATCATGATCATTTATGGGTTATCTTTCTGTCAAGAGAAACATAAAATAGTTGGTTGTCTAACATTTCTGTGACTTTTGTTCATTAAAAAAGGGGATTTTTAAAGATTTGCAGATGAAATTTGTATGAATAAGACTAGATTCAGCCTTAGATAAAAATTAAACAGCAGTTCAAATTTGGATTGCTCTTCCTCTTTGTGTTTAGAGACAGTAAAAAAAAAAAAAATTATTCTTTTTTTTTAATATAAATAATTTTTTATTATTCAACTTTTTCATGGTCCATACATCATTCTCAATCAAATCTAGAATTGCTTCCCTTTCTATGCCCCCACCCCACCCTAGTCCTTGCACTTCTGCCATATACGTCCTGTATCTTTTTCCGAGTCTTTACAGAGTTTTTTTTTTTCTTAATTTAATTTTTTTTTTTTTTTTTTTAAAAAATTTTTTTTCGTACATCATTTTCCAATTAGATCAGGCATATTTTCCCTTTCCCCTTCTCCCCACCCCCCCCCACCCCTATCCAGATCATGTATTCTGCATAACTGTCCTGCATTCTTTCAGGTTTTTTTTTTTCATTTTTTTAGTATAAGTGAAATCCAGGTGACAAAGCATCCTCCGTGCAAAACCAATCTACAGGGACTTTGTGCCCAAAACCCACAGTTCCCCGGTACTTATTTCTAATGGTTTCACTGTGCCCTGCACAGTACCCATCACGTAGTAGATGCTCTTTATATATTTCCTAGAATATAATTGCCATTTCTCTTAAGCGCTTTGTATGCTTGCCATCTCTGGTGTTGGGCATTTTATTTATTTATTTATTTATTTTAATTTTTTAATTCTTTTTTCTTTTTTTTTTTTATTTTTTTTTTTATTTCTGTATGTGTATGAATGTACTGCCTGCATGCAAGTTTGTGCACCCGTGTCGTGCAACGCCGCGGAGGTCAGAAGAGGGTGTCGGATTCCCCTGGAACTGGAGTTCTCCTGGAATTGGAGTTTCAGACGGTTCTCAGCCGCCATGTGGGTGCTGGGGATCGAACCCGGGTCCTCTGTAAGAGCGGTCGGCGCTCTTAACCGCTAGGCCATCTCTCCAGTCCCTATTTTTTTATTTCTATATGTGTATGAATGTTCTGTCTGCATGCATGTTTGTGCACCTGTGTCGCGCAATGCCACGGAGGTCAGAAGAGGGTATTGGATTCCCCTGGAACTGGAGTTCTCCTGGAATTGGAGTTTCAGACGGTTCTCAGCCGCCATGTGGGTGCTGGGGATCAAACCCGGGTCCTCTGTAAGAGCGGTCGGCGCCCTCAACCCCTAGGCCATCTCTCCAGTCCCCCAAAAAACCCTATTCCTTAATACTGCTAAATATCAGCATTAAAAAGAACTGGGCTGGCAAAATGGCTCAGTAGGTAAAAGTAATCGCCTTGCAAACCTGGTAACCCCAGTGTGATCCCTGGAACTCAAGGTGGAAATGACTCATCAAACTTGTTCTCTGACAATTCTCATAGTATAGGAATGTGTTTTGGAAGCTGCCAATAGAGAAAAGTGATTGACAGGCCTAGCCAGTTGTAAAGCCTGTGAACCACAGCAATGACTAGCTGGGCAAGATATCTCCAAATGATGCAATAATGGTACTTTTATATTGGTGGTAATTGACAGCTGTCTAATTGGACTTAAGGCCCACTCAGTAGGAGGTAATTCATGTCATACTATTAACTTAGCCAAATACCCATGGCTGAAGAGGTCATAGACCTTAAAGAACATACTAATGCCATTTTCCTAAGCTACTATAGTTTCTAACCATATTCTACTTATCCTTAAATTGATAAGTGTAGCTCTCATCCCTCATCAAAGAAATTTCTTATTGCAGCAGACTGAGGGTATTACTAAGATCTACAACTGGTCAAAACGCAGAGAATAAGTTGTAGAATGTTATGCGCCTACACTGGTGTGCTTACCGCTTCACCTGCCGAATAAGTGATTGTGGGGTGCCCAGCCCCAAGTGGTACATCTACAAAACAACTCCTACACCTAAGGCTCAAGGAACATTGTAGAAGAAGGGGTGGAAAGATTCGAAGAGTGAGAGGAGTAGTATGCCAGTTGCAAGGTAGAAGCTTTTAAAGATGGCAGGGATGCTGCACCCACAAAATCTCCTAAGATCTGTGTAATGACCACACCAGTGGACGTGCCAATGTTGATGGGGGAATTCTAAAGGCCCCACCCTTAGATGAAAAGCTACAGGAAATCAATGGCTACATTGAGAGGAAGAATCAGTTTTCTCCAAGGACAAGCCCCTTGATACGTCGCCAGTCATCAACACATGTACAGAAACAACACTAAAAAAAAAAAAGAAAAAAAAGAAACGCCAACACTAAATGGTCTTAGGTTGTGTGTGCGCGAGCATGCGCACACACACGTGTGTGTGTGTGTGTGTGTGTGTAAAACAATAATGATAGAAAAGGTAATGAATTCAAGAGTTGGTATGACAAGTAAAGGTACTTAAGTATAAAATACTGAAAAAAAGATTTTTTAAAATGTCTTCTGAACTCCATATGTGCCATGTGGCACAAATGCACTCATATAAACACGGACACATTTCTCACACACACACACACAAAATTTTTTTTAATTAAAAAAAATATAAAAGTAACTAATTTTGCACCACTTTTCCTAGATTGTATCTACATCAAGTTATTAAAATGATATCTGTTCATCTCAGTGAAATGCAGATCACAACTCATCAATTAGTGTTTACCAGTGCTAATTCAGCCTGGCAATTAAGAAATCTATACAATTATTCTCTGCTATCCTGTCTTACTAAATTATTAATTAGCAAGATTTAAAGTTTCCTTCAAGGAACACAAGCCAAAAATTCCACTCCAGAAAAATACAAATACAGTTTTCT
Organism: Rhizomys pruinosus; assembly: GCA_009823505.1. NCBI lineage: Eukaryota > Metazoa > Chordata > Mammalia > Rodentia > Spalacidae > Rhizomys > Rhizomys pruinosus. The sequence goes on along the minus strand of VZQC01014390.1, from coordinate 1,096,902 downwards.
ATTTAATTTAAATGGCAGTCTATAATAATTGATTTTCTTGAGGCTGTCTTTATTGGGATCTGTGTGAATCTTTATTAGAAATAGAGAAAGCATCTAGATATCCTTCAAAAGAAAATCCCCTCAGCTATGTAGGAAAGCAGGATGGACAGAACTAAGGATTCTGGACTTTGTGGTTTAGTGCCGTGTGTCTGGATTTAGTGTGAAAACAGTTATTACACAAAGTGGAAGAAAGGTTTCCTTGCCAAGCTAGTTCTTAAAACATCAAAAACATAACAGCTTCCATTTTGGCAATCACAGGGTAGCATTAGAATCTTTCATGAGGAAGGTGTGTCTGTGTGTGGGAAGGGGCAGGTAGGCAATATGCCAAAGAAAACATGCACTACTAATGTACTGAAAGATGAAGACAGGTACGACTTTCTAGTTAAACAAATTTTGAAGAGTTGCAAAGTTGTACCTGAAGTATGATAATTTAATGTATTCATATCAAAACTATTATAGAAGTGGTTTCTTATTATAAAGGCTTAATTTTACTTAAAACAATTATTAATGTGATTCTAAAAGCTTTTTTTAAGTAAAAGAGCTGACGATTTTATTTTCACATTTCACAATACAAACGAAAACTGCACTTGTCTGTCCTGCTTCTCCCCTCCAAAACTGTTGTCTCTGTTAGGAGAGGGGAGAAGGCTTCTTTGTCATACTGCTAGAAAACACTCAGATGTAGCACAATGAGCTCCTGGTGAAACGGAACATAAAATACAAAACTGGGGCTGGAGAGATGGCCTAGGGGTTAAGAGTACCGACCGCTCTTACAGAGGGCCCGGGTTCGATCCCCAGCACCCACATGGCGGCCGAGAACCGTCTGTAACTCCAATTCCAGGAGAACTCCAGTTCCAGGGGAATCCGACACCCTCTTCTGACCTCCAAGGCATTGCATGACACGGGTGCACAGACCTGCATGCAGACAGTACATTCATACACATAAAATAATAAAATAAAATAAAATAAAAATTTAAAATACAAAACTGACAGAGCCTTCTGCTCTTATCTGTTTGGCTGAGTCATGCCAGGCCTGGTGGGCACTATTAGGGGACAAGTGGGATGTTGAATCATTGTAACCTCTCACGCGTGACTTCATTCCAGGAGCAGGACCCATGGGCATCATTCCAGGAGGAGGGGGGCCCATCACTGGCATCATGGAGGGCCTCCCATGTTGGGTGCTGGCATCATACAAGGTCAAGGAGGACCCAGGAGACTGGGGGTGGGGGGGTGGGATCATGGCCCTTGAAGGAGGAGGAGCAGAGAATGGAGCTGGAAGTATCTTTCCTTACTGAAATGCAGCCATTGTTTTGTGCTCTTCCACCCATTTCTGATAGCAGTATTTCACATTCTCCTTGTGCTTCCTACCACTGTAGTGTGTCATTCTCACAGACGGAGAGCCAAGAGGAAGATACTGCAGTAGTTACAATAAAATATGTATTCCAATAGTTACATATTGCTCTGCAGGCCTTTGACTACCAAAAATTTATTTTTAAATTTTAGGTTATGTTTTTCCTGCATGTATGTAGGTATACCATATGTACAATGCCCCAGAGGCCAGTGTACACACAAGGTATACCTACCATGTATAGGTGATAACCATATCCAGATCCTGTGGAAGAGCAGCCAGTGTTTGTAACCACTGAGGCATCTCTCTAGCCTCTCATATGATTAAAAAACAAAACAAAACAAAACAAAACAAAAAGCCAACAACAACAAACAAAAAAAACCCTTTAAAAATGGTATGAAGGAGGGAAGGGAGCTGTAGAGATGGCTCAGTGGTTAAGAGTAATGGCTTCTCTTGGAGAGGACCTGAGTTCAGTTCCCGGTATCTATGTGGTGACTAACAACTGTCTGAAACTCCCTTTCCAGAAGATCTGATGAGGCTTTCTTCTGGTCTCCCTAGGCATTGCATGAAACAGATGCATTCACTTACATACACATAGGTGAAACACTCATACACATAAAATAAAAAGACATAAATAAAAAAATCAACTGTAGAAGGGGAAGATGGTAGTTAAAAAAACAAAGACAAAACAAAACAAAACAGTGGGAGGGCCAGTGAGCTAGCACAGTGGGAAAAGCACTTGCCCTGTGTTTGATCCCTAGAAGCATGGTGCAAGGCAAAAGACTAAAAGCTGCCTTCAAGTATACATTCACAATGAATAAAAAAAGAAACAAAAAGAAATGTATACAGTTCTTAATTTGTTAAAGTCACAAAAGTATTTCCTTTCTGTTGTGGGAAAAATTCATTTCTTATTAGAATATCTAGCGAGCTTTGTAATCTAAGTTAGAATCTAAAAAAAAATAAATAAATAAAATAAAATAAAAAAAATAGGACTAGAGAGATGGCTCAGCATTTAAGAGTACTGGTTGCTCTTGCAGGAAGCCAGGGTTTGATTCCCAGCATCTGTAATTCCAGTTCCAGGGGATCTGATGCCCACTTCTGACCTCTGCAAGCACTGCATGACATGGGTGCACTTACACACATGTAAGCAACATTCATACACATATAAGCAATATTAAAAGAACAATAAATGCCAGAAAGGATGTAGACAAAAGGAAACCTTTACATACTGCTGACAGGAATGTGAACTAGTAGTCACTATTAAAATCAGTAGGAAGGTCTCTCAAAAAACTTTTGAGATCTACTATATAACCCATTCATACTACTCTGGGGATTTACCCAAAGGACTCTTATCAATATATCATAGAGATAATTGTACATCATTGTTTACTGTAGCACTCTCTGCAATAGCTAAATTATAGAATCAGCATATGTGTCTAACAGAAGAATAGAAAATATGCTATTCAGCCGGGCGTGGTGGCACACGCCTTTAATCCTAGCACTTGGGAGGCAGAGGCAGGCGGATCTTTGTGAGTTAAAGGCCAGCCTGGTCTACAGAGTGAGTTCCAGGACAGCTGGGGCTACAGGGAGACCCTGTCTTGAAAAGACAAAAAAAAAAAAAAAAAAAAAGAAAATATGCTATTCATACACAATGGAATTGTTTTCGGCCACAAAGAACAACAAAGTCATGTCATCTGTAGAAAAATGGATGCAACTGGAAATAATGAATTAAGCCAGTATCAGAAAAACAAATACTGTACGTGTTCTTTCATTTGTAGTTCCTAGATTTTATATTGATACATAAAATCATGTATGTATATGACATAAAAGTAAAAGAGAAACTGTCTAGGGAATTATTAAGAGGGTGTAGTGAGAAAAGCGAGGAAAGGAAGACATGACACAACACATAACACATGTAACCTAGTAATATGTACAATGTGTGTATGTAATATACAAAATGAAATTTAAAAAAATAGATAAAAGGTAAAAACCAAACCATATCAAAGCCAGATAAGGACAAAGTTCTGACTATTCCTAGGAATTTGCATTTGTAGGCACACCAAGAATCACAGGTTTGGGGTGTGTGTGTATGTGTGTAGGGGGTGGGGGTGGAATGAGGTGTGGCTTAGGCAGGCAGGAGGCCCAGGGTGCCACCAAATCAGCTCCCAAGAGATTACTAAAACTAAGTGCTTGTGCAGAATCCATGTGAGGAACCTTATCACACAGAATGAATATTTTCCTGACCTTAGGTGTTCTTACTGATCTCAAAATTCTGAACTCAGGACTTGGCAAATAATAAAGAAAGTAACTGGGAAGCCAAAATGGCAAGGGCACCAGAGGGGCAATTGTGGTAGCAGCAGTGGCTCTTGATGTAAGGACTTAAAACATGACTCCAGTAGGATGTCTCATCACTTGTTCGCCCGGCCATGGGGGAAAATGTGAAGACGGCAAACACCAAGAAAGCCAACTAGGGCTGGGTGTGGTGGTGTACACCTTTAATCTCAGCACTTGGGAGGCAGAGGCAGGTAGACCTCTGTTGAGTTCAAGGCCAGCCTAGTCTACATAGTGAGCTAGCTCCAGGCCAGCTAGGACTAAAGGGAGACCCTGTTTCAAAAAAAACAAAAAAACAAAAAAGCCAATGGGGCCCTTGACCCTGAAAAAAGAAAACACTTGGGCCTGAATGCCAATGCCAGCAGAGCTGTGCTCCTGGCCACTGACCACCAGGGCCCCTGGGCCCCTGGCCACTGAGCTTGGGCAGAGAGGCCAAGTACTGGGGTGAGCCTGGTGGCTGTGACCATCCCATCGATCCCCCCAATGTACTGCACCCTGGTGTACCTCTCTTGTAAGCAGTCACTGCACAGTGCACCCAAGGTTGCCTAGACATCATCATTATCCAGTGGCTATGTAGACCCGGGTGTGAGAAATCTACAGATTCTAGAAAATAAGCTGGAGGACACTGGATGATGTATGAAGCTGGGAAAACATCCCGACTGCCATTTAGAGAATCTTGAGTTGGAGGCCTTTGAGCTCACTGGCACCTACTGTGAAGACAGCTTCTGCTTTTACCCACAGTGCAGTTCTGTGGGGAATCAACCTGCTGAACACCTTGGATCACAGTAGGGTGATTGTGCTGAGTGAGGCCCCCCAAACAAAGTGTAACTTACGTTTACTCTTCTGTGAACAACTGACTCTGATGAGGAAACTCAAGCATTTCTGAGCACTGAGAAAGAAATCCCAACTTGGCATTCCTAAGAAGTGTATAAGTAGAATAGAAAACAAGTGTGCAAATTTTATTCCAAGAAACTTGGGCAAATTCTGACCCAAAATCATGTAAAAAGGAAAGGGAATGGACCCTTACTTTGGCCCACCTGTGTAGAATTACGGATTACTGATATTCAAATAAGATACGATTTCTCAGGCACTCAGTTCAGATATGATCTTTAAGATGGATGGGGTTTTTCATCTGCTTATAGAAGACATGAAGGGGGTGGATAAGGTGAGGGTAGAGATGGGGCAGGAGGCCTGAATATGATCGAAATATATTGTATCAAATTCTTGAATCAATAAAAAAAGAATCAGGTTTTACAGTGTAAATCAATTCTAATTCTAATATTGTTACATAAAAATACTGTAGTTTCCGCCGGGTGTGGTGGCACACGCCTTTGATCCTGGCACTTGGGAGGCAGAGGCAGGTGGATCTTCGTGAGTTCAAGGCCAGCCTGGTCTACAGAGTGAATTCCAGGACAGCTGGGGCTACAGGGAGACCCTGTCTCAAGAAGACAAAAAAAATCCCCAAAACAAAACTAAAACCCTGTAGTTTCCACAGGGCTAGAAGCAGAGATAGCCAGATTTTAAGTGAACCCTTTTCGACTTATACCTGGAAAGAGGTGCTATGTAGGCTAAGAAACAGAAGTGAAAACTATAGTTTTCAAACACGTGCCCCCATTCTAAACACACAAAGACATGTTCTCTGAACTATTTCAACTACTTCTCACACAGGCCAATCATGTAATTGACTAGAGAGGAGTAATACCAAGAATTTAAGGATGATACTAAAGGGACAGAAAGAGGCCAGTGGAATTTTCCACTTTGCGAAATAGGTTAGCAAATAGCAATCCCTCCCTAGGTTAGCAAATAACAGAAAACCAGTCAGTTATAATTCCAGGAAGAACCACCCTGAGGGCCCAGACCCCAAGCCACCTGCAGACCCAAGCATGCTGTGTATCCCCGCCTGTCACATAGGAGGCCGGGCTTTGATTCTCGCCCTGCTCTAAGTGTATAAAACCTGTATGCAGAGACTGCTCGGGGTTCACCTCTCCCCGCTGTACAGGCGAACCCCAGTGCACTGGAGGAATAAACCTCTTGCTTTTGCAGCGAGTCTTGTCTCCGCGTCTCTCACTCGGGGGTCTCTCAAGGGTAAGGCTTGATTCGGGTCTTACATCTGGTGCATGGGCCGGGAATTGAGACCCCCTGTGGGGATGCCAAGACAGACTTCGGAGGAATAAGATTGGGCCCTAGCAGGTACCGTGGTTGTGTCTGTCCTGTTTGGCATTTGTTTAATTGTTTGTGTCTGTTCTGACTTTCAGTTTGCTCAAGAGCGATCTGGGAGGTTTTGCCTCCATCTGTGAGGAATCTGGAGGACGCTCCAGTTCTGGCCAGGAGGGTCGAGATGACTCTCCTGTGGTCTGGGCTTGAGTCGGGACTTTGTCGGCCAAGCCGCCTTGGGACCGAGTCGGGTCAGTGTCTGGGGACTGGGTCCGGGAGGGACTGGTCAGTGCCTGGTATCAGAGTGAATAGGAGCCTACCTAGTGAATCTTTGTCTTGTATCTTCCGTTCGTGGCGGGATGGTTGATCTCTGGGTTGTTTGTGTTAGTTTAATCTTTATCTTGTATCTTCTGTTCGTGGCAGGGATGGTTGATATCTGTGTTGTTTGTGTTAGTGTCTGTGGACTTTGACGATCTTTTTGGACATGGGACAGAAAGCCTCTATCCCCCTTGATTTGTTAATCTACCACTGGAAAGATGTAAGGGACATTGTGTGTGTGTGGGGGGGGAGGTTTGGAAATTCGAAAAGGCAGATTCCGTTCCTTCTGCTCCATTGACTGGCCCACTTACCGAGTGGGCTGGCCCGCTGAGGGGACTTTCCATCTGCCCACTATACTGGCCCTCGAAGTAAAGATTTTTGCTCCAGGGAGGGAAGGACACCCTGACCAAGTCTCATACATGGTCACCTGGCAGAACCTGGTCGAAAATCCCCGTAATTGGCTCAAGCCTTCCCCCCCCCCCACCACTCCCTACACAGGTGCTGGCCATCAAAGCCGCTATTGATGGTGAAAACAAAGAAAGAACCCCTGTCAGTACGAATTCTCAACCTGATTTCCTCACACTATATTCACCACCCCCTTACCTGCCTGTCTTATACCCACCCCTCGGCACCCGTACTGCCTGCGGAGGCTGCCCCCGCACCATCTGGCCTCTATCCACCCCTGCCTGTTTTTCCTGGCCCTGCAGGTGCTGGAGCCACTCCCGGCCTGGCTGACTCTCATCCCGCACCCCCTAGATTACCGGGCAATCTGGGGCTGGCTATGGGAACTTGCAGTCGTTGGGTGACGTCCCCCGATACTATCATCATGCTCCCTTTAAGACCTCTGGGGCCCCCGACGGAAGATGGGTCCCAGTTCATGCGATATTGGCCCTTTTCTTCCACGGATTTGTACAACTGGAAGGCACAACACCCTCCCTTTTCCGATAACCCAAAGAGCCTCTCTAACCTCCTAGAATCTGTCCTTTTTACCCACCAGCCTACCTGGGATGATTGTCAGCAGCTCCTCCAGATCCTCTTTACCACTGAGGAGAGGGAGCGGATTCTCCTGGAAGCCCGGAAAAATGTGCTGGGAGACAGCGGGACCCCGACCCAGAACCCGGCAGACATAGACGATGGGTTCCCACTTAGAAGGCCCGACTGGGACTTTAATTCACCTGAAGGTAAGGAGCACCTGAACGTCTACCTCCAGGCTCTGTTGGAAGGTCTCAAAGGAGCCACGTGGCGGCCCACTAAGGTAAGGGAAATTAAGACAGGGTCCCATAAGTCACCAGCGGCCTTTCTAGAACAGCTGCTGGAAGCATTCCGGCAGTATACTCCTTATGACCCAGAATCTCAGGAGCACAGGGCCACCATTACCATGTCCTTTATAGATCAGGCTAGTACTGATACTAAGAAGAAGTTACAGAAGCTGGGCGTGGTGGTGCACACCTTTAATCCTAGCACTCGGGAGGCAGAGGCAGGCGGATCTTTGTGAGTTCAAGGCCAGCCTGGTCTACAGAGCGAGTTTCAGGACAGCTGGGGCTACAGCGAGAGGAACTTGTCTTGAAAAAGACCAAAAAAAAAAAAAAAAAAAAAGAAGTTACAGAGAATGGAGGGACTGCAGGATAAGGCCCTCAGAGAACTGGTGCAGGCAGCAGGGAAGGTGTACCATAACAGGGAAACCAAGGAAGAAAAAGAGGATCATAGAAAGGAGGAGGAGGAAGAAAAAGAGGATCATAGAAAGGAGGAGGAGGAGGAAAAATACCAGTGTGCTTATTGCAAGGAGAAAGGGCATTGGGCCTGGGACTGCCCGCACAAGAAAAGGGGGGCTGGCGGTAGAGATCAAAAGGGGCTGTTTGCACCACTGAGAGTACTGGCCCTGAATGAAGACAGTGACTAGGGGGGACAGGATTCGGTCCCCCTCCCCGAACCCAGGGTAACATAGAAAGTGGAGGGGAAACCCACCCAATTTCTGGTGGACATGGGGGCCCAACATTCAGTCCTCCTGAAGTCAGGGGGTCCTCTGGGAAAGAAGACATGGGTCCAGGGTGCCACCGGCATCAAACAGTATTCATGGACTACCCGAAGAACTGTAGATTTAGGAAAGGGCCGGGTATCCCACTCATTCATGGTCATTCCTGCATGCCCTTACCCGTTGCTGGGAAGGGAACCTACTGACTAAGATGAGGGCCCAGATCCACTTCTTACCGAGGACCCCAGCTTAGAGGACCAGAAGGGGAACCGCTCCACATCCTTACCCTTAAACTGGAAGATGAACACAAACTATTTGAAAAAGAGATCAAAGACCTGCCGAAGGGCATCAAATGGTGGCTCGAAACCTTTCCCCAAGCATGGGCAGAAATGGCAGGGCTAGGGAGGGCCAGGAGCCAACCACCTGTTTATGTTGAGCTAAAAGCACAGACCACCCCAGTGGCAGTATACCAATACCCGATGCCTCGAATGGCCCGGGAAGGGATCCGACCCCATATAAATAGACTCTTACAGCTGGGGGTCCTCCGGAGGTGCCAGTCTGCCTGGAACACCCCCTTCTGCCAGTAAGGAAGCAGGGCACCCAGGACTATCGCCCGGTACAAGACCTCCGGGAAGTCAACCAGAGGGTAACTGATCTGCACCTGACTGTGCCCAACCCATACACCCTACTGAGTGCCCTGCCTTCATCAAGAACCTGGTACACAGTGCTGGATCTCAAGGATGCATTCTTCTGCCTCCGGTTGGCCTCGAAGAGCCAGGAATACTTTGCTTTTGAATGGAATGACCCTGACTCCAGGCTGACAGGCCAGCTGACATGGACCCGATTGCCTCAAGGATTCAAGAACTTGCCCACAATCTTCGATGAGGCTCTGCACTGGACCTGACCCCCTTCCAGGAAAGCAACCTCCAGGTAATTACAGTATGTGGATGCCCTCCTAATTGCAGCTGCAACAAAGGAGGAGTGCCTACAGGGAACAAAGGACCTGCTTGGCACCCTTGGAGACCTGGGGTCAGGCCTCAGCCAAGAAAGCCCAGCTCTGTCAACAACAGGTAACCTATCTGGGGTATATGCTGCGGGATGGGAGGAGATGGCTCTTGGAAGCCCAAAAGGAAACCATCCTCCATATCCCAGAGCCAACGACCCCTAAGCAGGTCCGGGAATTCCTAGGCACAGCCAGATTCTATTGCCTCTGGATCCCAGGGTTTGCGGAAATGGTTGCCCCCCTGTATCCCCTTACCAAGAATGGGGGACTCTTTACCTGGGGAGAGAAGGAATAGTGAGCCTTTGAGGTGATCAAACAAGCTTTGATGTTCGCCCCAGCTTTGGGGTGGCCTGATGTCACCAAACCATTCCATCTGTATGTGGATGAACACAAGGGAGTGGCGAAAAGGGTGTTAACCCAAAAACTGGGGCCGTGGAAAAGGCCGGTGGCACACTTGTCCAAAAAAATTAGAGCCAGTGGCAGCTGGGTGGCCTGCTTGCCTCCGTATCATAGCGGCAGTAGCCACCTTGGTTAGGGACGCCAATAAGTTAACCATGGGCCAGGACTTGGCTGTCACTACGCCCCATGCTATGGACAGCATTATTAGACAGCCTCCAGATCAGTGGCTGACCAATGCCAGAATGACTCATTATCAGACTCTGTTACACAACTCAGATAGGATCACCTTTACCCCACTGGCCTGCCTCAACCCAGCCTCCCTGTTCCTAGACCCTGACCTGGATCCACCTGATCATGAGTGCCGCCAAGTCCTCACCGAGATGAACGGATGGAGGAAAGACTTAAAGGACCAGCCCCTGCTGGACGCCGAGGTCACTTGGTATAAGGACAGGAGCAGTTACCTCGAGGGAAACCAACACCAGGTTGGGGCCGCATTAGTCGATGGGCACAACACCATATGGGCGGCCCCCCTATCCCTGGGGACATCTGCCCAGAAAGTTGAACTGATCGCCTTGACTCAAGCCTTAACACTGGGAAAGGGCAAGAAGGTCAACATATATATGGACACCAGGTACGCCTTTACCACCGCACACCTACACGGGGCTACTTACCAACAGCGCGGGCTCCTGACCTCAGAGGGGAAGGAAATTAAAAACAAATTGGAAATCCTAGCCCTCCTCAAGGCTCTACACCTGCCAAAGAAGGTCAGTATCATACATTGCCCTGGGCATCAAAAAGGAAGGGATCCTATTTCAATGGGAAATAATATGGCTGATCAGGTCACATGCCAGGTGGCCCTACAGGAGGTGCCTCATGTGCTGGTACAGGCGCAGCAAGATCCAGGACAGACTTTGGACTGGACTAAGGGTTGGCCTCGCCTAGAATATATGGCTGAGGAAAAGGCCCAAATTCCTGGGTACCCCATTAACTACTACCTGAAAGAGGAGGGATGATGGTATACCCTGAAAGGAGAAATCTTCCCCAGGTGCCAGGCAGTGGACTTGATCAAACAGATGCACCAGTGGACCCATCTAAGTAAAGTAGTAGAAAGTTAATAGAGGCAGTGAAAGGATCTCAGATGTTTGTTATGGATTTGAGGAATATAGCTGATGATGTAGTGAGACAGTGCCAGGTCTGTCAACAAGTCTATGCCTGCAAGACTAAACAAGAAAAGGGAAAAAGATTAAGGGGACATAGACCAGGAGTTTTCTGGGAGGTTGACTTCACTGAGGTTAAGCCAGGTAAATATGGGTATAAGTATTTACTAGTCTTTGTAGACTCTCTCTGGGTGGGTTGAGGCTTTCCCTACGAAGCAGGAAACTGCAGTGATAATGGCCAAGAAGATACTGGAAGAGATTCTCCCAAGATTTGGAGTACCCAAGGTAATAGGGTCTGATAATGGCCCGGCCTGTGTCTCCCAGGTAAGCCAGGGACTAGCCAATATTCTGGGGACAGATTGGAAACTCCATTGTGTGTACCATCCCCAAAGCTCAGGACAGGTAGAGAGAATGAATAGAACCTTAAAAGAGACCTTAACTAAATTGACCTTAGAGACTGGCGCAGACTGGGTGGTGCTCCTTCTGCTGGCCCTCTTTAGGGCCAGGAATACCCCTTACGAGCTCGGGCTTACTCCCCTTGAAATCTTCTATGGGTCCCTTGCCCCCTTGGTTTCCTCTGGACCACATTTTGAGATCACCCGAACCCATGATAGAGATGTGATTGGCCGGCTGGTGGCATTACAGGCGGTTCAGAGAGACATCTGGTCCAAGTTATCTGCTCTCTATGCCCCAGGGACTCTGGAGACACCCCACAGGTTCCAGGTTGGGGACAAGGTGTATGTGCGGAGGCATCGGGCGGACTCACTGGAGCCCAGGTGGAAAGGACCCTACATTATGCTCCTGACCACTCCCACTGCCATCAAGGTTGATGGGATCGTGGCTTGGATCCACAGCTCCCACATAAAACCTGCGGCATCACCAGCAGGACCCCCACACTGGGAAGTCCAAAAGACCAATAACCCCTTGAAACTCAGACTCCGCCGGGGGACGCCATGAGAGTCTGTTGGCTGATGGTGACTCTGGTTGCGCTGAGCCAACGAATGACCCTAGGAGCCTCTCCTGGCACCTCTGCTCACCAACCCTTCCAAATAAGCTGGATCTTGACTGATGGAGAGACTGGTAACACTCTTAGCACCACCCAACAGGTGGCCCCACTCGACACCTGGTGGCCCGACCTATATTTCTGTTTCAGTGACATAAATCCTGATTATAAATCCACCAGTCCTGCTATAGCTTGTAGTTATGGGTTCTACGCATGCCTTGGACACCAGAAAGGAAAACAGTGTGGGGGAATACTGTATTCATACTGTAAAAAATGGGATTGTGTGACCTCTAGCGATGGGGATTGGGGGTGGAAGGTAACTAAGCCTGATCTGGTGACATTCGCTTTTGTCAACTCGGGAAACCCATTTGCAGTGCTTCCCCTGTACGCTGGCAAGCCCTGTACTAAGGACCGACTGGACTTTGTCCGGGTCAGGTTTACTGAGCAGGGAAAAAAGATTAGTTATGCTGAATGGCAAAAAGGAAAGGCATGGGGCCTGGTGTTTTACAAATATGGAGGCCACTCTGGCTCCATTATAACCCTAAGACAACTGCTGGAGTTGCCTAATACTACATCTCAGGCAATGGGCCCCAACCGAATTATTAAAGCCTGCTTCTCCAAGGAAAAAAAAAAATCACCCCTCCAGGACAACTCTTCCACCTAATACTAGTGGTTCCACTGGGGCTAGCACTGGTGTCAGTCCTGCCGTCGGGCCGGAGACTTCGCCAACCCCGCCAAAAGATGCTAGTGATAAGGAACCACTTTGGAAGCTGGTGACGGCTTCCTATTCTGCCCTTAATCCTACTAATCCCAATGTCACTGATTCATGCTGGCTGTGCTATGATGTTAAACCCCCTTTTTACGAAGGGATGGGGCAAATAGTACTTTCCAGGTGTCTGATAACAAAAACCCTTCCCAATGTAAATGGGGGGACCGGGTAACAGGCCTAACTTTACAACTGGTAATGGGGCATGGAGCCTGTGTGGGTAAACCCCCAAGTGGATGCCACAAGGACTTGTGTCATAGCTCAAACACCTCCACCTGGGACCCCAACAAGTGGTTGATACCTAACCAAGGGGAATGGTGGATTTGTTCTCAGACAGGACTCACTTCCTGCTTGTCTACTAGTGTTTTTAACAGTTCAGCTGAATTTTGTGTTTTGATCTCTGTTGTGCCTCAGATCCTCTACCATTCTGAGGAAGACAAGAACAGTCATTGGTCCTGGGGGTTGTGAACAAGAGAGAAGAGGGAGGCCATTACTGCTCTCACTATAGCCACTCTGTTTGGCTTGGGGTTGGCTGGAGAGGGGACAGGAATAGCATCTCTAGCTACCCAGCACTCGGGCCTGAGGTCCTTGAGAGCTGCCATAGATGAAGATCTTGAAAGAATAGAAACCTCTATCAGTTTTCTGGAAAAATCCCTTACCTCCCTCTCTGAAGTAGTGCTGCAAAACCAGAGGGGTTTTGCTCCAGCAGGGAAGAGTATGTGCAGCATTATGGGATGAATGTTGTTTCTATGCTGACCACATGGGGGTCATCAAGGACTCCATGGCCAAAGTCAGGGAGGGCCTAGCCAAACGTAATCGAGAAAGAGAAGCCAACCAGGGATGGTTTGAATCTCAGTTCTAAGTCCCCCTGGCTCACCACCCTAGTCTCCACTCTGTTGGGGCCATTACTCATTCTCTTGCTGATTCTGACCTTTGTACCCTGTATCCTGAACTGCCTGATTACATTTGTCAAGGACCGTATCAACATGGTCCAGATTATGCACCTAAGGCAAAAGCACTCCACCTTAAGGGCTGATGATCCACTGCTCCAGGATCGAAGCAGTTACTAGAAAAGGGGGGAATGAAGGGACAGAAAGAAGCCAGTGGAATTTTCCACTTTTTGAAATAGGTTAGCAAATAGTTTAGCAAATAGCAACCCCTCCCTAGGTTAGCAAATAACAGAAAACCACAGTCAGTTATATAATTCCAGGAAGAACCACCCTGAGGGTCCTGGCCCCAAGCCACCTGCAGACTCAAGCATGCTGTATATCCCTGCCTGTCACACAGAAGACCAGGGTTCGATTCCTGCCCTGCTATAAGTGTATAAAACCTATATGCAGAGATTGCTCAGGGTTCGCCTCTCCCTGTTGTACAGGCAAATCCCGGTGCACCGGAGGAATAAACCTTGCTTTTGCAGCGAGTCTTGTCTCCGCGTCTCTCACTCGGGGGTATCTCAAGGGTAAGGCTCGATTCAGGTTTTACAATACCAAGTCTCAACAGAACTAAAGGAAATCCCAGGTAATCATATATATACATATACATATATATACATACATATATATGTATATATATATTTTTTCAGTCAGGGTCTCCCTGTGGTCCCAGTTGGCCTGCTATGTAGACTAGGTTAGTCTTGATTTCACAGAGATCTGCCTGCTTCTGCCTCGGAGTGCTGAGATTAAGGTTGCCTGGCACTGCAATTCTTTTAAACCCCAACTTACACATAATACTTTATTTCATAGAATTGCTGATATCTGACTATCTGAAACTGAAAAAAAAATTGTAATTTCATATGTCAATAAGGACATTTTCTTAGTTGCTAGGACATAACAGTGAAAAAAAAAAAGAACCTTGGCTTTTCAAAGAATTTAACAAATTCAGGCTGCCCAGGGCTACAGAATGAGACCCTGTCTCAAAAACAAAACCAAATAAAACAAAAGCCCCCAAATAAACACAAAAACAAACTTAAGACTGTGCATGTTTCTAGGGACAAAGAGGGTCATAAATGAACACTCAAATATGGCTCATCAGAAGGTATTACACAGTCCAGAGAATAACACAAAAGTTTAAAGGACAGAGAATACAAGACAATGTTTGTATGTGACACTGGTGGTGAGGGAAAACCTCAGTGTTAAAATTAGAGCAATATGCTGGGTGTGGTGGCACACACCTTTAATCCTAGCACTCGGGAGGCAGAGGTAGGTGGATCTCTGTGAGTTCAAGGCCAGCCTGGTCTACAGAGTGAGTTCTAGGCTAGCTGGGGCTATAGAGAGACCCTGTCTCAAAAAAGAGCAATATTCTAAAAGAGACAGGAGCAGTTTGTCTTATGATGGCAAAACCTGGCTTCCAACATCAATTGGAATAATAATTATAGCCCCAATTAAACTTGTATACCTAGTACGCACATGTCATCGAAATTCTCATTGCTGCTTATAGTTGTCATTCGACAGGCAATACAAGTGTCATGTAAACATTTTGGTATAGTTTAGATCTGAGATGATCCCCAAAGTTGCAACAGAAGTTTTAGTCCCCAGCCTGTGACACTACTGGAAGGTGGCAGACCCTTCTTTATGAAGTAAAACATACTCAGAGGAGTAAGATCATGGAGGGCTTGCTCTTGAAGACTGTTAGGACCCTTTCTCTTTTGTTTCTTGACTTCTTTTGCCAATGCTCCTAGCACAATATGCTACTTTGCCAGAGGCCCCATAGAAATGGGACAACTGATTAACCATGCCTGAGGAAGTGGTTCTTGCACTAACAGTGGTTTGTCACTAACAGAAAATTCTCACTTTACTTTAAAAATCTTTTCAATCTAAGAAAGGTCTATACATAAGAACATTTATAAAGATAAGCAATCTGTCCTTACATTTTCTGAAGAACCTGGGCCATCACAACCCCATTCGTTAAATCTTCCACGGTCTGGCATGGTGTGTCCACATTAAAGGTCTGGATCTGAAGGAGAAAAAAAAAAATCCCATGGTTAAATATATGAAGATTCCTTAGGCTTGGAGAAGGGAGCAATGAATGATTATCTTGGGGACTATTAATAAAATTTTAAAAAAGATAATCAGAAATTTCTTCCAATATAGGTAGAAGAAAAATTGTAGTACATAGTATGTCTCACAATCCATAACATTCACAGAGGATCAGTATAAGAAAATGTTGGGCAGGGCGTGGTGGCACACGCCTTTAATCCCAGCACTTGGGAGGCAGAGGCAGGGGGATCTTTGTGAGTTCTAGGCCAGCCTGGTCTATAGAGTGAGTACCAGGACATCTGGGGCTACAGGGAGACCCTGTCTCAAAAAGACCAAAAAAAGAGAAAATGTTGGAACCTTCAACCCATTTACCAGTAACTGACTCAGGAATAAATGGGCAAAGGCAATGTGGACCAAAGAAATACCTGTTGGAGAGTACAGTCAGTCTTTTATTAGTGTGAATGTTTGTATTGGATAAATTACTGATACAATCATTTTATAACTACTAAGGAAATCAATCTTTTAAAAACTTTTATTTATTATTATTGTAAGTACAGGTACACACATACCATGGTACATATGGAGGGCAAAGGACAACTTATGGGAGCTGTTCTCTCCTACCATGTGGATCCCAAGACTGGATACTCAATTCATTTTAATTTAAAATAAATACTGACTCACAACTAACTTAATACTGGTTAAGAGGGTGTAGCTAAGAAACTTAAGAAATGAACCTAAGCAGGGCCTAGGGCCACAGACCTTTAATTCCAGCACTTGGAAGGTAGAGGCCCCACTAAGACCAAAACAGAAAAAGGGTAGCCAACAATGATACCCAGTAGTCCAATCTGGATTTAAAAGAAAATAAATCATTGAGAACAGACAGACAAAGGTCATCCTCATACAGATCTTTTAGTCAATACTTTTAGGTAAAAGTATTATAGTATGGACAAATTACAAGTGAAAATGTGATACAATCTAGAATGAAAAGAAGCCTTGGAATTGTAGGAAAAAAATGGGGGAGGAATATTAAAGCATGAAATATGGAAGTAAAGAAAGAAGCATTACTATGCAAGACACTAAAAGCCATATTAGGACTTAATGCTAAGAGCAATGGGTAGTAAGCAAAAGAT
Source organism: Rhizomys pruinosus (assembly GCA_009823505.1). Lineage (NCBI taxonomy): Eukaryota > Metazoa > Chordata > Mammalia > Rodentia > Spalacidae > Rhizomys > Rhizomys pruinosus. The sequence goes on along the minus strand of VZQC01014390.1, from coordinate 1,080,310 downwards.
TTAAGTAAGTGAGACCATTAGAGATTTAAATTGTACACAGAACATAATGGATGAAGTATGAAGACTGGAGGCATAGAGGCAGGAAAACTTGTTTTGGGAGGTTCATAATACAGATGAAGCTAAACGAGGTAGCAATGGAATAACACTCGGGTGACCTTTAATGTATTGTGTTAGGAAAAAATTGCCAGGCTGAAGTACATATGTATTAAAAAAATTTTTTTGGGGGGGGCACTTTCCTCCAGAGTTGTGTTGGCCTGGCGTCATAATTAAATTTTTTTTTTTTTTTTGGTGTTTTCGAGACAGGGTCTCCCTGTAGCCCCAGCTGTCCTGGAACTCACTCTGTAGACCAGGCTGGCCTTGAACTCACAAAGATCCGCCTGCCTCTGCCTCCCGAGTGCTAGGATTAAAGGCGTGCGCCACCACGCCCGGCGTCATAATTAAATTAAACCCTTCTTTAAAACTTCAAGTGGTTGAGTGGTCTCTTCCCTGCAACTTTACAAGATTTGGATGTCCCACCAAGACTTAGAGGTGATCCCGAGGGGATAATCAGCCGAGACCTTCATTAGCAGTTAAGTGAGTGACCAGGGGAAATGCTATGGGAGAAATCAGCTCCAGCCATTTGGACGGGCCCATTTCTGGAAGAGAGCTCTAAACTGGTTAAGGCCCTATTCAGGGGGCCAGAAGTGGCCTTAACCTTTTGGGGTGATGAAAAGAGACGTTTTTCTGAGCCTGACTTTTTTTTTTTTTTGGGTTAACTGGTGCATGGGTGTGTGTGCAAGTGAGGATCGATCCCTACATGTGTCTGGTATCTGAGTCTGTATGGTCCTACCTGTCCGTTTTTGTGTTTGTTTATTCCTATCTCCTTCATTTTCTGGACCGTACTTTTCCGTAAGGGCTCCTACTGCTGGAAACATGGGGGAAGGAGCATCCCTAACTATCACCACTCCACCACTGGATCTAATGCCCTTTCCTTTTCCAGAGTCTAAAGCAGAAGTGAAAGTAAAGCCCTGTAGCCTCAGAACTTTATAGGATCTGGAATGGCGGTAGCCCATTGGCTGGGCCTTCGGTCCAACCTCCCCTTTGGCTCAGGGATCCTCAGCTGCCACCAAACCTGACCCCTGTTCTACTGGAAAATTTAGAGACCTGAGAGGTTCCACTCCACCCAAAGCCATGTGAGCTTCTGTATCTCCTTCTGCAAGCTAAGGAAGAAAGGGATCCACCTTTTTCCAGATTTTAAAGGAGGTAACTATATTTTGTGTTTATGGTTACTGTTTTTCCATGTGTCTAAGACTCATGTAGCCCTCTTTGTCATATGTCTAAATTTTCTTGTGTGTTTGTAATTCGGTCATTGTAATTGTCTCACGTTGGTTCTGTCAAACAAAGTGACCACTTGAAGTTTCTTTCCATCCTTATGTGCACAGAATCATTCATTTTGTTTTGGCATGACAGACTAAATGCACATGTGCAAACTTTAGATGTAAACATTAAAAAAGAAAAAATAATACATTCGGAGGCCTCAAATTTGGGTACCCTAGGTGCCTTTAAATTTATTATATGAGTCTATCAAATACTTCACAAGTTTTGGGTGGTAACTGTTCATATGAATCAACATCTGAGTTGGTTGCTTAAGGTTCCTATTTTTTTTTTTAATTTTTATTTTATTTATTTATGTGTGTGAATGTATTGTCTGCATGGAGGTTTGTGCACCCGTGTCATGCAATGCCGCGGAGGTCAGAAGAGGGCGTCGGATTCCCCTGGAACTGGAGTTCTCCTGGAATTGGAGTTACAGACGGTTCTCAGCCGCCATGTGGGTGCTGGGGATCAAACCCGGGTCTTCTGCAAGAGCGGTCTGCGCTCTTAACCGCTAGGCTATCTCTCCAGCCCCAAGGTTCCTATTTTCTAGATGTTTTTTTGTTTACTTTCAAGATGGCTGTGTGAGGTAATCTGCTTGTTTTAGAAGTATTTTGCTCTGAATGTTCAGTCTGATTTGTTTCTTTGAGACCTCTGTATCCCTGGGAACATCTGAGTGGATGTAGCCCTGATTTAACATGTTAACTCACCTGGACTGGTCTTTGTTCTATCTTTCCGGCTTTGTCCTAAATCCCTTTCCTGTAGCCTTACTCTGGTTGGGGGTTGGGTATTTTCTGATAAACTTAAACTGACTCTCGGGCCAGGTGTGGTGGTGCCCCACCTTTAAACCCAGTATGATTTTAATCCCAGCCCTTGGGAGGCAGAGGCAGGCAGTTCTCTGTGAGCCCAAGGTCAGCCCATCTGGTCTGGTTGGCAAGTTCCCAGCCAGCTGCTACAGGGAGACCCTGTCTCAAAAAAGGACCAGAAATAAACTGCCTTTTGCTGACTATTAGTAAAATTCTCATCAGCAATTAAACCCAGGAATCTTGTTCTGGCTTGGGTGGAGGGAATTTCTAGGCTCCTAGGGTACCCACGTGGAAGCTATGCTTCCATTTCTTGGGCTAAGGACCCATGGGGGTCTGGCACTTACTGCATGGCTTCTCCTGGGGTGCCCACGTGGAAGCTGTGCTTCCATTTCTCTGGCACCCACTGTATGGCTTCCCCATAGGGGCCGATTTCCAGGATGGCCTGGGCCACTCTAGTCTCTTGTCTCCAAGGGGTGGGGAAGGGCAGCCTGGGACAGCTTTTGGGCTCTGTTGTGTTTCAGGAATTTTTGAGTCTGTTTCCCTTGCTCCCTTCCTCTTCATGCGAGGAAAAGGGACCTCCCTGGGCCTGAGCCCTCCCTGCTGATCTGGCAGGCAGTCCCTTCTGTGTGCTATGTGCTTATGTTTGTGGAAGAGTTGGTTACAGAGAACTGGGTGAATCGAACTTATGAAAAGTGTTTGTATGTAACTTCATGCTTTTGGTATTTTTAATCTTTACATGGTCTTTAATAATGGATTGATTTCTATCACCATCTTGTCATCCTATTCTTTATCTTTTAAAGGAAGCCTTTACATAAAACTTTCAATTATTAGCTTGTTATGATCATGCTGTGATCTTTGGTTATGGATGGCTTTGAGTGTGAATGGGATGTATAATTCTGTTCTCTGTCACTTTCTGAGTTTGAAACCCAGTAAGGGATATTTGCTATATTGAAATGTAAATAACATCTCTGAGGATACTTTATTCAAATGAAATCCTTTATGTTTAATAGTAATCTATATAGCTCTGTTCAGCACAAACACTTAAGATAAAAATCTCATGTGTGAATGTGTGTATTCGTGTGTGTGTGTGTGTGTGTGTGTGATCTTGACTTTTAAAAATTCTGCAATGTAGTTATAAAATATTAAGCATCTATCAGACCACTGACAGACACTTAGTATGACTTTATAAAGTACCATCATTATAGAGGTTGTTTAGGCATTCTCCTTTGTAAAATGCTAGGTTTTTAGATGAAAGGGGGCAAAGAGGACACTAAGATTGCTGAGGAAGTTTATTAGAGAAGTTAGTGATACCAAAGGCAGATAGACAACAGCATGTGTGTGTGTGTGGGGGGGGCGTCCTGAGATAAACTCAGGCCTCAGCACAAGAGACAGACAACATGGCATTCTCTGAATCCTCCTCCCAGTTTGCCCCACCCCCACCCCCCCACACCCTGTGGCAGAGGAAGGAGCCTCTTACTCTTTTTAGAGTAGGGAAGGCTCTGGTTCCCAGGCAGGAGAAGGGGTGGGGAGCAGGATAGGATCTGTGTGGCAGTGCCTCTATGTCTGCAGGCTGGGAACTCACAGGTAATGACCCAGTAGGGTGCCTGTCAGTAGCTGTGAGAAGTAGGCTGCTTCATGAGCAGCGGCTGGATTAGGACATGTGATTACAAAAATCTACCCAGATGGTTATAAAAAGTAATGATCATTACTGTAGAATTTCTGAATCAGAAACAAGTAACTGAGCCAAGAATCCAATTAATCTTAAATTAAAAATGGGAAAATTTACCCCACAGCTAGATGACCTCAGTACTGTATAAACTGTGAAGTTTAAATATTATTTTGACTGTTATAAACTTAGAGTCATATTTTACTCTGATTGAGTTTCATCAAGGTGTTAAAGTTTTGGATTTGAGAGACTGGAGAGATGGCCTAGCGGTTAAGAGCACCGACTGCTCTTACAGAGGACCCGGGTTCGATCCCCAGCACCCACATGGCGGCCAAGAACCGTCTGAAACTCCAATTCCAGGAGAACTCCAGTTCCAGGGTAATCCAAGACCCTCTTCTGACCTCCGCGGCATTGCACGACATGGATGCACACACCTGCATGCAGACAGTACATTCATACACATACAGAAATAAATAAAATTAAATAAAAAAAATTAAAAAAAAAGTTTTGGATTTGAAACTAGTTTGTCATGACATTGTGTCTAACAACAGTATTTATTTTATGGGACTGTTTAAATGTATAGGCTCATGTCTAATGCTAATGATTTACTTGATATCAAGTTGATTTATAAGTAAGTTGTCACGTAAGCTAAAACTGTTAAATTATACTATGATACTTGGTCCTTAAGAATATTAGTTCATTTTAAGGAATGATTACTTCTGTTTTAGGGTGCAATTTATTTTTTATGTTTGAATGTTATACATGTTATACATGTTGGGGGCATTTGCCAGGCCTAGGTAAAATACCTCTAAAAATTCAAAGAGAACTGGCCATTCATTCAAAACCTGCTCCCAGGCTTGCAAGGCCATCTCACAGTTTATACTGGTGTATTTGAGGTAACTGTCCCATCTCATTACATGGGAAATAAATATTATTTAGTAAATCTGCACAGCTAAGGGTCAATCTGTTTATGAATGTTGTTGTATCTCATGGTATTAAGAAAGGAAATGAGAAGGTGAAAAAAGATATTTTTAGTAAGGATTTATATAAAGATGATGAGAAAGTCTGTGCAAGTAATGAAAGTCTGAGGGGGTTTGTTATGGAAGTAAAGAGATGAGACTATATGAATAAGCTTAATTTTCTAAGGTTCAGTCAAGTAGTTTAAGAAGCAAAATGTGGGCTGGAGAGATGACTCAGTGGTTAAGAGCACCGACTGCTCTTGCAGAGGACCAGAGTTCAATTCCCAGCACCCACAAAGCAGCTAAGAATCATCTTTAAGCTGGGTGTGGTGGCGCACGCCTTTAATCCTAGCACTCTGGAGGCGGAGGTGGGCGGATCTCTGTGAGTTCAGGGCCAGCCTGGTCTACAGAGCAAGTTCTAGGACGGCTGGGGCAACAGGGAGACCCTGCCTCAAAAAGACCAAGGGGGAAAAAAAAAAAAGCAAAATGTGTATCTAGTCAAGATTTATTTAAGAGTGTTCAGTTTTTGTCCAAGTTTTATGTACACATCACATGGCATTTTAAGGTATGGTAAAAAGATAAGATACCTGTATTAAATTGGTGGGGCTGGAGAGATGGCTCAGCAGTTAAGAGCACCAACTCCTCTTGCAGAGGACCTGGGTTTGATTCCCAGCACTCACATGGCAGCTAAGAACCTCCTTTAAGCTGGGTGTGGTGGCAGACGCCTTTAATCCTATCACTTGGGAGGCACAGGCAGGCGGATCTCTGTGAGTTCAAGGCCAGCCTGGTCTACAGAGTGAGTTCCAGGCCAGCTGGGGCTATAGGGAGAGCCTGTCTCAAAAAAGAAATAAATAAGTAAACAACTAAATTAATAAGTAAATAAATAAATTAAATTGGTATAAACACTTAAGCTAGTTTACTGATGGCCTAAATAGGATTGTAAATATACAGAGTTGTTAATTTTCAGTCCACTCCTGGCTTGCACTGGACTCCCTGTTACAGATTTGGATTAAATGGACACAGACAAATAGTGAGTCACCTATGACTACCGAAAGATGTACTTTGTTTCTCACAAGTGTTACTTTTGATATTCCCTTTGAATGGACACAAATAGTGAGTTACCTATGGCTACCGAAAGATGTACTTTGCTTCTCACAAGTGTTACTTTTGATATTTCCTTTGACCTAACAAGATAATTTGGTTCAAAAAGCTAGGTTCTGGGGCTGGAGAGATAGCCTAGCGGTTAAGAGCGCCGACTGCTCTTGCAGAAGACCGGGGTTTGATTCCCAGCACCCACATGGTGGCTAAGAACCGTCTGAAACTCTAATTCCAGGAGAACTCCAGTTCCAGGGGAATCTGAGACCCTCTTCTGACCTCCGCGGCATTGCACGACATGGGTGCACAAACCTACATGCAGACAGTATGCTCATACACATACAAAAAATAAATAAAATAAAAAAATTGTTGAAAAAACAAACAAAAAGCTAGGTTCTACCTTCCTGAACCAGCTGCATGCCATCCAGAAGACAGTTTGGATGGGCTTGGTAATCTTTATCATCTTATTTCTCGTTTTCTGGTATGTGATATAACTCCTACCTTTCTGGGAGAACTATAAATCAGAACAGGGCGGTCTGGGAAAGAAACTGTTCTTGTTTGTAGTAAATTGTAGTAAATTGTTTACATTTATGATAGGCCTGAAATTGTTTAATTCTCTCTCGTGAGCTATGCCTACTTAACCTATGGTGTTAAATCTCTCTTCCAGTCAGTATTATACAAGGCTGCTTGTGTTTTTCTAAGCAAAACTTACCTAAAATATTATATAGTAATGAAAAGTATCAGGCTAATGTAACTTAGCCTTTTTGGATGGCTAACAACCATACTTAATGCCTATACCAATTCAGCCGAGGGACTTAAAGAACAAAGTTGTTCCTTGCCCTCTGAGGTCAACTAAGTCCCAGGGGACTGTGTATGGGGGCATCTCTTGAAATGTCCTGCAATTGTGAGTCATCAGTCCTCCTGTGCAGGGAGGTCTTGGAGATCCACTAATGGGACTCTAGCCAGTGTCCAGTCTATAAAGAGGAAGGAAAGCCTCCAAGCTTCAAAAAGGGAATCCTGGTCATGTAAGACCTGAGTTTGTCCTCATGTGGATGGACCTGGTAAATAAAAAGCCAAAAGGAGCCATAGGGTCCTCCCAAAGATCCAAGTGACACCTAGAAACCAGATCCTCAACTGACCTTGAGGAAACAAAGCTTGGTTAATCTGGGCTAACTGTATGGACTTAAACACCCAAAAGGAAAGTATAACCAAATGATAATTATATTTCCTTTAAAGTCTGAGAGATTGTGCTTCCAAACATTAGACTTAACGTTATATGAGATTTATTGCTGTCAAATAATAAAATGTCCTCTATTTAGCAACTACCTAAGGGGAAACTCACACCCTGACTATCAGAATGCCTGGAAAGCAGATCCTGAGTTCAGACACCATGGCCAAATGAACAAAAGGAGAAACCCAATAAATGGATGGTTGGAACCCCTCACTGAGAAATTCTAATGGACCTTTAAGTTGAACATTTAATTCGCCCTGTTCTTACTTCTCCTGGATCCCTGCTTAGAAAAATGTACCTAACTACTCTTGCCTTCACTTCTTCACAGGCACCGGTTAAGGACTTTGTTCTGTCTATAGTTATACTTTTAGATAGCGCAGGGGGTACTCCAGATGCCATATCCTATGCCCCTTTTCAGCATGGAAGAAGTCAGAGTGGTAGGCACCCCAATTCCCTCTTGGTAATTGGGGTGACCTCCTCAGAAGGTAATGTGATAAAAATAGAAGCTAAAAATTGGATAGGCAGTTTAGAGCCAGTTTCTTTCTCAGCTGAGAGTTGAAGACTTCCTGGATCTGCCAGTAAACTTATCCTTCGGGTTGCTCTGACTTGTGGCCCATGCATCCTCAACTCACTTGTCAGATTTATCAACCATGGTGCTAAGGACCCAGTACACCCCCTCCCTAGCAGAGAGCATTTCACCTTAGAAACACCTACTGGGATCAGCTCTTATGAACTTCCTTCAAGGATCTGAAGATCTCACAACAGGGGGGAATGAAATAATGGATTATAAAAACTCAGGGATAGCCAGGGCGTGGTGGTGCATGCCTTTAATCCCAGCACTTGGGAGGCAGAGGCAGGTGGATCTCTGAGTTCAAGGCCAGCCTGGTCTACAGGCGAGGTCCAGGCCAGCTGGGACTAAAGGGAGACCCTGTCTCAAAAAACAAACAAAGAAACAAACAAAAAAAACCCCCAAAACTCCAGGGATAATACTCACAGATGCTATTAAGTTCCAATAAGTTCCATTTTCCCAGTTATTCTAGGAATGACTGCCTGCTTGCCTGGCATGCTTCCCTTTGACGGTAACTTTAACTGTTGTGTTAAACTCTGACTGGCTGTTGTACTTATAAATGGCTGTGTAACTACTCGTGGACACATTCCTCCCCAGTTGAGTGTTGGCCTGGCATCATAACTAAATTAAACCCTCCTTTAAAACTCAAAAAAAGTCTTTTTCTTTTTGGTCTTTTGAGACAGGGTCTCTTTGTAGGCCTAGCTGGCCTATGTAGACCAGGCTGGCCGTGAACTCAGGGATCCGTATGTTTCTGCCTCCTGAGGGCTGGGATTAAAGGCATGTGCCACTACACCTGGCTTTATATTTTAAAGTTTTAATTAATATTGTCAAATAAATCATGAAGCAATTTTCTATTTCTACTTCTCTGTACTGTATCATCCATAAGTGTCTCCCAAGTGTTGGTATTGTAGGCATATGTTACCCATTGACCACCCATAAAAACATTAAATAAAAGGAATTATTTTTTAATTAAAGGAATTATTAACAGTAAAGTCATAACTTTATATTTTACAAATGGAGTTTTATGGGTAATGATGGTTATAGCAGCTGAGACTGAGGGAATTATGCTACAGGTCCTCAGAGAAAGCAGTTTTTAATTAGGCAAATATTTGGGAGATAAGGAGATTCCAACTTAAATACATGCAGAACTTTGATAAAAAGTTAGTGAAGGAGCTAGGCATTGTGGCATGTGGTTATAGTCCAGTTACACAGGAAGCCGCTAAGGCAAAAGGACTGCAAGCTCAAGGCCAGCCTAGGCAATACGGGGAGAACTCACGCAAAAAAAAAGGGGGGGGGAGCTAAAAATGAATAAATGGAACAAGTATCATCTGCAGGTTTGACATGAACTTTATCTGCAACTGCCTCTTCACTGCTAATGTGGTAATAAAAAAATAAGCACCTGTTTTCATTTTATAGCTGCTAAATTAATGGTACATTAAAATTTTCTTCTGTGGTTTTTATAGAAGAGAAGCAACAATGACAATCATATATTATCTTATTATTTGGCACCTTATCTCAGAATAATGGGCTTACTGGATAATTTTATGGTGAACAGTGATGTGAATGAATGTAATGAATCAAATCTAATCTCCAGTTTTACATCTAATTTATCATATAACCTTGGTTATTTCACCTCATCTTTTTCTTAAAAATTTTTACTAAGCCTTTGTAATTTTATGTAACAGTTCTTAATTAACTTTAGACCCCTCCCCCATCCATGCCCTCCCAACCTCCCACCAGACTTCATACATTCTACCATACAGGATAAGTCCTATCCAGTCAAGTATTTGTACCCAGATGTCCCTCAGTGCAAATTCATCCACTGGAGTCTATTTGGCCCCTCTAAAGATGGTAATTAAGGCATATTCTCCCTCACCCAGGAGCAATCAGTCTCCAATAGTTCTCAGTCTATGGCTAGCCCACCATCCATTTCTCTCCTCTCCTCTGGGCCCTTGTTTGAGTTGGCATGGACCCTGTGCTTGATGACACTGTTGCCACAAGTTCATATGTGCAAGCTTCCAGTGGTCTAAAAGCCTCTGCTCTCCTGTGTTCAAGCCCAACCCTGGCTCTTACAATCTTTCCATTACCTCATCTCTTTTAATGATACTATTTCTCATGTAAAGGTGAGGGAAGAATATTAAGTGGTCTTCAAAACTGGGTATGTATGAGAATCATCTGGGAAATTTTGATTTTTGGAAATACACATTTCTTAGCTTCACCCACTGAACCAGAATTTCTGTATATATGTGTATAGGAAGCTAAAATTTTATTTTAATTTTTTTGGAGCTGGGTTCTGAACTCAGGACCTGGTACATGCTAAGGCAAATATTCTACCACTGAGCTATATCCCTAGCCTTCTAAAAAATTTGAAACTGAGTCTTGCTAAGTTATTCAGGCTAGCTTTGGCTCACTCTGTAGATTATACAGACAGCTTGCAATGTTCTTGTCTTAGTCTCCAGAGTAGCTCAGACTATAGGCTTGTGCAAATAGGTTCAACTCTGGAAGTCTATTTTTAACAAATACATCAAATAACTGATTTTAGTATTTGGAACCCTTTGTTTTAAAGCACTGCCAAGTTTAAGCTAGGACAGAACTCAAGGCCTTGTTCATGTGAGGCAAGTGCTCTATTACTGAGCCACATCCCCAAATCAGGACTACAAAATTGCCTCTGGTCAACCAGAAGCAACAATTTAGCAAAGCAAGGTATTTATTTCCTTATTTCCTTATTTCCTTATTTCCTTCCTTCCTTCCTTCCTTCCTTCCTTCCCTTCCTTCCTTCCTTCCCTCCCTCCTTCCCTCCCTTTTTCCTCTCTCTCTCTCTCTCTCTCTCTCTCTCTCTCTCTCTCTCTCTCTCTTTTTCATGAATTTTTGAGATAGGGTCTCCCTGCAGCCCCAGCTGGCCTGGAACTCAGTATGTAGACCAGGCTGGCCTCAATCTCACAGATATTTGTCTGTATTTGCAGATAAAGTTTGGCAGGATGATGGCATTTATCAGTAAATTTAGCACTTAGGATACTGAGGCAAGAGGATCATGAGTTCAAGGCCAAAATTAATGAATGGATAAATGATATTTATTGTATGTGAATTATAGCTCAATTAAGAAAAAAACGAATTTATCAACATATCGGTTCCCTAGGCTGGGACATTTCAGGATAGTATACAAAACAGAAAGATAACTGCACTTAACCACAGTTAAGTGGTTAAGACACACATTCTACCCGAAGGGTCACAGCCTTCCTTGTAATTTCAAGCAGCTTTAAGAACACAATTAAACATCTAACTTCTTCTTCCCCCAGAAAAGGCACTGAGGGGTAGAGCATAAGATCATGTGGAATTAGCACTTCTAGAGTAGTGGTTCTCTACCAGGGGTGATTCTGCTCCCAAGGAGACCCTAGAGAATAGCACAGCAAGATGAGTGCTATTGGAATTATGTAAATAGAGGCAAGCAATGCTACTATTAAATGGCCTGTAATGAGCAGGGCAGTGCCTCAAAAATTATCCAGTTCAAAATATCAAATGGTAGTAAAGTTAAAATCCTTCTCTAGAGCACTGGTTCTTAAATGTAGTCTTGAGGTTGCACATCACCTGAGATTATGTCAGAAAGGCAAAAGTCTCAGATCCTATGCCAGACCTAGAAACTCTGGCTCTGAGGCCTAATAATCTGGTTTGGTAAGCCTTCCAGATGATGCTGTTCAATGCTAATGTATGAGCACCACTGCTGGAGCCAGCCACCTCCAGGTTAAATATGAATGCAATGGAAACAAAGAGGCATGATATGGAAAAGGAAGGGAGGGAGGGAGGGAGGGAGGGAGGGAGGGAGGGAGGAATGGGCGGATGGAGGAAGGGGGGAACGTCCAGGACTTGGATTCGGGCAGGCTGAAACTGGAAATCCATATCCTGATCCACCATGCCATACAGAGCCCAACTCAGATGCTTTAAGTATCTTCATATCAAAAATGTATTTTCCCATTACAGGATCTATTTTATTGGTAGTAAGAGAAAGGAGACCAGAATGGGAGCATTTCAAACTCTAGGCATATTTCATAGGCTCCCAATATGAAAATAAGGACATAAAGAGTGCTGCATTTCCCAGAAGTAAACTACAACCATGATTCCTTACCACTTAGTTTCATGTCATTATCTGATAGCATTCTATATTCTTTCTTGTGTTTCAGTTTCCAAAACCTGGGAAAGGGGCTGGGATTATACATAGACCAGTGGTAGGGTGCATGCTAATTATTCACAAGGGCCTAGGTTTAAAACAAACTAGAGCTTAAGTGTAATCTTTTCATTGTGATTCATACAGATTTCAAGAAATTGGGCATATATTCACAAAACAGGCTATGGCCACTGCTCTTGGTTATCTACTACAACTTGAAGGTATGACCCTATTGGTGAAGACTCATGTATGTGAGTCACAAGACATGGAGAAATCAAGCTGGTTCTGGCTTAGATGCTTCATCCCTAGCAGCTAGCTTTCACAGTACCTGAATGTACTGTACAGGCTGCTGGAAGAGAAAAGTAAGGAAGTCTTACCCAGCTGTGAATCCCATGAGCTATAATGACCAGCCTGGCAAGATATGCACACCAGTGCAGTAGTGGCATGAATGCTATGGGAGCAACCAACTGCTTTCTGACGGGATCCAGGGCCTGATTCATAAAACAGAATTCATGTTTGGTACTTTATTATTATTATTTTTTGAGACACTTTAGTCCCAGCTGGCCTGGAGCTGGCTCTGTAGACCAGGCTGGCCTTGAACTCACAGAGATCTGCCTCCCTCTGCCTCCCAAGTGCTGAGATTAAAGGCATGGCTACCACACCCAGCTTAAAGACAGTTCTTAGCCACTATGTGGGTGCTGGGAATTGAACCCGGGTCCTGTGCAAGAGCACTCAGTGCTCTTAACCACTGAGCCATCTCTCTAGCCCCTCATGTCTGGTACTTTTAACTGGTTCAAGAACCCATGGCTGGGTAGGTCATAGGCCCAAGGAGAGAAGGAACCTACAACTATTATTTTGATAAATGGACATAATATCAAATTCTCCTCTAATATTAGTGCAGTTTTCAACCGTCACCAGAGAAGCTTATTTTTGCAGTAGACAGCAATTAATACTGTGATTCACAAGTGGTCAGGGTGCAGAAAACAAGAGACTGGGGAATGCTCTACCCTAAATGGGGAATCTGTACCATATCTCCTCCTCTCAAGGCTCAGGGATCATCTCAGAAGAGCAGTAAGACTAAGAGCTGGAGGTTACAGAGGACTGCTACAAAACAGTATCTTCTGGACGTGACAGGGCTGTTGAACATATGAACTTACAGTGGCTATAAATGAGCATAAAATCAAATGAGCCAGAAATCTAGCATGAATGGGGAAGAAGCCCACAAAGTCCTATCCAAAGCTGAGGAGGTCTTGGCAGCTGATCACTTCTGGGGAAGGAAGAATCCATTTTCTTCAGGGATATAGCCTCATGCTCTAGTATACTGTCGTATTCCCACATACATACCAGCAACAAGAAATGCCCTCAGTGGATTTAAAGAAAAAAAGGAAAAAGAAAAATAGCAGTTAAAAGCACCTACTCCTCTTGTAGAGGATCCAAATTTGATTCCCAGAATCCATGTAAGGAATCTCACAACTGCCTGTAACTCCAGCCCCAGGGAGATTTGATGACTCTGGCCTCTGCCAGCACCTGCACTCATGTGCACATAAACAGATATGCCTAATTAAAAATAAAATAAATCTAAAGAAAAAGATTATATTAAAGTTGGAAGGGATAAATGGTGACAGAAGTATGGCAAGGGGAAGAGTGAGAGTAGATCTGATCAAAACATACTGTATACATGTATTAAATTATCAAACAACTAAAAAAAAAGTGAGCTTGAGAATGGTGAGGTAACTCAACCTTGGTAAGGGCACTAGCTGCCAAACCTGAAGGCCTAAATTTAACCCCCAGAACCCATATTGTGGAAGGAGAGAACTGATTCCGACAAGTTATCCACTGACTTCTGAGGGCCTGCCAAACATATATATGACAAACATAAAAAGAAATAAATGAATCCTGATTAAGTCATCTCTTTATATTCCTGGGCTTTTAAATTTTATCCATTTCTAGTGCTAGAATTTCCAAAATATACTATACCTATCTCTCTTGTCAAAAAATAGATGTGTTGAAAACAAACTTTTATTTGTTCTAAATATGCTCTATAACTGGCCTCTAAGTACGATCTATAATAACTAATCAGGAGTACTCTGTACATAAACAAGACTTGAATCACCAAGCTAAACCTTTCAGTGCTTGGATCTTCTCTGTCACTGACAGCTGCTTGTATTTTGCTCAGGGTTGCAGTCACCTTCTAGCCTCTGGCATGCCAAAAAACATACAACCAAGTTGGCTAGAACTTTACTTAAACCAGAGTCAATTATTCCAAATGGGACTTCACTGGAGAGGAATGTATATATTTTCTCTTACATTTGGTTTTGGAATCATATTTGACATTTATCTGGCCTCAAGATAGGAATGATACTAGACTAAATGTATACACATATTCAGCTATCTCAAACACTGTTCATATTCATACTTGTTCTTTTTATAAGAACCAAAAAAAGAACAAACCCAGGATTTACTCTCAACTTCACTTTGAAATATTCTGAGGAACAATTTTAAAATAAATGCAAACCTTAAAGATCCATTTTGTGTGGATAATTCTCCAGTTCTGTCATCAATGATCTCTAATCTTATCCTATTTGGAAATGTTCCTTGATGAGGCTCCCAGTATTTAATCCTTGTGCCCTTTCTGTAGCTAACATTACCTATGCTTTCTTGACATTGAATCTTATTCTACATAGATTACTCTCAAATTATCTGGTTTTCTTAGAAGCCCTCTAAAGTCCCCACTAGGATTTTTTGTGTATGCTTTTATCAAGATTCTCACTCATGTAACTGCACTATCATCTAACTTTTTTGTGGATGCCGTTTTTGAATGAATTAGATTTTTTTTTTCTTTTGGTCTTTTCGAGACAGGGTCTCCCTGTAGCCCCAGCTGTCCTGGAATTCACTCTGTAGAGCAGGCTGGCCTTGAACTCACAAAGATCTGTCTGACTCTGCCTCCCGAGTGCTAGGATTAAAGACGTGCGCCACCATGCCCGGCCTGAATTAGAATCTTATAGTGGTCAAAGCTGGCTTTGAACTCAAGATCTTCCTGCTTTTACCTCTCTTAGTGCTGGGCTGTCTTTTTAAAGATATTTTTCAAATACATCAGTGTTTCTATGACTTTTCTTGAACATTTAAAATTTATGATTCAATCAGCTTCCTGGTCTTTGTCTTTTTTTTTTTCTTTTTTTTGTTTTTGGGAGGCAATAATTCTACTGACCAGTAAACAACCTAAGATCCTCAGACTTCTGTTTACCCTGTCCAATCTTTTCCTTGTACAGGATCAAAGAATGTAGTAATTCTTTTATCTCTCCCCTGTCTAGCCAAACCTTAGCCACATTATGCAACCAATCAGCTTCCTCTCTTCCAGCAGTGAAGCTTATCTTCATGCCTGAAGTTACAGCTTACAAGAGTATGTTAACTACATATTATTTCAAACAATCTTAAATTTAAGTCTGATCTAATACCAAACCAAATCATCAAGTTTTACATTGTATACAGTCTGTTTCAGAGGATATAATTTTATTCATGACGTACCAGATTAAAAAAAAAACCTCAAATCAAGTGTGGTGATCCATGCTTGTAATCCTAGAATTTGGGAAGCTGAGGCAGCAAGACTGCCACAAATTCTTCAGCTTGAGCTAAGTAGTGGGTTTGAGGCCAGCCAGGGCTACATAGCCAAGATCCAATCATCCTCACCCACTTCCCTCCACCCCCACCTCTAGAATCTATTTTTAATACATTTATTACAACCAATCTAAGTTGACATTTCTCAAACTGCTCAGCACAGGACAGTGATGTCTATCTAGCTTCTAGATATTTGAACTGTAATCCAAGGTACTACACAATATAATTCTTTTTGGCACCTGCCATTTTAACTTAAAAAATTAATAGAAGAGGTCAGGAGGGTGTAGCTTGGTGGTTGTCTTTGCTTAGAATCCAGCTCCTGTCCAATCTCTAGCACTTCCCCCAATAAAGAAATGAAACTAACACAAATGCCTTAGTTGCCTCTGTAAATGTGTGCTCTTCTAAAAAGGATGTTTTAATATTTTTAGCAGTAAAATGGATGTTCCCAAAAAGACACTAGGTTTAGCTCATGGCTGTGCATACTCCTGTACCTCCAAGCAGAGTATGAAAAACTGAAACAAGGATGCTAGCTCTTGAAAGGGGCTGCTTAAAGCCATGACAATTGACACTAAATTTAATCCAACACATTTACTTTGAATGTGATAACCTTAATAACCGTTTATTAATTTCAAATTAGAATCCCAGATCACCTTAAAAATATGTTTCAAGGGCTGGAGAGATAGCCTAGAGGTTAAGAGCACAGACCGCTCTTGCAGAGGACCCGGGTTCGATCCCCAGCACCCACATGGCGGCTAATAACCGTCTGTAACTCCAATTCCAGGAGAACTCCAGTTCCAGGGGAATCCGAGACCCTCTTCTGACNAACCATCTGTAACTCCAGTTCCAGGAGAACTCCAGTTCCAGGGGAATCCGAGACCCTCTTCTGACCTCCGCGGCATTGCACGACACGGGTGCACAAACCTACATGCAGACAGTACACTCATACACATACAAAAATAAAAAAATGTTTCAGTTCCATTACTAATTCCCAAATACCAGTTTAAAATTTGTATCCTTGGTACCTTTTTAAAGTATCATCGCATGTTACTTTCTAACAGTCAAAATGCATCTCGCATTTTAAATGCTCTGCCCCTGGGTGAGTCTTCGGTTTTGTCTACCCATCCTTCAATGGGCTTTTTCCAGTGCGCAGGGCTTCATCCCTCAAGGGGCTACACTCCATCCTTCCTGAACGCTTACAACAAAGGCAAGCACCGTCGTAACTAGGGGTCCCGGGTGCCTCTACCTGCTACGCCGGGGCTGGAAGCTAGGGAGCGAAGCGCCAACGCCTCGTCACTGCAAACACTCCTAATTACAGTGTCGCCTGCACCCCATCATTAGCCCCCACCCGGCAGGTTTCCTCTCGGACAGCAGCCAACAGCTCAGGCCGGGTAAGTTCCTCGAGAACCCTGGGCCCAGCCTGCTCGAGCCCGGTCGCTCCCGGCTGACCCCAACCCGGCCGCGGGTGTAGACGCGGCCCGCAGCGGTACTTCGGCTCCGCCCGTCCGGATGTGACGGCAGGTCCCTCTCGGCCCCCAGGACTAGCCTCGGGTGTCCCGGAACCGCTGCGGGCGACGGCGTTTGCCCACCGGTCACCACGTACCCAAGTGAGCAGGCTCTCACACAGCTCCACCCGCTCCACAGACTCCACGTTGAACATCTTCCTGCGGGGGCCACAGCGCCTCCCCGACCAGCCAGAAGCCGCGGACACTCGGCCCAGGGTGGAGTCCGAAGGGTCCGCAGCCGACCGGCGTCTGGCGCACCTTCCCTTCCGTCCGGCCACTCTAGGGGCCCAGACGCTGGCAGCGGCTCCGCACCGTCACCCGCGCCCCTCCTTCTTTTGCTATGGGCCGCGCGCCCGCCGCGCGCTCCCGGTCCCGCCCGCCCACGCCCTCCGGCGCGAGCCCAGCCTTGCACGACCCGCAGCTAGGACGCCACTGCGCACACTCGTGCCCTGCTCGGCCCGGCCCGCCCCTCCGGGCGCGCTCCCGAAGCCCGTCCACTGAGCGTCGCCGCGCGCCCGAGCCGGGCCTGGGGGCGGCGGCTGGGCTTTCTTGTCAGTCCACTGGTCTTCAGGGAAGCCCCGCACTGCGCGTGCGCTGACGCCCGCGTTCCAGATTAAGAGGCAGCTAGTAGTTGCTGGAGAGGGGTGGCTCAGCAGCTCCCGGAAATGATCTCTGTTCTGTCACCCGGACTGGTATGGTAGCTTCTCTGTGGCCGGGAGGTACGCGCCCCCTTCCCGCCCGCGAGCGCGCAGCAGGCCACGCCCCCGCATAGGCCCGTGGAGGGCGCGGACGGCTGGGTTCCGCAAGGCCTGACTGCGTGCTGCAGGGGTCCGGGATCTGGGCTCGCTCTTCCGCCCCCGGTTCCCCGGAAGCTTGCGCTCAGCCCAGAAGCGCCAGAGCCAGTCCGGAATCTCTGGAGCGGCTGACTCAGTGGCATCTTTGTGGCTGTGGGTGGGTTTGGCCCGACTGAAGACTTCCGCCGGTCCTCCTTTGGTTTGCTTGGAACCGGGTCTCCTACAAAACTTTGCTTGAAGAGGGTGGACGGCACTTCACCAGTGCGTAAGGGCTCCGACTGTCTCTTCCTAAGGCCTGTTTCTTGTACTGGGAGTTGGCTTCACTGACGTCCAACTTTCGTCCTTATACAGACACTAGGGTTCCCAGTACGGTTTTCTCCTACCTCAACCTCCACGGTGTGTTTATATGGTACTGAGGATAGAGTCTGGACTTTCATGTATGCTAGGCATTCTATCACACAACTGAGCTATATATTCTCTAACTCTGTCTTTAGGAATTTCTGATTTGAAAAGAGAACACTTAATAAAAATCGTTTTTTTTTTTTTGTCCGTTTCAAGACAGGGTCTCACTGAAGTCCCCAGCTTCCTACCACTCGGTACACCAGGAGGCCAAAATAAATAGATAAAAAAAAACAATCCGCCGCCTCTGCCTCGCCAAGGTACTAGGATTAAAGGCGCGGCGCCACCACGCCCAGCTGAAAAAAAAAATAATAAAAAAATCTTAATGTTGGCTGGAGAATGGCCTAGCGGTTAAGAGTGCTGACCGCTCTTGCAAAGGACCCGGGGTTCGATCCCCAGCACCCACATGGCGGCCGAAACCATCTGAAACTCCAATTCCCAGGAGAACTCCAGTTCCAGGGGAATCCAACACCTCTTTCTGACCTCCTCGGCATTGCAACAACACGGGTGCACAAACTTTGCATGAGACAGTACATTCATACACATACAGAAATAAAAAAAGTTAATAAAGTAAAAAAAATCTTAATTTGCTTATCTAGACCTGCCGCTTAGATTTATTAAAGACTCCCCCCTCCAGCTTCAGCTGGCAGTTCATGTGGCTGTTTTTTTGTATTTAATGAAAATACTGAAAGTAGAGCTCTTTCTCAGAGTTTACTTGTATGGCATTTGAAACCCATCATTAAAAAGTTCCTGATCCATCAGGCTACTGCTTTGTGTAAAGTTGATGGAAACCTGACCTTAGATACTTTTTTTGTGCTTTAGGTTTACTTCTCTTCACAAGAGGTAATTTACTAGCAGCTAATTAGATTCAGTTCAAGAGTATTAGTCACAATAAAATTTTCCTTTTAAGAAAGACTCACTTCCGGATGAGACGCCATAATAAGACGCCCAGTCCAGATCTGAAAGGTTATATCCTGGACAAACTGTCAAGCCCATGAAGGAAACAAACAGACTCCAGAATGGACCAAAGATCCAAGACAACAGGCTCAAGAAGAGTGACTGTTTTAACTCTCAATCCACCGGTGGTGCCCCTTGTTCTAAGACCTAGGGAACAACTGCGAAGAGAGGGTGCGTGGTAAGAAAATGTAAGGGCTGCGATTGGGGTGAATGGTGAAACACAACAATAGTGTCTGGACACTCAGTTTGATCAACTGATTGAACAAACAACCGACTGTCACCCCCCACTAGGATGGTGGTAGCGTAGGTGTTTGGCACAACAGCCCGTCAAACTAGGTTTTGCATGAAGGAATTCTTTGTACGCATGGATTATCACTTATAAGCTAAAATGAAAAAAAAACTGAGAAAAGAGCAGACAGTTATGGCAGAATGCATGATCCTATGGGATGGGGCGGGTTGGGGGGGAGGGGGGAGGGAAGAAGGGAAGTAAACCAGAGCTGAATGGGAAAAAAGTATGAAATGCCAAAAGCATCATAAAAAACTAATTTAAAAAAAAAAAAAAAAAAGAAAGACTCTTGAAAAAAAAAAAAGACTCATCTGTATGATTTTGGATAAAACTTTTTTTTTGAAAGAAGAATTGAAGGATTGAGGAGAAAGAAAAAAAGCCCAAGATTGAAGTCGAATGAGAATCCCATGACCACCGACCCAGAACCCTCGCACTCAAGCGACTGCCTCCTCTTCTTCCCCTTTTTATCTTCTGTCGCTAGTCTGACTTGAGCCTTCTTCTGCTTCCTCCTGTTTCCATTTTCCACCCTCCCTAATTGGTCTTGGAGTATAATTTTAGGGGCCACTCCAATCCATTTAAATATTGCAGTACCTCTTTACATTATAGCTTTATTTATCCGGATAGGCAAGCACTGCTACCCGTATAATTAAGAGCATGGTATATAAGTAGTAATATATTAGAGATGAGCCTATAAACGTCCAGTATTTTTTGATAGATTTTCTTTTCATGTTCTTGTTATAATAATATCTGTTTCCTTATATTNTTAGACCTGGAATGGCCAAATATCACAGTGAAGTTCAAAGTTTGCAACTGGATGATTCAGTTATAGAAGGAGTAAGTGATCAAGTACTTGTGGCAGTGGTGGTCAGTTTCACTTTGATTGCTACCCTTCTCTATGCACTTTTCAGGTGAGATTAAAGGATAAATGAATTGAGAAAATATGTATTTTGGCTTTGGTTTTTTGAGACAGGGTCTTCCTGTAGCCCCAGCTAGCATGGAACTCACTATGTAGACCAGGCTTGTCTCAATCTCACAGATACCTCCCTGCCTATGAGTGTTGGGACTAAAAGTATATGCTGCTACTGCACCCAGTTAAGATACTGGTTTTTTTTTTGAGGGTCAGTAACTCTTTGATTCTTCTTAGTAATAGGTGATCTCTGTGATTGTGTACACATATTCCAGTATTTTGTTTTCTGTTAAGCTTTGACTGCTAACAGTCTTTCCTCACTTAGCATAGAATATTTTAATTTATAGCCTATATTTTGATTAAAATATTAATATTTCCTATGGGAGTATTCCAGTTTTAAAAATTTTATAATTGAATCTACCTGTTAGTTGGTAATATATAATAAGTGTAAAATATTTACTGGGGGGCTGGAGAGATGGCTCAGTGATTAAAAGCACTGGCTGCTCTTTCAGAGGACTTGGTTTTGATTGCCAGCACTCCTAATTCTAGTTCAAGGGGATCTGACACCCTTTTCTGACCTCCACAGGTGTTGTGACATTGATGTACTTACATACATGCAGGCAATGCACTCATATAAAGAAATTAAGTAAAAATAATAAAATACAAAATATTTACATGGAACTGAACTCCCCCCCCCCAAAAAAAAGTCAAGACTGTGTAGCATAAACAAAATTAAGGTAATTTTTGTTAATGGCCTCAGATGTTTATATATCAATATTACCAATTTTTATAGTTTTTTTTAATCTCAAAAATTACAAATCAGTGTATTTCCTATAAAAATTTGAAAGGGCAGGTGAGATAGCTCAGTGGATAAAGGTATTTGCTGTGAAGCCTGATGACCTTAGTTCAGTCCTTGGAAACTGTTCTGGTTTGCTTTCATATTGGCTGTGATAAAACACTCTGACCAATACCAACTTGGGGAGGAAAGGGTTTATTCGTCTTACATCTCCTAGGTCACACATGGTTCATCACTTAGGGAGCCCAACATAGGAACTCAGGGCAGGAACCTGGAGGCAGGAGCTGAAGTACAGGCTATGGACGAATGCTCCTTATTAGCTTACTCCTTTGGCCCATGTTCAACCTCCTTCCTTATACAATACACAACAACTTGCCCAGGAGTAGCTCCACCCACAGTGGGCTGGGCCCTCCCACATCAATCAACAATCAAGAAAATACCCCACAGACATGGTCATAGGCAATTTCCCAGTTGAGGTTCCCTCAACCTAGGCGTGTCAAGTTGACACTAAAACTATAATAGAACCCACATGGTAGAAGGAGAGAACTGAGTCCTATAAGTTGGCCTCTGAACACACACACACGCATGCACTAAATTTTTAAAAAAGTATACTTAAACCCATGGGAAAATGATTAAATATAAGTAAATTTTAATTTTGTTTTTTTTTTTTTTTTTTGTTCTTTTCGAGACAGGGTCTCCCTGTAGTCCCAGCTGTCCTGGAACTCACTCTGTAGACCAGGTTGGCCTTGAACTCACAGAGATCCGCCTGCCTCTGCTTTCCAAGTGCTAGGATTAAAGGCCTGCACCACCACACCCGGCTTAAAGATGGCTCTTAGCTGAGCCACCATGTGGCTGCTGGGAATCGAACCCATGTCCTCTGTAAGAGGAGTCGGCGTTCTTAACTGCTGAGCGGTCTTTCCAGCCTTCTTGCAACTATTCTTACAAGGGCAGGAAAACATTTAGAAATTGTAACTACAAATCTCCTCTGCTTGTGGCTTCTTTGTGGGTGCCTCTGGACTATTGTCAAACCAGAGTTTCTACATTTCATACTTACTGTTTTTGTAGAATCCCTGACACCTTTAAGTGAGGTGAATGTTGTTAGGTAAATGTTAAATTGACTTCAGCCTTGTCTTTGGTTGTGGACACCACAATTAACCTTATTGGAGGGACTGTGTATTGTAAGCACCTTGACTCCAGCTGCTCAGGTTTCTAATGATTTGATATAATTGATCTAACATGTTTTTCCAAGCTTGACTATGGATCTACAATGCTTTTAATGGATGATGTCGTAGTGTTACTGGCTTATTTTGAGGTTCTAATTAGCCTCTATTAAGAATGACATTAAAAGCTCCTTGAATTTACATACAATTACAGAAGCCATGTGACCATCAAGTTGCCTCAGGCGCTTGGGGGAAAATATTTTCCTTCTAACGGGAAATTCTAACATTTTTCCATATTTCCCTTGTTTTTCTTTCTGTAGGTCCCTCAACCCCACCCCTTTCCCTGAAAGTTTGGAAAAGACCCAAGAGAGGTGAGTTGAGCTTTTCTTAGCTGGCTTTGTAGTCCTTAATCTGGGTAGAAGCTAGTTCTACTTTATAGCAGTTTATCAGATTCAGGGGAAAATGGTGCTACTCTATGTGGCAGTGTTTCCAGAATTTGGAAATTGTTGTGAGTGTTCTATGCTAGACATAGATGAATACATTTGTGTCTTTCCGCAATTTTAGAATTTATTGAATAGCAGTAAATTCACAGGGTTCAGTAGTTTCAGTGGCGTAGGTTATTCTAATCTTATTCAGTAATATTAACTCTCATATCACATATCACACAACACACAGCAAATATATCTATATACTTATATATGGTTTACGGTTTCAAAGGCTGAAGCAAAGTTCAGAAGGTTTGAGAGGCTGAGTGGAAGACTTTGATAACAAAGCAGAGTAGTGCTAGAGGGGACCTGCAGTTGGAGCTGCTGGAGTCAGGGTTTCAGTGTGAAGCCGACAGAGTCCAGCTACAAGGTGAAAGGTCAACCAAGTCTGGAACAGGAAACAATAGGTTCCAGTCTTAAGTCAGATGAGCAAACTGCTGGCTGGGCAGTCAAGTGGGGTGTGTCAAGAGCAGGGGATCAAACCAAGCTGAAACTCCAGAGACAGTTGGGAAATCCTCTGCTTAATGCACACACCTCATAGCTTGGTGCGGGGCCATGCTATTTGAGTTGTAGGTATCCATCACTTTATGGGGTCCAGGTGAGGGAGTTATACCCTTTTCTTGGTATGGTGTGTTTGGCAAGTTCTTGGACCTTGTTTCCCTGATAATGATTTTAATATGCCTATGTTCCCCCACAGTTTCAGTTAATCCCGATAAACATATAGGGTGGCTTCCTTCCTACTCCTAAGAAATTTTCATCAGTTTGTGCTGAGTAGGTGCTGCCTGACAGAAAGTGCTGCTTGTGGGTCTGTCCAAGGGCTACAGTTATCCATCTCCCTCAAAATGGAGTCAGAAGTACCAAGCAGGAAGCTGTCTTAGGTATAGCATAAGAGAAAACATCACTAATAATAATATGCACTTGACTTGCAAAGCACTTTTGTTTCTTTGATTTCATCCTCACAGTGTTAATTAGAATTAGTAATTAAAGGCTGGGAGTCTTGGCAGATCATTTTGTTTCCTTTAAGCAGCAGATATAAGTAGTTTTCATTTCCTTTAGGATTTTTTTCTTTCCCTTGAGTCAGGGTCTCAGGTAGCCCATATTGGCCTCCAACTTCCTAGCCAGGGATGATCTTGAACTTCTGAGCCTCCTACCTCAACCTCCACGGTGTGTTTATATGGTACTGAGGATAGAGTCTGGACTTTCATGTATGCTAGGCATTCTACCAACTGAGCTATATCTCTAACTCTGTCTTTAGGAATTTCTGATTTGAAAAGAGAACACTTAATAAAAAATCTTTTTTTTTTTTTTCTTTTCAAGACAGGGTCTCCCTGAAGTCCCAGCTGTCCTGGAACTCTCTCTGTACACCAGGCTGGCCTTGAACTCACAAAGATCCGCCTGCCTCTGCCTCCCAAGTACTAGGATTAAAGGCGTGCGCCACCACGCCCAGCTAATAAAAAAATCTTAATTGTTGGGCTGGAGAGATGGCCTAGCGGTTAAGAGTGCTGACCGCTCTTGCAGAGGACCCGGGTTCGATCCCCAGCACCCACATGGCGGCCGAAAACCATCTGAAACTCCAATTCCAGGAGAACTCCAGTTCCAGGGGAATCCAACACCCTCTTCTGACCTCCTCGGCATTGCACCACACGGGTGTACAAACTTGCATGCAGACAGTACATTCATACACATACAGAAATAAATAAAATTAATAAAAAAATTAAAAAAAATCTTAATTGCTTATCTAGCCTGCCCTTAGATTATTTAAAGACTCCCCCCTCCAGCTTCAGCTGGCAGTTCATGTGGCTGTTTTTTTGTATTTAATGAAAATACTGAAAGTAGAGCTCTTTCTCAGAGTTTACTTGTATGGCATTTGAAACCCATCATTAAAAAGTTCCTGATCCATCAGGCTACTGCTTTGTGTAAAGTTGATGGAAACCTGACCTTGATACTTTTTTTTTTGCTTTAGGTTTCTTCCACAAGAGGTAATTTACTAGCAGCTAATTAGATTCAGTTCAAGAGTATTAGTCACAATAAAATTTTCCTTTTAAGAAAGACTCTGAGAGACGCCATAACGCGCCAGGCCAGGATCGAAAGGTTATTCCTGGACAAACTGTCAGCCCATGAAAGGAAACAGCCAGAATTGACCAGAGTCCAAGTCAACAGCTCCAGAGAGAGTGGACTGTTTTACCTCTCATCCACCTGTGCCCCTTTTCTAAGCCTAGGGAACAACCTGCGGAAGAGGGGGCGTGGTAGAATGTAAGGGCTGCGATTGGGGTGAATGGTGAAACTACAGCAATGTAGTCTGGACACTCATTTGATCAACTTGATTGAACAAACAACCTGTCACCCCCCACTGGATGGTGGGGCTGTAGGTGTTTGGGCACAACAGCCTGCAGATAGGTTTTGCATGAAGGATGCTTGTACTCATGGATTATCACTTATAGCTAAAAATGAAAAAAAAAA